>CM061233.1:84839534-85439534 GCA_030844895.1 Ambrosia x helenae
GTTTTACGGGAGTTAACTCCCCTATTACCATTCCAGCCATCAACAATGATGGGTCCTGGCAGATACCCTCCTACATCATGACGGCCATTAATAACACCTGTCAATTCCACGGCCGCGATGATGAGGATGCCCCGGCCCACATAGCCCGTTTGACTCGCATCCTAGCTACCTTTAAGCTACAGGGTGCCAATGATGATGCTAAATTCCTCCACCTTTTCCCCTTTTCCCTTTCTGGTCGAGCCGCCACTTGGCTCGACTCTCACCCTACTGACACTTTTACCACCTGGGATGCCCTTAAAGAAGCTTTTCTGAATAAGTACTTTCCACCTAGCAAGGCATCCCGCCTTCGCGATCAGATCCATTCGTTCCGGATGGAACCTGATGAGCCTTATTATCTTGCATGGGAGCGTTTTCAAAACCTGCTTAGCAGGTGCTCCCAACATGGTCTGACTGATTGGGCCCTTGTAGAGAAATTCTACAATGGCTTAACTTATGAGGCAAAGAACCGCTTTGATACTTCTGCAGGCGGCCACATGATGGGTAAGAAAACTGCGGCCGAATGCAATGACTTATTTGAAAGTTTTGCCCAAACAGACCATGAGCAGCGGACTTTAATCAGGAATTCCATTCCTGCACCTAGTACCACCTCACCAGCTCGAGGTGTTCACCAAGTCACATTGGATACTAGTGTGGCTGCTGCTCTAGATGCTCTGACTAAGGAAGTGAAGGAATTGAAATTGAAATCTGAAAAGTGTGAGATGTGTAGGGGAGGGCATGCTACTTCTGAGTGCCCTTTGATTCATCAGGAGGAACAGGTGGACTTTGTAGGCGGTCAGAACCGTGGGTCAAGCAACTCTTATGGAAATTCTTACAACCCAGGTTGGAGGAATCATCCAAACTTCAGCTGGAAATCTTCTGGTAATCCCCCTGGTTTCTCATCAAACTCTACTCATAACCAGGGGCAGGGTCAGTATTCGGGTGGAAATTCGGGAACTAATGTAGGTTCGGGTACTGAGGGTGGGTTGGGTAAAATAGAAGAGCTTTTAACCCAGTTGGTAGCTAAAGATGCCCACACCCAAAAAACTCTAGCAGAGCATGACACCTTGTTGAAAAATCAGGCTATGCTCTTGAAAAATCACCACTCTGCGTTCTTAGATCTTCAGCGTACCGTTGGTGACATTGCTAGGCAGTTGGAAGAGCGGCCCCAAGGTCAGTTCTCGGGTAGTACTCAGCCCAACCCAGCCGCCCAACTGAAAGCAGTCACCACTCGTAGTGGTAGAGGGGCAGAGAGAGTTAGTGAGCAGGTAGAGAGTGAGGTAGAGGAGCAGATAGATGAGGAAATAGAGATGGAGGCTCCTAGTAGGGTGCAACCTAGGCTAGTCCCAGCAAGTACCGCACCAAATAGTGAGCCTCAGACAGAGAAGGTTCTAGGTAGGACACCCACACCGATTAGGCCTACCCCTGAGATTGATCCTTCTCGTCTTCCATACCCAGCCCGCCTTAGGAACCAGAAATATGCTAAGGAGTATGGACATTTTCTAGATATGTTTAAGCAGCTCAAAATCAATCTCCCGTTCATTGAGGCCCTCCAGCATATGCCTAAATATGCCAAATTCCTTAAAGATCTTCTGAAAAGGAAAGACAGACTGGGGGAGGTCTCAAACATTCCATTGACTGCGGGATGTTCTGCGGTGGTTTTGAACAAGCTACCGGAGAAATTGACAGACCCCGGGATTTTTACAATCCCGTGTATGTTTGGTAGTGACACTCAGAACCACGCGTTGGCGGACTTAGGTGCTAGTATCAACCTGATGCCTTATTCTCTTTATGAGAAACTAGACCTAGGTGACCTGACCCCAACGCGCATGACTTTATCCCTTGCTGACCGATCAGTCAAATATCCACGGGGGCATTGTGGAAAACTTGTTGGTGAAAGTTGATAAATTTGTTTTCCCCGTGGATTTCGTTATTCTTGATATGGAGGTAGACGACAAAGTACCTCTAATTCTAGGTCGTCCGTTTCTGCGCACCGCCAAGGCACTCATTGATGTCTTTGACGGGAAGATCACTCTACGCGTAGGAGATGAGACAGTCACCTTTGAGATCGTCAAATCCATGAGATACCCTGGTAGTCAAGACGATTTTAGCGGTCCCACTGACTCTGTTTACTTCATAAATTCTTTTATTTCTCGGGTGGACCGATGTCTTGATTACATCTGTGGGGGTGATTTGGTAGTTGAAACCCATGATGAGGAGTTAGATTTAGTTGGGGAGGAAGCCCCTTTGTTTCCCGAGGCATTAGAGATTAGTGAGGTTTGTGAGGAGAGTAGTAAACCTTCATTAGAGATACCACCGCCTTTAGAACTTAAGGTTTAACCGTCTCACTTAGAGTATGCCTACTTAGGGGAGAATGCTAGTTTGCCCGTCATTATTTCATCTAAACTGACGGAGGAGGAGAAGAGTCGGTTGCTTGATGTGTTGAAGGCACATAAGCAAGCCATTGCATGGAGGCTCTCTGACATCAAGGGCATCAGCCCTACTTACTGCACCCATAGGATACTCATGGAGGATGATTATAAGCCTGTGGTGCAGCCTCAGAGACGCCTGAATCCAAACATGCAGGAAGTAGTTAGGAGTGAGGTTCTTAAGCTTATGGATGCTGGTCTGATCTATCCCATCTCTGATTCCCCGTGGGTGAGCCCGACTCAGGTTGTCCCTAAGAAGGGAGGGATGACAGTGGTCACTAATGAGAAAAATGAGCTCATTCCCACTCGTACTGTCACTGGTTGGCGTGTTTGTATTGATTACAGGAGACTGAATGACGCCACCAGGAGACCACTTTCCTCTCCCGTTCATTGATCAGATGTTGGAGCGTTTGGCAGGGCAGCAGTTTTACTGTTTCCTTGACGGATTTTCAGGTTATTTCCAGATCCCCGTTGCACCGGAGGATCAGGAGAAGACCACCTTTACATGCCCCTACGGCACTTATGCGTATCGCCGCATGCCGTTTGGGTTATGTAACGCTCCAGCCACTTTTCAGCGTTGCATGATAGCTATTTTTCAGGATATGATTGAGACATCTATGGAGGTTTTCATGGATGATTTTTCGGTTTATGGTAGCTCTTTTGATGTTTGTTTGAGTAACTTAGAGAGAATGTTAGAGAGATGTGTAGAGTCTAAGTTAATGTTGAATTGGGAGAAGTGTCACTTTATGGTGACTGAGGGGATAGTACTAGGACATAAGATTTCTAGGGATGGTATAGAGGTTGATAGGGCTAAGATTGACACCATTAGTAGGCTTCCACCTCCGACCAATGTCAAGGCCATCCGTAGTTTTCTAGGTCATGCGGGTTTCTATCGTAGGTTCATTAAGGATTTTTCCAAAATCACTCGCCCCATGACTCGTCTTCTTGAGAAAGACGTTCCTTTTGTCTTTGATGAGGAGTGTCTTAAGGCTTTTGAGTTTTTGAAGGAGCGGTTGGTGAGTGCTCCTATCTTAGTTTCACCCGACTGGAGCTTGCCTTTTGAGCTCATGTGTGATGCGAGTGACTACGCAGTCGGGGCTGTCTTAGGGCAAAGGCGTGACAAACACTTTCATCCTATCTACTACGCCAGTAAGACCCTTAATGATGCTCAGGAGAACTACACAACCACCGAGAAAGAGCTCTTGGCGGTTGTGTTTGCTTTTGATAAATTTCGTTCTTATCTCGTGCTTTCCAAAACCACCGTCTTTACTGATCACTCGGCTTTGCGGTTTCTTTTCGCAAAGAAGGACGCCAAACCTCGTCTAATTCGGTGGATTCTTTTGCTTTCCGAGTTTGATATTGAGATTAAGGATAAACGGGGAGCAGAGAATGTGGCTGCAGATCACCTTTCTCGTTTAGAGGATCCGAGTAGGGAGGAGATTCGTGAGGAGGCAATCGGAGATAAATTCCCTCACGAGTCCATTGATTTCGTTGAAGCTAAGAAGCAGGGTATGCCATGGTTCACTGATTTGGCAAATTACCTTGCTCATGGGATGTTGGTAGAGGGTATGAATACCCAACAGCGTAAGAAATTTCTGAGAGATGCTACTAGGTATGTGTGGGATGATCCTTTTCTGTTTAGGATAGGAGGTGATAGGATTTTGAGGAGATGTGTTAGTAGAGAGGAGGGACTAGAGATTATTAGGCATTGCCATGAGAGTCTCTATGGAGGGCACCATGCTCATCACACCACTGCGCAAAAGGTCTTTGATAGTGGTTTTTATTGGCCTACTGTGGTGAAGGATGCCCTCGATTTCGTGAAGCGGTGCGACGCCTGTCAACGCACCGGTAACATTTCATCCAAGGATGAGATGCCTCAGAACCCCATTCAGGTTCTTGAAGTTTTTGATGTCTGGGGCATTGATTTCATGGGACCGTTCCCCATTTCTGGAGGGAACCGGTACATCCTCGTGGCCATTGATTATGTTTCAAAGTGGGTGGAAGCGCAAGCTTTACCTACTAATGATGCCCGAGTGGTGGTGAAATTTTTGAAGAAGTTGTTCACTCGGTTTGGTACTCCCAAGGCACTTATTAGTGACCGTGGTACGCATTTCTGTAACACCATGATGGAAAAGGTGTTAGCGCGCTACGGGGTCACTCACCGTTTATCGACCGCTTACCATCCCCAAACAAGCGGTCAAGTGGAGAATGCAAACCGAGGAGTGAAGAGAATTCTTGAGAAAACCGTTGGGAAAAGTCGGAAGGATTGGTCCGACAAGTTAGATGATGCGCTTTGGGCGTTTAGGACGGCTTATAAAACGCCATTAGGTACTACACCTTTTATGATTGTTTATGGTAAAGCGTGTCATCTACCCGTTGAGCTAGAACATCGAGCTCTTTGGGCCCTCAAGGCGGTTAATCTTGATCTTACCGAGGCTGCTAGGAGACGATTCTTCCAGCTTCATGAGTTGGAAGAGCTTCGGGATGCAGCATATGCACGGTCGTTGAGCATTAAAGAGAAAACTAAGGAGTTGCATGATAAGAGGATCAAGAAGGTGAAGGAGTTTAGAAAGGGAGATAGAGTGCTTTTATATAATTCACGGTTGAAGTTGTTCGCAGGTAAGCTTAAGTCCAAATGGGCGGGTCCATACACAGTTAATGAGGTTTTCCCATATGGCACAGTCGAATTACTAAATGATGCAGATGGAAGCACCTGGAAGGTTAACGGTCATAGGCTTAAGCTTTATATCGGAGGACCGTTAGACCCGACGGAGAAGGAGGAAACTCCTCTCGAGACTCCTTAGAATGAGAAATGGTTGAGTTCTTGGGTACAATCCCAAGTGTAGAGTTTGTAAATTTATTTTTATTTTTAGCTTTTCATTTATTTTATTTTTTCTGTCGTTCGGTATTATGCTCGGGTTTTGTTTGTTTCATTTTGCGCAGGTTTGGATTGCACCGCCCGTACTCAATCTCCATTCGGGTGATTCCGGAGCTGTTTAACATTTATCAAGGCAAACCCGAGAGTTTATTATTGTGTCAGAGCCGATCGCGAATGAAATGCTATACGATCGAGCTGGATTGGACTAGAGTTTTTGGAGCTTACGCGTTAATAAACCAGCTAAGTCCTTTCCAATTTGCCCTTTTCTTTTTATTTTTGTATTCGGAATTTATTTTTTGTTTTGAGTCGTTTTCTATTCCTACATTGAGGGCAATGTAGAGTTTAAGTGTGGGGATGGGAAATTGTCGTTTAGTTTATATATAGAGTCGTTTTGAGTCCAAAATTAAAAAAAAAAAATTAAAAAATGAAAAAATGAAATCTAAAAAAAAAAAAAAAAAAAAGAGAGAAAAAATGTCCCTGTTTTTGAAGTTTGCATTATATAAAATATGGAAGATGATAGGTAAAGATAGGTGTCCGGTTTTCAAATAGTATGTAGAATAAGAGATTAAAATTGATTGAAAGCGTGTCTGATTTGGGATATGTGGGTAGGCTCGGCCGGTAGAAAGGTTTCCTTTGAAAAGTAATAAATTAATTATGTTAGGCTATTTTGTGGGTTCTCATCTAGGAGAAACGGGGAGACCGAAACCGCCAAAAATAGTATAAGAAGCACCGTTATAAGTAGAAAACCGTTAGAATTTCTAATGACTTAAAAAAAATTAGAAATCAAAGCAAAAATGCTGAAGCTTAAGGTGCCTGGCCACTGGGATAGCGACTTGGATTGGTCACACCCTCTGAGTTAAGTATGCTGAGATGAAAAAAAAATGCTGAAGCTTAAGGTGCCTGGCCACTGGGATAGCGACTTGGATTGGTCACACCATCTGAGTTAAGTATTTAAAAAAAAAAAAAAAAGTGATTTTAAATTCTCTTGGTTTTCTACATAAGACGGTTGGGAATGGTCAATTGGTCGTTCCTTTAGCTTCATAAGCTTGAGGCGGGATTAGGAGGATCTGTGGCTTCCTTTGAGTGAGACCCTAGATAGACTAATCAACATAAACTTAATATAAATAAAAAGGGGTTTGGAAACCGGTATGGTTTAAGAGGATCAATATATCTGCAATCGCAATCAACACGTTAGTAGATTATTAATTAAGTAACCTATGTTTTGAAACTGGATGTAAACCTAACTGTGATTCCATAGCATAATTCTTTTTCAGGGACGAAAAAAAGATAAGTGTGGGGATATTTGATGTATTGCAAAATACATCTATTTCCAGTGTAAAGTTTGTATAGTTTTCGAGTCGTTTAGATAGTGATTTTATTAGTTTTAGGCTTGTACCAGTCTATTTTATTTAGTATAGGTGGTTATAGTTTTTTTATTAGATTTGGGTCATTTTTAGTATTTATCTATTTTATTTTTTATTTTGTAGGTGTTCGTGTGGACGTTGAAATGTAAACGAGCAAATTTGGTTAAGCCAAGAACACCCGAGTCAAGAGCACGAAGTTATAATACTATATATAATAATAATAATAATAATAATAATAATAATAAACTAATATTAATAAGTTTAATAATTATAATAAAGAAAAGAAAAAAAGGAATTGTGATTTTTGACCTTGAGCTCGGTCAAGACCCAAGGCCCAATCAAAATAGATTTAGGGCTCAACATTGAGGGGAGCAGAATATTATTATTCTGAGGTTGGAGGCCGCACAGCGAGATTTGACGAGGGGAAGGAAGCATCAACGAAATTTTTTTTTTTTGAGAGAACATATATTATTCGTTGGATTGACAATTATTTGGGGAGGAGTTATTTTATTATTGAAGGACAGCGGCAGAAGACTATTAGGAGGAATCAACGAGAGCCGTAGAAGAAAATATTATTAGAGAGGAGGCAGGCCAGGGATCAAAGGTTTTAAGCCAGCGATTATTCGGGTGTCAATCATTCGGTGTTTTCGTTCCTTTATTATCTTTGTTCTATATAATGATTGTTGAAATTTTATTTGGCTTTGTTTTTCTTTTCAAGATGATTTGTGGCTAAAACTTTTAATAGCTACCTAGGCCAAGACAAATAACTATGTTTTGATTTGATTTTTTTCTATGGTGTTTGGAACGTGTTTTGGATTTATGATTCAGTAAAGATTTTGATTTCTCTAGATCTGGTGTATATGCGTATTTATTATTTTCTTATTGCCACTTATTCATTCCACTTGCACTTTTGTGAATGTCTTTCATGTATGAGTGCTAGTTAGGTTGCAGACTTTGTGTAGCAACTAGTTTATGGTCAATAGTCGCGAGTTTACCATAGGAGTGATATTTGGTGGTTAGAAGATTTTAGGTATTCTTCCAAGTTCAATAGCTGTGAGGTGAGGACTTGTTGGTATGTCTAGGTTGTTAGATTGCTAGGTTAGAGGCTTTGTGAGAAGATCTGCATAGTTTCCCTTTCAACTCTTGCGTATCAAGTTAGATCTAGGCTTCAATAATTACCCCTTGCACCTAGTGTAGTGAGGCTTTCGCGCTGTGAGGTAGATTGTCTAGCGGGTACTCGATCATAAGAGTTAGATAACCTGTGAGGGTTTGTACTCCAACCGGTAGTTTAACAGCACAAAAATATTCTAGGGTTTCCCCTTGAGAAGGGTCGAGGGTGTCTAGTTTATTCTTGATGTTTAGTATTTTAAGATCCCGGTTCCAATTCAGTTCCATAACCATAGAAGCTTATCATGCATAGTTAGGAGTCTGGTCTAGGTAGTATCTTGTCATCATCTGAATTCGGCTCAGCTAAGTTCGTGTCTATAGTTCACTTTAGTAAATTTTAGTTTACCTTTATTTTATTGCAATTTATTTTTCAATAAAACCCCCCTTTAAAATAATAAATTAATTTAATAGATATTTAGGATAAGTAATCGAGTCTAGTTTTCGTTTTCCATTAGAGTCTCGTGGGTTCGATATCCGGACTTACTTTAGCTATACTAGAGTCGATAGGTTCACTTGCCTGTCAGTAGTTTAGTTTTAGAGAGTCTAGAGTATTACTAGGTGTCTAGTTTTAGGTTTAATTTAGTTATTTTTATTAAACTACTTTTAGCACATCAAGTTTTTGAGATAAAAAATAAAAAAAGAGGAAAAGATGAAGATAGTTAGTAAAAAAGAAAAAAAAAGTAAATGATAAAAAAAATAAAGAATGATATTAGAAATAAGAAAAAAAATAAGAAAAAAAAAATGGAAAAATATAAAAGAAAAAAGAGTAAGAGAATTAGAAGAATAAAAGAAATGAGAACAATGGAATGAATAGATAATAAAGAAGGAAAAAGAAAATGAGAAAATATAAATGATGAAAAGAAAAAGAGGAAAAGAAATAGAGTAATGAAAAAAAGAAAAAAGTAAAATAATAAAATGAAGAAAAAAAAAATAAAATGGAAATGAAGGAAAAAGATGTAAGAAAAAGAGATAGAAAAAGAAAAGAAAATATAAGAAAGTTAAAGGATAAGATAAATGTAAAGTATAGAAGGAGTAAAGAGTAAAGAAAAAATGGGAAAAAATAATAAAAATAAGTAGAAATATAAGAAGAAATAATAGAAAGAGAATAAATAAATAAGGTAAAAAAAAATGAAAAACAATAGTTGATAAATTGTAGAAAAGTTAGAAAGAAGAAAAATAAAGAAAAAGGAAAAAAAGAAGGAGAAAAAGTGAAAATATAGGAAACAAAAAAGGGTGAAAAAGAATTAAAAAGATGAATAAGTGGTAAAAGATCAGAAATGAGCAAAAAAAGGATAAAGAAAATGATGTATAATAATAAATAAGAAAAAGTATGGAACAAAAAAATGAAAGAAAAAAAAGAAGATAATAATAATGACAAAAAAGAAAAAAAGAAAGGAAAAAGGAAAATTAAAAAATAATAAAAAGAAATATGAATAGTGAAAGGTATTGGAAATAGATAAAATGAAAAATAAAAGATAGACACAGATAAAAAATAAAAAAAAAAGAGATAACAAAGAAAAAAAAGAGAGAAACAAATTAAAAAGGAGAAAAAAAATGAGGAACCACCACCACCACCACCACCACCACTACGACCACCACTACGACCACCACTACTACGACCACTACTACTACCACTACCACTACCACTACCACTACCACTACCACTACTACCACTACTACTACTACATTTATCATCAAATTCAACTCCATTTCTTTTAAACTCAACCCCACAACAAGAACACTTCAAACCCATCTCACAAACTTCATCTTTCTCTACAAATTCAATCTTTTTCTCAATCTTTTCACCCAAAACACAAAAAGATTAGATTTTTCACCAACCCCAGATAAGCAATTATAACACATATCATGTACATGTGCCAACTTTTCATGTTTTAACGAATTGATATACGAACCGAACTTGACCCGCGATACAAAAACGGATCTTACACCTCTAAATTGCGCCCAAACTTGGATTTGGTTTCTATCACATGGTCCAACTCAAAGTCCCAATTATTAAACCACCATCGAATTATTAAACCTTTAACGAACCCACTTGTTATTTCAATAAATTGAGAACACTAACACCTATATATACCATAGTCGACCGGTTATGTATAAAAATATTTCATAAAAAAAATCAAATCGAACTCCAATTTGTTGAAATAAAGGTCGTCAGTTGCGAGCCTAAATCATCCAATTAACATCGATTTCGAGCAGGTTAGTATGATTATATTATATGGTTATGGTCAGAATTTAATGTAGTTTAAAAGCCCCATGCTTTCGTTGAATGTTGTGGCTTATAGGTCGCAATTGTTGGTTTAGGTTAGGGTTTTGGTTCATGACTTGTTAATTGGGAACTAATGCGTATCAGTTAAATGTTTTTATGGGTGAATTGACCATAATACCCTCACGTTTAACTCATGTGAGGGTTACCTTCGTTAAATACTAACTGGGTTTTGTGCTAATACCCGAGATTGTTACAAATTAGAACGTTAATACCTTAAGATGTTATAAAAAAAGCTTAGTATCTGACATTGAAATTTTACTTAAACCACAAGGACCAACAGTGTAATTTTTTAAAAATAAAATATTTACAAAATAAATTTGACTTGCATAGACATACTAAATACAACAAAATGCCTTAAATAAAAATGTCATTAAATTTAAGCTATAAATATGTTGATTTAAATAAATACAAAACAGGTAATCATGAAGGAAAATAAAAAAGATCTTAGATAAAATAAAATCAAATATTAAAAATGAAAAACTTAGAGGATACTGTGATTGATCTTTTGCAACTCCCCACCATAAATTAGTAAATGCCCGCATCCAACAGCAAATCAGATCCTTAGACTCTCTTCTTCCATCATCAGACATTTTCTTACCATTTAATTTCCGCTTTTCTTTTCTTCACACCTTATTATTATTATTCTCCCCCATAGGGATAAGGTTTGCTCAATTTTTCACCCAAAACTATTTTGCCTTAATTCATCTCTCTGGTTCTTATACGGGTTAGACTAAAACATCTCGTTCTCTCTCTCTTTCTCTCCCCCCCTCTCTACCACCGGTAAAACACCAAGCACCGCCTCTGCCAACAACTACTGTAACCACCACATCCAGCTCCGACCATGACCTCAGCAACCACGACCACAACCATCCTCGCCATCTTCTTCCTCTCCGAACAACAACACTTAAAAACCCAGTCGCCACGGCCATTGCCAATGCCATCGCTAAAAAACTACATGCATCAATCGATCTAACATGCTAACTACCACACGAATAACCACTAAGTCACCGCCGCTGCGAGTTTTGTCTAATTCCTCGTATTCGTAGGAAAACCAGCCTACCACTGCCGCCCCTTGAGTGCAACCGCCGCTATGTCATCGTCTTATAGCTGAAACCACCTTGCCAGAAATGGATTTGAGTAGCTGCATCTCTGGCATCACGATTTGTCTTTGATGGAGCTACCTTGCGTGTTATTCGTTCAAATTGTCTTGTTGTATGGAAAACATGATTTTTTAAAGGTGTGGAAAGCATGATACAACTGTTGATGTGTGACTCAAGTTCTATCTCGTTTCCATGCATGCACGTGTGAGAAGTTTGAATTTAATAAGGCCATTGGCCATGCAGTTGTGTTGTCCTGGTTTCATGGGTTGTTACCAAAGTTTATGTAGTTATCCGTTAGTGCATGTGTTATTTAAAGAGTCGTAGGTTATGCTTTGTTTTTATATACTCACTATTATCAATAAGATTGAAAAGTGTCGATAAATTGTGTGTTCATCATTTATTATTTTGTATTGCTGTGTGATCATTGAGTATGATCATACCAACATGTGGTATCAGGGCCAAGTGATATTATAGTCAATCTATTCATACCCATGGCTGAAACAACAACAATTCCAAACAACCCTAATGTCACAACGGTTCCAGTTTTTGAAGGTGAGGGTTACGAGTGTGAAAATGAGAACTATTTTATGATCCAAAGATCTGTGGGAGATTGTCAATCTTGGTGTTAGTGATTGTGGTGAACACTTGGATGCAAATAGGAGAGAAATGAAAAAAGATGCTCAAGCCTTAATTGTGATTCAACAAGGTTCCCATGACACCTTGTTCTCTCGCATTGATGCGGCTAAAACATCTCAAGAGGCATGGGATATTTTGAAGATGGAGTTTCAAGGTGATTCTCGAGTCCAATAGGGTGATTCTCAAGTCCAATCAATCAAGATTCAAGGCTTGAGAAGAGAGTTTGAAAACATGAGCATGAAAGAAGGAGAAGTAGTTGGTGATTACTTCTCAAGAGTGATGGCCATTGTGAGTTAACAATGTGCCTATGGTAAAGAGATACCTGATCAAAAAGTTGTTGAGAAGATACTGAGAAGTTTAATAGCAAAGTTTGATTATGTGGTGCCTTCAAATGAGGTGGCATATGATCTAACAAGTCTATCCCCGGTGAAAATGATGGGATCCTTGCAATCCCAAGAAGAAAGATTAAATGCCAGATCAGGTGAAACTAAGACAAACGAGAAGGACAAATCTAATGTGCAGGCACTTCAAGTTATGCAAACAAACAAAAGACTCAACTTCAATCAAAATTCAAGAGGTCGAGGACGTGGAAACTTTATAGATCATGGTAGAGGAAGAATGAATGAGGACAGGAATAGGTCCTCAATGCTACCAATGCAATAGATTTGGTCATGTAAAAAGGGACTATTGGTTTAATGATGAAGCACAAGGACATGCTAGAGTGGCTGCTTTTTCAGAAGAGGATCTGGTAGGAGATGAGGATACTCCTTATTTATTCATGGCCCTTACACCATGTGAACGAGAGAATCCTAGTCTGTGGTTTATAGACTCTGGATTCTCTAATCACATGACTAGTGTTAAGAGGAGCTTTACTATTTTGGATGAAACCTTCAAGTTGGATGTCAAACTTGGAGATAAGAAGAACCCTGCAGTAGCAAGAAAGGGGACAATCAAGATCAAAATGAGCAATGGTAATTTTAAATATTTGGATGATGTTTATTATGTACCTAACCTTGAATACAACTTAATGAGTGCTAGGCGGTTAATGAGAAAGGGGTATGCACTAATCTTTGATAATGGAGTATGTTCAATTGTTCGCAAAGAGACTCAATCCAAGTTTATGAAAGTCAATCTAGTAGCCAACAACATGTTTCCCTTGGATGCATCTAAGGTTAAAGCTAGTGGTGCATCACACAATCATGAAATCACAAAGCTTTGGCATTGTAGATTCGGCCACTTGCATGCTCAGGCTCTCCAACAACTTCACAACTCTAAAATGGTGCAAGGACTTCCCTTGATGAAAGAATATAGGAAATGTGAAGATTGTGCAGTTGGAAAGAAACACAAGTTACCTTTTCATGCAAGCACCAAGATGGCAACTCAACTGATAGAGATTGGGCACACAGATGTGTGTGGTCCAATGCCTGTAAACAGTTTGGAAGGTAGTAGATACTTTCTTTGATACATTGATGTCTTTTCAAGAATGACTTATGTATATTTTATTGAAAGAAAGTCTGAGGTGTTTTCAAAATTTATAATTTTTAGGGCTCATGTGGAGAGACAAAGTGAAAGATTTATTAAGGTATTAAGAAGTGATAGGGGATGGGAGTATTGTTCACATTAGTTCAATTTATTTTTTAAACTTCATGGTATTAAAAGACAACTGACTGCCCCCTATACCCCTAATCAGAAAGGGGTATCTGAGAAGAAAAACAGAACATTTATGGATATGGCTCAGTGTATGTTGTTTGCCAAAGGCCTGCCTAGTTACTTTTGGGCAGAGGCAGTTTCCACATCTGTTCATATATTGATTATGTACCCAAAAAAAGGCTGTTGATGCAAAGACTTCTTTTCACATTTGGTCAGGTGAATAACAAGATGTAGAAGACCTTAGAGTCTTTGGCAGTATTGCATATGGCTTGAAACCATAACAACTCAAGCATAAATTTGAACCCACCTCAGCAAAGTGTATTTTGATTGGGTTCTCTACACCTACCAAAGGGTGTAGACTGTATAATCCCATCACTAAGAAAATCATTACCATAAGAGATATAAAGTGTTTTGAAGAACTATCTTAGGATTGGTCTCGGTTAAAATTGCCAAAAACACACACTTGTGAGATCTTAGCTTCTTTGACTTACTGCTTAATGACTATTCTGTCACTAAAACCTCAGGCTAGAATGGTTCATCTTCACACCCAGCTGATGTTCCAAGCAACAACGGTGGCCCATCAAGTGATCAAGCTTCCACTCATCATGAACACAATACAAGCAACAACGGTGGCCCATCAAGTGAATTGGAATGATGTTGAGGTTGTAGCTAATTTTAATACCCCTCCTTTGAAAACTAAGAGTGTACAAGAATTGTATGAAGTTCCAATCTAATGGAAGATTACATGGTGTGTGAATTTGCCCTTACTATAAATGATCCTATGGTGTTTGCAGAAACAACTTATAAGAAAGAATGGCAGCAAGCTATACAAGAAGAAATAAGGTCCATTGAGTAGAATGAAATTTGGAAACTTGTCAAAGCTCCAGAAAACAAGAACATTATGGGATTGAAGTGGCTTTATAAGACAAAGTTAGGTCCTAAATGTGAAATTATGAAGTACAAGGAAAGACTAGTGGCTATGGTGTATTAAAGAAAGGAAAGGTGTTGATTTTCAAGACGCCTTTGCCCCTGTAGTTAGATTTGAGACCATTAGAACTATTTTAGCTGTAGTTGCTCAACAAGGATGGGTTGTGTTTTAATTGGATGTTAAGTCGGCCTTTCTAAATGGCAAGTTAGAAGAAGAAATATATGTAGAGAAACCACAAGGTTTTGAAATTACAGGAGAGGAGGAAAACGTGTACAGGCTTTACAAAGCCTTGTACGGTCTAAAACAAGCTCTGAGAGTCTGATATGCATGAATTGACAAGTATTTCACTGATCATGGCTTTAAAAGAAGCTGCAATGAGCCTACTCTATATGTGAAGAAGGTTAATGAGGTTGGTTTGATTTATGTGTGCCTGTATTTTGATGACATTATTTATACTATTAACAATGCAGGATCCATTGAAGAGTTTAGAGTGGGTATGATGGAAGAATTGAGATGGCTGATTTGGGTCACCTTAAATATTTCCATGGTATTGAAGTGAAGCAAACAAGGACATGTATGTTTATCTGTCAAAGTAATTATGCAACTGAGTTACTCAAGAAATTTGGCATGATAGGATGTAAAAGTGAAGAGAATCCTATGAATGCAAATGAAATCTAGGATGATGTTGATCCTGCTGATGAAGGACAATACGGATGTTTGATTGGTGGGCTCATGTATCTTCAACACTCTATGCCAAATATAAGTTATTTTGTGAATGTTTTGTCCGGGTGCATGTCAAGGCCAAGTAAATTACATTTTTGAGCAGCTAAATTACATTCTAGTGTCACGAACATGATTCCTTGCTTTAACACAAACCTAGGGTTGTATGTTCTAGTGTTATAAAGTATATTATTGGCCATCATAGATGTTGATGATTATTGATACCTAAACCTAATGAAACAACCAACCCATGAACATCATTTGCAATAATTGTAGTTGACCCATCTCATAGAACCTTAGTAATCAATTGTTGAAACCCGGGTGTGAGTCCTTTATTATCATTGTTACAACAATCATTTACTTAATCAATTACTTTGTTTTATACTTTCAATCAATTTGAATCCATTGTGGTTCACAACTTTCATTCAAACAATTATTAAATGAAAAAATATGCAAACTTCATAATTGACCAAACTTCATAGAGTGACATCTTTTTAATCAACTGAAACCTATTTCACCTACCACGGACACTTCGTGGTTCGACACCCTTATTGCCACTACTACATAGCTAGAAGTAATTAGGACTTATAAATACTATTTTTGACTGGACCGCGATATCCGATCAGTGCCTTTTCTAGCTTCTTGCTAGAAGGCATTTTTAAATATATATTTATATATATATATAGCCACATGCTTTCCGTGAAATTAAAACTGATTTCATTCATAGCTATCTTGCCTATCGATTGTAGGCAAAATAACGAAAATAAACGTTGACTATGTCTAATAACAAAAATAAACATGTTTTATAATGATAATTTCAAGAGAAAATCACTTAAATAAACATTGACTAGATGTAATTACCAAAATAAATATTGTATATAGGCTAAATGGTAGGGGCTTCGTGGAAAACAAGAACATGTGTCTTAAATGGTTAAGTGGTAGTTGTTTAAAATGTTAGGCTCCACGCTTTATACCAATTAAAATCTACATGTGACACTAAAAAGTGAAACAACTAAAATGTAGCCACTACAAGCAGAACCGGCTAAAGTGGAGCTTTCTACTTGATCAATGTTCTTATTGGTTTAAAAAAGAAATTTAAATCAAACACAAACTTATTCTAATTCACTATGATTTAATTAACTGAATTCGGTAATCGAATTCTAACATAGCTTCAAGTTTAAATTAAAATAGTCCGATTTAGTTGGTTCGTAATTAGAAATTCAATTAGTTGAATAACCCTAGAGTGACGAACCGAACCTATATCAATCGAACAAAATCAGTACTAGGATCGAAACTGGTAATGATATTTGTTTTATGGTTTTTGATTGATGTGAAACACGACTTTATGTTTTTGAATTACTTCTAAAAAATTTGTCCAATAAACCATTGTAATTGTTTTTGGTACACTATACCGAGTACCCTTACCATAACGAACCGAACCGACACCACTTAAACAACATCGTAAACAAAGCTCGATTAAACACATACAGTGCCTAAAATACACCAATCAAACACTAAAATATATAGAAAGCTTGCATATTATCAAGGTATTTTTACCAACACATGAATTTTCATTCTTATTCGTAATCATATGATTAATACTGGTGATTTCTCATATTATAGTACATCTATATCTATGTATATAATAAACGAAAAGAAGTATGCCACATAGCACTAGGTGAGGCTTTCCCACCCTTTGATTTCCCACCAAAAATCTTTTTCTCTCTTATGTGCATGCCCATGCATTTCGTCCCACAAATTTTACACATTAATAACTTTTATATATGACACTTTAAAAAAATACACCAAATTAACGAACGTTTTAATATCTTTCCAACGAGTACCATAGTATAATAAAAAAACGAAAGAAAAACAACTTTTTAGTGGGTTTTCTTCATGCATAAAAAACACAATGTGTTGATATAATTCATTAGTCATGTCTAATCAACTCACTAATCATGTTAAATAGTATATATATATATATATATGTTTTTAAACCTACTATTACATATATGATCCCGCTAACTACATATATATGTAGTCAACTTGGTAAGAATATAATTTCTTTTATTTTACAACAACAAAGTTGATGACAAATCATTGCTAAAGTAATATGCATAGCTATTAGATCGTGCAATATTAAAAAAGAAGCTTTGAAATCATGTAAATATTGATACACATACAAGTTTCATCAACAACATGTATATGTATCTAACATATACATTCATATGCAATCTTAACTATAAAAATAAAAAAGTGCACACGTAGAATAGAAGTAGGTTTTAGGAGTTATCGAGTGTTGATCATATACAATTTTTTTTCTAAAATACCGACCTATTCTTTTTACGGCACACACATTTTTTCACTTAATATTAGATTTGTCTATCTCGAGAATCTTCCAGGGGATAATCTAGTATATAATATAATGATTGGGGTGGAGACACATGGCACTTGCCACTTGGTGCGGCTATCCCTACTAGGGGTGTTCATTGGGTTTGGTTTTCGGTTATCGGTTTATTCAGGTCGCGTTATTCGGGTTTGGGGTGGTGAAAATATTACCCTATAACCAACCCAATCTAGTTAAATGGTTATCGGTTGTAGGGCTAATCGGGTTCGGGTTTTTTGGGTTGGGTTAAATGGTTATCGGTTAAATGGTTCGGGTGTTTGAGGTACATATTTCCAGCCATTTGGGTTGTGTATTTCCATCCATTTGAACTGCAATATGTATAAAATAAAACCTAAACATGTATTCCATTTATTTGTTACATTCGTTAATGTATTCCGTATTTTACCATTTACAACAAGCTTCTAAAAAGCTACTTACTAAAATATATCAATTCTTTATTTAGGATGTATAACAAAGTTGAATGTGTTTACAGTTCATTATCTTAAGTATATCAACTTGACATGAAAGTAAATTAATAAAATAGACTACGCAACTTATCTATACATTTAGAAAAATATTTAAAAATTAATAGAATAGACATACTGAGATATATAGAACCATGTACAGAACAAAATTTTTTTAACCATATTGACATATGAACTTTGTTACCTTGAATCCTTCAAGAGGCTGATTGTAGAAGGGATGAAACATGTTAGTCAGTGGATTTTGATTGAATACATATAGATGATTTTGGTTGAATGCATATACGGGATTAAGGGAATTCTTGTGATATAAATGACTGATCCTAGGAGGGATTCAATCAGGAATGTGAAGAGATAGTTTTAATGATTTAATACTATATACATGAAAATATACAAATTGAATAGTACATTTTTTTTAATTGTTCGGGTTATTCGGGTCAACCCGAATTATACAAAACTAATCCGAAGACTGACCCTAAAGACCATAGTTGGGCTCGGGTATGACAATTAATCAGGTAAGTACTTTCTAAGGTCGGGTCACTTTAGGTTCGTTCGGTTCGGTTTATGGTTATCGGTTAAAAAGGACACCCCTAATCCCTACCCTTAAACCGCCAAAAAGTTAAGGTTATAAATAACTCAATTAACCCAATTGTTATTAATTTACAATTTTTGTCCTTATTTTAATTATTAGTTTACTGTATAACAAATGAAAATCTAATGGTTATTTTATTTCTCTCTCATATGAAATAATATTATTAAATTTAACATTTATCTCTTATTTATTTTCTTAGCTAATTCTTTTTATATTTCCACATATTAAAAACCATTTAATATTTTATTGATAAAAAAACTACACATTCAAATCCACCGTCTCAATCATTTGGTTGCTTCTGTCTTTGCACGTCATCCAAACATACATTCTCTCTTTAATATACATATTTTTTTTCATTCACATGATTACATGTGACACCCGGCATATTCAGGTTAATACTTTTTCAAACATATAAGTCTACCTTAACGAAAAACATTTATTAACGTACTTAACCGGGTAATTTGAATCGGGTTACATTAGGTATTGTCCAGGGTTCAATGATTCGGAAGATCATTGGGGTTATTTTATGCACACTCGAGTCTTGAGTCCTGTTGTTGGTGAATTACATGAATTGAATTAAGTGACACACATAGATTGATCCATATATGTTATATAATATGCAAATACATGTTTAAATGGTGTTTATATGATTATACATGCTTATACATGGTTAACATATGTTAGGATTGCATGTTCATTTGTTAGGATGTGTTAAAATGCGTTAAAACGACAAAACAACAAAAACTGAAATTTTGTGAAACTGGTTCAACCTAGTCGAAGGTGTGAACCAGTTTGGTGATGCCCATTCGACCTCATTTCAAACTCGTTCGGCCCTTGCAGGGTGCGAACGAACAAGTAATATAAATACCATACTTTGTAAATTTTTCATCATTTCACAAATTCTAAACGCCTCTAAGTGCTCTCTCTCAACCTTAAACCCGTAGGGAGGAGTTTTTGACCTTGTTTTTCAGATTGTAACCTACAAACACCTTCAATATCATAAACAAGAGAAGATTTTATAAGGTGTGTTGTTGATCTAAAACCCTTTTTAAGCATTTTCATTCATTTTTCTTAAACCCCAAAGGTCCAGATCTGTTCTAAGATGGTTTTCATGAACAAAAACCATTCTAACATCTTTCTAAAAAAACCTCATCATTTGTAATGAGTAAATACAAAATAACATGTGTTAATAGTGTTTAATGACGTGTTATGTGTTTTTTGATGATTAAATGTTGTGTAGTTGTTATAACAATGATCTAGGGATGTTATAAATGATGGTTTATGATTATCTTAGGTTACAAGTTGTTGGATGATGATGTTTTGCCCATTTTGGGGATTTTGTGTTAGATCTAGGGTTTGTTCATGATGTTGTTGTTAATGAAATGATTAGGGGTTTTCATATACATGATAATCTGAGCATATTGAGCTAATTGTTAGATGGTTTTGATAAGTTTCCATTTTGGGTAAAGTTTACATGCATTGATGTGACATTTCCATAATTTGCCATTTTGGGTAAGTTATAAAACGAAATGATTTCGGGATAAAATCGGTAGGGTTTTGTGAGGATAGGTTAATGATAGTTGACTGTTGTGATTCGTGGTGTTTCGTGACGTCTTCGGACTGTTTAGATGCGATTTGGTGCGTTTTATGAGAAATGTGCAGCCAAGGGTCAAACTAGGAAACTCATTCGACCCATCATGGGGTCGAATGGACTTTTTTGGGGTCAAACCAACTTCAATCAGGTCGAAGGAACTTCAGTTTGGTCGAATTAACATGTGTTAATGTCGAATGAACATGTGTTAGGTCGAATGAACATGTGTTTAGGTCGAATTAACATATGTTAGGATGAATCAACTTGTGTATAGGTCAAATGAACATCATATGGGTTGAATGAAGACCCATACTGGTCGAATGAACTTCCTTCATATGCTGATTCGACCTTACTTCTGAATATGTGTGATTTTTGATGCAAACTAAGTATTTTATGCTTGAACCTTATGTGTAATCTATATGTACTTGATTAGTTTATGTATTGGGTCACCAACGGGATGTCGGGTCTGTCTGGTGTGTCGGTTCAACAGTCAAACACGTTTTCAAACATACTTAGTCATGATCTGGACAATCGGGGACTAGTTAACCTAAAGGTTATTAGTCAAAACACTTATGCAAACTCTTATGATAGATCACCGGTATTTGGTACTATTAGGATTGCGTCTTTGTTAAAGGAAGCGAACTAAGGTGAGTGTCACAGCCCCATTCTTTATTGTTTTCATACTTTTGAAGGAAAAACTTGTGGTACCAACTTACAAACTTTTAGACCAACATATTAAATTATATCACATGGATACTTAGTGACATTTATTCATCAGTAAAGACCTCTCAAACTTTAGTGAACCATTAATATTTGGATACATAGCGGGGAAAGTGTGAATAGATCTATTGGGCCTGGCAAGCCCCACTCGGGCCGATTGGAGGTCGGTGGGGGTGCATATTTGTCCTACCGAACTTATGGCACCGGGTGATGACCCGGTGACGGGTATAGAGGCATTCTAATGTTCAGCAGTGGTTCACGACACTATAGTATCATGTAACGATGTCTAGCTAGCATCATGTATAGATGTAAGGATTGTTGGGTCTGGATTACAACGTTACAAACTTTTGCAAACTTTATCTCTATGACTCACCGGCACTGTATGTGTTGAATAACTTTGCATGTTTTCTCAGGTCGCTAAGGTAGCAGGGAGTCTTAGGCATACTGGATCTCACTGCGTTCACTTGGGGCTTGCATGATTTTGAACTTGTTGGTTAAACTACTTATTTTTGGATTTGGTTTGTAAAACTTATTTTGCTTCAGCTGTCGTTTGTCTTGGTTTACGAAACTTTTGAACTGTGTGGTTGGTTTATTACACTATTTTCATATCATATAGTTGTCGTTTATTGTGACTATTGACTTAGATCCTGGTATGTCATGCGCCTCGCGGTAAAACTCTGCAAGTGGAATTTGAGGGTGTGACATATTGGTATCAGAGACAAGTGTAACTATCATCACAATGGGCAGTGCCGTAAGGTTCAGACATGTCAGTGGTGTAGGAAACCAGGACACGAGGTGCAGACTTGTCAGGTTCGTCTGAGTGACAAGGCCGCCCCTCCAGCTACTAACCAGCCTAACCAGGGTTGCTACAACTGTGGTCAGACTGGACACTTTAAGCGGGATTGTCCCAAGTTGAAGTAGGGTAATGGTGGAAAGACAGTGGTGGTAACGGGAACAACGGAGGCGGCGACAGAAATACACGTGCTTTCTTCATTGGATCGAGGGAAGCCCGATAGGACCCAGACATAGTTACCCGTACATTCCTTCTTAAAGATCGATATGCTTCTGTTTTGTTTGATTCTGGTGCCGATAGGAGTTTTTTATTGGTAGGGTTTAGTCAGTTGCTAGATATAGTACCTACACCTTTAGAGGCTAAGTATTTGATAGAATTGGCTAATGGTAAGAAAATTGAGGCGACACATATTCTTCAGGGATGTCGTTTGGAACTTTCGGGTTTGTCTTTTCCTATTGACCTTATGCCGGTTACCCTTGGTTAGTTTTGATGTCATTGTGGACAAGGATTGGGTATCGTTGTATCGTGCGAAGATCGTTTGTTTTGATAAGGTTATTCGAATCCCTCTCCCTGATGGAGAGATTCTTTCGGTGCATGGTGAGAAAACCGGTGCTCCTTTGTTAATCATTTCTTGTATAAAAGCCCATAAGTATCTTCGGAAGGATTATTCAGCCATTCTTGCTCTTATTTCTGTTTCGTCTGATGATGAGAAGAAGATCGAGGATATTCTTGTGGTTCGTGATTTCCCAGATGTGTTTCTTGAAGACTTGCCTAGTCTCCCTCCTCATCGTCAGGTTGAGTTTGGTATTGATCTTGCACTTGGTGCAGCCCCTATTGCTCGAGCTCCATATCGTCTTGCACCTCCCGAGATGCAGGAATTGTCTAACCAGTTACAGGAACTCTTGGAAAAGGGTTTCATCCGACCGAGTTCTTCCTCGTGGGGAGCCCCTATTCTGTTTGTGAAGAAGAAGAATGGAAGCCTTCACATGTGTATCGACTATCATGAGCTGAACAAGGTGACCATCAAGAATCGTTATCCTCTTCCTCGCATTGATGATCTCTTTTACCAGCTCCAGGGATCTAACTTTTACTCAAAAATTGATTCGAGGTCCGGTTACCACTAGTTGCGTGTGCAGGACGTCGATATTCCGAAGACAGCTTTTCGTACTCGTTATGGCCATTTTGAGTTGTTGGTCATGCCTTTCGGTCTCACCAATTCACCAGCGGTGTAACACCCCGACCGATGGCGGAATCATCGAGGTGCCACGTAGTGACGATTGTTTAATAGCTCATGGACTAAAAGTGTAAATATTCATACATTGATTAAATAGTTAATTACATTGAAATGAAATACAACGATTATAAATGGCAACTAAACTTAAATACAATGAATCAAAATATAAATATAAATCCGAAAGCTTAAAGAATGCATCTCAAAATAACCTTAAACATGTACAAAATCATTTTTGTCAATACAAAAATTGTATTGGTGAGCATACCCTGTTTTGAATACATATAGTAAGAAATATTGCAATTCATGTGTTGTACATTGCTTGTAGTCATGTAATAAGTAGTATCCAGGTCAAAATCAACCATATGAAAGTGAAATGAAATTTATATATAGTATGCGCTATTGACAGTAGTAATGAAACATATAGCAATGACCAAGGTCTCTCAATAGAGTCACAAGGGGTATATACCATAGTACTATTCATTGAAATGCCAGGCCGCAACGGTTAATGATTTTGACAAGTCATAGATACACAAAGTAACACAAAGAAAACACACATGCGAATTGAACTTAGTGAAAAGAAATAGTAATTTAACCTAAGGTACATGAGTAGCCCCAAACAACAAAATGAAAAACGGGAAGGATATACTCATAGTGTTTGCTAAGCGATAAATCCAACAAAGTTCGTCACAAAATAAAATTGGGAATTCCGAAAAACTCAACCTATACGTATAAGAATACTAATGAGGGAGATGGCTTAAAAGTCTAAGGCATCTAGGGTTCTAAGGCATTAGGGTTTGCTAGGCTTATGTAGGTGACGTGTTTGTCGTGGTACACGTAAAATTTCCCAATTACAACTATTGAATAGTGGCAAGAAGGTATCGAACACAGGGAGTTTGTGGAAAATGTGTAAATTCTAGCTTTGTTAATTAACTAAAATTAAACTACTTAACAAAAAGTAACTAATTAAGATTTTTGGTTGTTTTGAGTTGAACTAAAATAACGACTAATTATCGATTTAGACTTAAGAGCGTTTCTTCAAATTATGAGACAATGACCATTCAAGGATCCGGTTTTTTCTAAACACTTGTGTAAAATTCCAACTAGAAAGAGTTACATAGACATAACTCATGTAAAAACAATTGTTGTGATAAAAGGGAACAAAGTACTCGGATTATATTAACGCGAGGTTGTTTCCCGATGACCAGTTAATCAATAACCAACCCAAATCCTTCCCGTGATATCTCGGTTGTTAACAACACCAAGAACGTACGCTTGAGACTAGAAATTGGTAAATTAATCAACACGCTGCAAACAATTATTCAAACATCATAATAATCAAGCAAGAATACTAAATTATCATTCTAGAAAATCAAGGAAACATACACAATAGTTTGAGAAAAACCTTCACCAAGAATGATCACCAAAGGTTTTAGCCTAGCATAGTTTGGTGAATCATCATAACCTTCAAGTAATTGTTCATCGGAATCAAAAACACAAAACCAATGATTAGAATTGTTCTCCAATGATTCCTAGTAGCCAAAATCGCCCAAAAGTTGTTTTGAAACGTTCACAAGTTAGAAGATGCCCAAAAGACACCCTAAATTCGTGTTTAATAGTGGGAGTTACAAGCTGGTGCAGGGGCCACCGTACCTTACGGTGGCTACCGTAAGGTACGGTAGGAATAAAAACTCTTACGGTGGGTAGAGACTGACCAACTATGGACTTTTTGTGTCTGTTGCCACCGTACCTTACGGTGGCTACCGTAAGGTACGGTGGAGCCCTGTGAAACTTCAATTTTTCTCTCATGCACTCCACCTCGTTCCGATCCGTTCCGGTCCGATCCAAATCCCATATTTCTTCGTTTTTAGCTCCTTTTCACACCTGCAACCAAAATACTCATAGTCACCCAATTCCAAGCAATATCATGATCAAATGTGGTTAATATAGACGTTTTAACAATATAAAGGGTTGTTCCTTGAACCACCCGTCAGTAGGGAATATGAAGTTTTATGATAACTAGAATTCAATAATAATTTTAACTAAAATATAACATGATTTAAGATCCAATATGTGACTAAGAAAATATAAACACCTATGTTTTCCACACTTAGAAATATTCCTGTTTTACATAAAAATATTCATAAAACAGATTTTATAATTTATATTTAATTAAATAATTTATTATGACTAATTAAATATAAATAAGCTAGAAACACAAGATATGGCCCAAAAATAATACTTTTATGAAAAATGAATACTATATGATGAGAAATACCCAAAAACAAATTTTCCATAAATTTTCTCAATTTATTTGTATTTAAAACTGATTTAATGGGTTTAAATCATGTTTAAATAGTTAAAAATAAGAAAATATATAATAATGAATCATTTCTGATCCAATAAATTAGAATTAAGTTTCTAATGTAAATTAATAATAACAAAACTTTTGAGATTAAAATCATTAAAAATGAATTTTTAATCAATTAAATATGATTAAAACAAAATAAATTAATAAAAACGTGAAAATAAATTATTTTCCAGAAAATAAAAATATGAAAATTTTCTATGAGGTGTCAAGAAGCTACACCTAAATTTTCATGATTTTTGGATCAAAATGAATTTAATATGAATATTCTAAGTTTATATGTATATAATAATAACAAAATAAAAGAAAAGAAAAAGAAAAAAAATGCTAAAAAGAATAGTAGTGCCTGGGTTCGAAACCGGCCTGCCTCGTTCCATAACACACACAAAAGCCACTAGACCAAAGCATTAGTTTGTTGATTTTAGTTTGAAAACAAATTATATAAACATAGTTACCAATACATCACCTTCCCCAATTCATCTAGCAAGAACCCTAACCCTAACCTAGAGTTAATAAACCCAATACAAAACCGATTAGTCGTCTGTTATATGGGGCTTATGACCGGACTTTTATAACAAACGAAATGGTATTGCCAAATTTGGACTTACAATAACGAATTGTCTCGATATTGGTTCAAGATATCCGAATACTTTAGCCGAGATTTCCAGGTCTTTTGGTTTCAATTGGTATAATATTATAGTATGTTTAGAATCGGAATCCAAGAAGGAATCGATTGGAGTGATTAGATTATAAAATGGTCTTCGAATAACTGCTTCAATAATAGATTTGAATGTTCAGACCGTTTTTACATTAAACCCGAATTAAAACTCCATAAAACGAATGTTATAACTCGTTTAAATGATGGGGAAACGTTGTAATGTTGAGGAGTAATGTACAGAATTCGAAAAAGAGCGTTAGAAGGTATTAAATCGGCTAAAAACAGTTCTCCGGCAAAACCTGCTGGATCCGGCCAATTGCCGATCGGAAAAGCGTGAAAGGGGGAAAGAAGGAAGTTTCAGATTTGAAACTTTCCGTTTTTGGCAAAATGGGTCCCTGAATTTTTAACTACATTAGTTTATTATAGAGTTAGTTAGTTTTTCCTTTATAAAAACTTCACCAAGTTAACTAAATTAACTTAAATGTTTTAAAACTTCCTAAAACTTAAACTTTTATCATACCACAAAATAAATTTTATTTTATAAACCTTTACCATAAAATTTTGGTATTTCCAAAATTTTTCGATAAACTTTAAACGTTTAACTTTTACCAAAAATCCAACGAACTTTAAAATCAATTTTTTATAAAACCACGCTTCAGTATACACATTTGACTAAAACGTAGATACGATCCATAAGTGCAAAGATAAACATTGAGTTCAATCTTTTATTAGATTTGAAAACGGCGAAACTTATAGAGACTAAAATAGAAATATTTGAAGGACTATAATTCACAACAAGCGGTTTTGATGGATTTAATGAACTGTGTTTGTAAGCTTTACCTTGATATCTTCATCGTGTTTATTGATGATATTCTGGTCTATTCCAAGAGCAAGGCGGACCATAAGGAACACTTGCGACTAGTCTTGGAACACTTGAGCCGAGAACAGTTGTATGCTAAGTTCTCGAAGTGTGACTTTTGGTTGTGCGATGTTCAGTTCCTAGGTCATGTGGTTAATTAACCTGGAATCCATGTCGATCCGGCTAAGATCGAAACTATTAAAGACTGGGAAGCACCAACGGCGTCATTTGAGGTGCGGCAATTCCTAGTTCTCACGGGTTATTATCGTCGTTTTATTGAGGGATTTTCGAAGATTGCTCAACCCCACAGGAGTCAGCATTTCAGATGCTGAAACTTAAACTTTGTTATGCGTCTATCTTATCCTTAGCTGATGGTACGGATGATTTCGTTGTGTACTGTGATGCTTCTATCCATGGTCTTGGTTGCGTGTTGATGCAACGCGAGAAGGTTATTGCTTACACTTCTCGTTAGCTTAAAGTTCACGAGAAGAACTATACTACCCATGATTTAGAACCGGGTGCGGTGGTTTTCGCTTTGAAGATCTGGAGACACTACTTGTACGGTACCAAGTGCACTATTTATACCGATCACAAGAGTCTTCAGCATATTTTTGATCAAACGGAGTTGAACATGTGGCAGCGTCGCTGGGTCGGGCTCATTAGCGATTATGACTATGCTATTAAGTACCATCATGGCAAGGCGAACGTTGTGGCGGGCGCCTTGAGCAGGAAGGAATCTGCGAAGCCTCGTTGTGTTCGAGCTTTACAGCTCACCATCCATTGTTCTTTGAAGGTGGAGAATCTTAAAGCTAAAACCATGCATAGTGCTGATAAGCATCTCGAGCATAGGTCTGACGGCCTACACTACTTTACAGAACGCGTTTAGGTTCCTTTGTTTAGGGGATTACGGGAGATTTTCTTGGATGAAGCTCACAAATCCTGGTATTCTGCTCACCCTGACTCCGACAAGATGTATCAGACTTTGAAGATACTCTATTGGCGGCCAAAAATGAAGGCTGATATAGCCTCCTACGTGAGCAAATCTTTGACTTGTGCTAAAGTCAAGGTGGAGTATCAAAAGCCGTCTGGTCTCCTGCAACAACCTGAGATTCTTGAATGGAAGTGGGAACGGATCACGATGGATTTTGTCACCAAACTTCCGAAGTCACCAAGCGGTTGTGATATGATTTGGTTGATTGTCGACAGGTTGACAAAATCAGCACACTTCCTGCCTATTAAGAAAACTAATGGACTTGAGCGGTTAGCTAGCATCTATTTTAAGGAAGTGATCTCTCGGCACGGGGTGCCTGTTTCTATCATTTCTGATCGTGATTCTTGTTTCGCTTTATGTTTCTGAAAGGCTCTACATTAAGCTTTGGGTACTCAGTTGGATATGAGTACATCTTATCATCCGCAAACTGACGGTCAGAGTGAGCGGACAATTCAAACTTTGGAGGATATACATCGGGCATGTGTTATCGATTTTAGCAAGAGTTCGGAGAGTCACCTACAATTGGTGGAGTTCTCTTACAACAACAGCTACCATTCTAGCATTTAGGCAGCTCCGTTCGAGGCTCTTTACGGGCGGAAATCTCGGTCTCCTCTTTGTTCGGCCGAGGTGGGTGAGAGTCAGCTCATTGGTCCGGAACTTGTGTACAAAACTTCAGAGAAAATCGTACAAATTCGTAATCGTTTGGCAACAGCTCGGGATCGTTAGAAAAGCTATGCCGATCGCCGTCCCAAACCTTTGGGGTTCCAGGTTGGGGATATCTTACTTCTGAAATATTCTCCATGGAAGGGCGTCATATGCTTTGGGAAGCGTGGCAAACTTAATCCTTGTTATGTCGGACCGTTTGCAACTTTGGAACGGATTGGACCAGTGGCATACCAACTTGACTTGCCGGCGGAGCTCGGTAGTGTTCACAACGTCTTCCATGTGTCTAACTTGAAGAAGTGTTTGGCTGATAGAAGGTTTAGAATCAATGTCTTCCATGTGCTGCCGTTGTGCGGCTATCGCGACCCAACCCCTCGTTGTCGCTGCTCCACTGTTTTGGACTCGGTTCGTTTGTTGGGGTGTTTCGGTTCGATTGGATCGTTCCAAATTTTGCGCGTTGTCAAATGATTAGAAACCGAAGGTGTATGGTTGTCAGGAATACTCATTGGCGTGTTACCGAATATAGCGTCCGGAGTTGTTGAATTGTGGTGTCTCGCGATTCAGAGTCTACTACAGCTGGTTTTGACATATTTGATTCTAAACCTTCTATCATACTGATTCGTTTATATTCGGTTTGTATATGGATCGGGTTGTATATAGATCGGTTCGTACATAATCATTTCCGATGCACTAAATTTTAAAATACGTGTATGAAAAGTGAAAACCCCGACATAGACTTATATAAACATTCTATTTTCTTCAAGACCCAAAAGTGTCTTCAGTGATTTCTCGGTTTTAGTCTTGGGCTTCTATGGTATACGGTGATACACTAATATATTTTGAGTATTGAGATATATTTTTAACGTGTTTGATTCACAAAATTATTTTGTGTGTATATGCTTTTATAATTTAGCAAATTTCATATATGCTTCTCATTTAAAAAAAAAGTGACACATTCAAGACTACCGCCTCAATCACGCCCTGCACTGGCTGTTTCTAACTCTGCTCCTTATGCAAACATATATTTTCTTTTTAATATAGATTTTCATTTTTATTCACATGATTAAAATTGTTGTTTTTTTTCATTTTATAGTACATTAATATCTATGTTACATCATAACACATATTTTATCACATCATATTATATTTATCTATCCCGTAAAGTTTTCGGGATATAATTTAGTAAATAATATGTAAAAACCCAAGTTAAAAAAAGATTACCATAGGCTACTTGTGAGATATCATTATTAAATTTATTTTTTTCATTTTTTTTTAAACAGTCAACAAAATCTATATAAACCAAAGAAAGAGAGCCGGCTAAATAAAACAGTAGACCACAAATGCTCTCTTTCTCCCTCTGCAAATCAGGTTTTCTCCTATTAGATTCTAATGATCTCAATCGGGTGCTCTGAATGCTTACAAAATGCTGATTATAGTGTTTTATTTATAGAGAGACGATAAACAACTGTCGTTGTCACCATGAGAGCGATCCTTAGCATTATTTAACAATGTAAAAGCCAGCAGCTGGTTTGTTACTACACAAAACAGTTGGGACTCTACAATACTAAACAACTGAGTTGCACAAACAGGTTGGTTGAACAAGCTATTGACTTTTGTTGAGTAGCAGTATTCATTAGTTGTTTGGGTCTTTATGGTAGTTGTTTGACTATCTAGCAGTTGACTAGTCAAATCAGCTCTTCATTCGAGCTTTTGGTCTTGAATCCCCAATTAGTTTGAGAAAACCAGTAGTTCTGTACGTATTGTTTTTAAAGCTTTCAAGGGAGAAGTAATAGATGAAGCTGACTTAGAAATGTTTATTCTTTAGGGTGAGGATGAATGGAATCTTTAATTTTTGGCTTTCATCATTAGCAATTTTTATATAACCCAACACCTCCTATGCACTATTGGCTAATCTATATGTCCAAAAATTGATCTCTATAGATTCCGTTTAATTATGCAACATTTATATGTGAACCTTTTGTCCCCTCAACTTAGTGGTTTACTCATGTTACCACTAGAACAATCAAAATTTACACATTCATTCTCCCCTTTAATCTTAATTTGGTACTTCTTAGATCTTGAGTTACTAACAAAATCCGTAACTCATCTACTTTTAACCTTGGGGTTTCATCTTAGCGTTCTAGTTTCACTCCTTGGTCACATAGACAGGGGCGAACCTATATGGTCTCGAGTGGGTCGCACTAGGGCTGTAAACAAACTGATCTTTCAGCGAACCATTCATGAACTGTTCAGCAGGAAGTTCGTTTGTGTTCGTTCATTTAATAAAGGAACGAACACAAAGAAAATTTTTTGTTCGTCTAGTTAAACGAACAAATATGAACATAGGCCGTGTTTGTTCGTATATGTTCGTGGATCTTCAATAACGTGTTCGTTTATGTTCGATAGTTTAATATGGTTTTTATTTTTTATAATGTTTTTCACATTCTTTAACTTATTATTTTAACCTAATAAATAAATTATTTTATGTGATATAAGTATATGGCTGTATTAGATCAATGAATCATACTTTTATTATAATTATTAAATAAATAATTAAAGAAAAGTTCAAATTTAAATAAATAATTAATGAAGACTTCAAGTTTAAGATGTGAGTTTAGTTTTTATAGACACTACTTTATTATGTTTACCAATATTATGTTAAGTACTAAATATAGTTGTATAATTGTGTTATACTTTGGGTGGATAAACTTAATTTCTTAATATATGTGAATTCGATCTTATTCGAAAGTTAATATATTTCCCTTTGTGTTTGTTTCCGTTTATGAACACTTCAAACGTACATGTGGACAATAACATTTTATCTTTTATCAATTCACAACCACTTAATAAAAGAGGCAGATCTCAACAAATTATATGGAGAACTAGCCTTATGTAGTAAATTTTTTAGAGTTCTAATAATTCAAATTTATTTCAAGCTCAAAGCAGATTTTTATTATTTATAAATAGTAGCAACTGTAACTAAAATTCTTAGTTTAAATTGGTATGAAATAATTTAGCGTGACCTATTGTGACACCCGGCAAATTCTGGTTAACAACGTTGTCTAGATGAAAGTCTACCTTAGCGAGTCACGCGTATGTTGTACTTAACTGGGTTAGTTAAGTCGGGTTATGGTTCGGGAACTATTGGTTAGTCTAGAAGATCATTGGATGTTGGTCTAGAGGTTCGTTAGATGTCAGTCCTTAACCAAGTGTACAAACGGTGACGATTTGTAGGATCGTCAGGGCATACGGAACGTACGAGTCTCGAGTCCCGGGAATTGGTGAACGAGTGTGAAAATGTGTATTTACTTGTATTATGTGTTTACAATCATTATGTGACTTGTCGGTACGTGAATATGTATTAACATATGTTAAAACGGGGTTTAACGCGCAAAACGCACAAAACCAACCCCTATAGGCGAGTAGGAGGCCTAATCACCTATAGGGGAGGCGAGTAGGAGACCCTAGGGGCGATTAGGGTCCTACTCGTGTGAAGGTATAGGCGGTTAGGCCTAATTGTGTGAACTTTCATGCGATTAGCAGCCCTAATCGCGTATAAGGGCTGCACAATCGCTAGTTACGGGCTGGACGACTAAAAACGACTATAAATACCATACTTAACATCCTAAACTTCATTATACCAACCCTAGTCGTCCCATAACCCGCCCCAACACATAAACAACCTCTGGAAGGCGATTTTTGATCAAAACACAAGGTTTCAAGCTTTAATCATCATTCTTTCATAATCCTAAGGTTTGATTCTCATCCATAACTCTTTGTAAACGTTTTTAATCAATCCCTAATGGTCCAGACCTGTTCATAAACGAAAAAGCTTTCTGAAAATCGTCAATAAGGGTTGTTAATCGGATTATAACTAATATACATGCGTTATGGGTGTGTATGATTAGAAAGCTAGGGTTTTTATGATTCATGATGATGGATTGATGTGTTATTATGTTAGGTCAGAATTGATATTGATATTATGATGCTAGAAATCTCAGTAAATGGTTATTAGGGTTATGATTACGCGTGTTAGTATGATGTTGCATGCTATGTGAATGGTGTTTGGATTACTTGGTTGCATGCAGGACTGATTATACGAGGTTAAACGAAGGATTTTGGGTTAAACATGTGTAGGATAGTGTTTGGGATGATATTGGGTGGTTACACACGTTCTGGATCTGAATTGGAGCGTTAAACGCGCGAAAAACCGGAACAGCAAGGTTACAGGCGAGTAGCATTCCTAATCGCCTATGTTATAGGCGAGTAGGGTGCTAATCGCCTATAACACAGGCGAGTAGAGGCCTACTCGTGTGACAGTAAGGGTGATTAGCCCTAATTGCTAGTAAGTTCAGGTGAATAGCCCTAATTGCTAGTAAGTTCATGTGAATAGCCCTAATTGCTAGTAAGTTCATGTGAATAGCCCTAATTGCTAGTAAGTTCATGTGAATAGCCCTAATTGCCTATAGTAGAGGCGAGTAGGGTTCCTAATTGCTAGTTGACCAACCTAAATGCTAGTTGACTTTTCCTAATCGCGTGTACTGCTGCTGTAAGTGTAAATTAGCATTCCGAGACCCGATTTAACATGTAGTAACATGCTAGGAACCCCGTAACATGTCTAATAACTTGGTAACATATATTTGGATGTAATTCGGTGATACGTGAACTATGTGCTATAACTTGTTGTGCGTTAACGTATGTTAAGTGTGAATGCGTTATTGTATGTCATGGAGCGTAAACATAACACGGGGAGTCTCGGGTCACCAATGGGATGTCGAGTCTTGTACTTTGGGTCAGTTAAACAGTCACGGTGTTTTCAAGCGAACTTGGTTATGGTCTGGACATCTAGGGACTAATTAACCTGCGGGTTATTAGTCTAAGTACTTGTAACTGTCGTATGTTAGGTCGCCGCTTTACGGGACTAGCATAGCAGCTGAGTTTACTCGGGTTAAGGAGTAACGCAACTTAAGGTGAGTTTACGGCCCCTCTTTTAAACTGGTTTTATACTTTCGGGGGAGAAAACATGTGTTAAAACGATTATTTGGTAACTACTGTCATACTATGGGTTTCTATTGTGTACTACACGATCTTTGGAAGTCCCGGGGGGAACCATGAATGTGCGGGTTTGCACAACGGGGAAATGTGAATAGCGCTATTGGGAGTGACCAACCCCGCTCGTCGGCTTGGAGGGCCGGGCGAGTGCATATTGTCTCAAACAGGAACGACAGGAACAATTGGAACTTTTCGGGCATAACATCTGGTATTCGAGTTAGTAATGGTTTTCCAATCGTGGTAGTAACAAAACGTACGCCTAGCTAGCGTATACTGGTTTTCGATTTATTATAGTATGGACAGGTGGACTTGGTACTTGGATACAAAACCTGTAAACTCACCAGCATTTTTGTGCTGACGTAAACTTTTACATGTTTTCTCAGGTCGCTAAGGTAGCACGAATGGAACTAGGGCGCACGCGTCTGCACGGCGTCTAGATAGAGTTGCATGATTTTACAAACATTGAACATTGGGTTATTATTGAATAATTGTTTGAATAAGCTTCCGCTGTAAACGGGATTTTTAAACTATGTTTTGAAATTGCATTTATATTCATTTAGACTTGTTTATTGTGATCGTTGGTTTGGATCCTGGTTTGTCATGCGCCTCGCGGTAAAACCCCGCAAGTGGATTTTGAGGGTGTGACAGATTGGTATCAGAGCCAATGGTTATAGTGAACTAGGACTGCATGTAGAGTCTAGTCTATAGCCGAGTCGCACACACTAGACGATCACATGGTACTAAACGTTATAGTGGTTTACGTATGGTCTTGTCGGGGTGTCTCTAAATCATTGGGTCTTTCTACGTTACATCATCCGTTCTATCGTAGGTTGGATTACTTTCTTTCTAGGCAGTGTAGTCTATTGGAGTAACTCGTGTGCTCTTGAGATTTGTCCAAGGCTCGGACATCTCCCTTTCGCACTCCAATAGAAACACTTGTCATAAACTACCGTAGTATTACGGTGTGTAGCTAAGAGTCTATGTTCGGTGATTTGAACTTTGAACTAGGAGAACACTGGGAGGACCATGTAGAGCGGTTTATCATTTTGGGTGCACACAAAATCATAAACCGAAATGCATGGAAGTCCTAGTGAGCTCTGGGTTTGAGGGGATAGTCCTGGATTGGATCTAGCTTTGATCTTGTGAACATTAGTGGTTATCTTTAACTGCGAAACTAAATTTTCTCGTTCTTTCTGCCAGAATCATGTCTGGAGTGCGTGGAGGACGTGGAGGTGGTCGCAATGGTGGACGTGGTGGTGGTCGCGGTGGTGCTGGTGGTCGTGGTGGAGGTATTAACCTATCGCAAGCTGATCTGAACAACTTGCTCCAAGCTGCCTTTCAGTTAGGGCACAACGGTGGTGGTAAGTTGATTTATCCATTTTCTTTGCCTCATTGGTGAACCTTGTTTACATTCTTCATGGTTTCTCATACGTTTCATTTCAGGTGGTCCTGTTGACCCACCCCCACCCATGTGCACCTACAAGATGTTCCGGGACTGTAAGCCCCAGGAATTCTCTGGCACTGAGGGTGCGGTGAGCTTGCTTAGGTGGTTGGAGAAAGTGGAGTCAGTATTTCTGATGTGTAACTGTCTCCCAGAAGATCGGGTAAAGTATTCTGCTGCGTTATTTCAGAACGTGGCATTGACTTGGTGGAATGGCATCACCCAGAACATGGGTATTGGGGAGGCATATGCTATGCCATGGGAGAATTTTGTGCAGTTGCTGAAGCGTGAGTATTGTCCGAGGGAAGAGGTACAGAAGCTGGAGCATGAGGTGTGGAACCTCAAGATGACTGGGTCGGAAATTGAGAAGTATACTGTGAGGCGGAATGAGTTGGCAGTGCTGTGTCCCGATCTGCATGTGCCAGAATACCGTAGGATTGAACACTATGTCTCAGGGTTAGTACCGGAAATTGCAGGGTTAGTGGCTGCGGGAAATCATCCTACGTATGCAGAGGTAGTTCGATCGGCTCATAGGATGACCAACTTAAAGGTAAATGAGGGTATTTTGCCTGCGAAGGGTTCGACTGTTAAGGCCCCAGAGAACAACAAGCGCAAGTGGGAAAATGACGGGAAGGGAGCTGGGTCAGCACAGCAGAATAAGAAGTTCGACAATGGGGGTTCTTCTTCTTCTTCGGGCAACAAGCAGGGTGGTTATGCGGGAAAACTGCCCAAATGCAACAAGTGTGGACGCCATCATCAAGGGAACTGCGACAGTAACCGTTGTCACCGCTGCCAGCGAATTGGGCATTATGCTAAAGATTGTCGGGTTACACTTCCATCGACTCCGGCTCCGACTAACAGCTCAGCTCCGACTACTCAAGGGACTACAGGAAGACAAGGGTGCTACAACTGTGGTGACACTGGGCATTACAAGAAGGATTGCCCAAAATTGAAGCAGGGTGGAAACAACGGTAATGGGAACAATGGGGGCGGCGGCAGAAATGCACGTGCCTTCGTCATTGGAGCCGCTGAGGCTAGGCAGGACCCTGACACAGTCACCGGTACGTTTCTTCTCAATAATCGTTCTGTTAGCGTATTATTTGATTCTGGTGCCGACAAGAGTTTTGTATCCATGGATGTTAGTCGACTGCTAGATGTAGTACCCGTACCATTAGAGACCAAGTATATTATTGAGTTGGCTGACGGTAAAACGATTGAAGCTACTAGTGTCCTTCAGGAGTGTCATTTAGAGTTGTCGGGTTTATCGTTCCCCATCGACCTTATGCCGGTACCTTTGGGTAGTTTTGACGTTGTGGTAGGAATGGATTGGTTATCTTTGTATCGCGCGGAGATTGTCTGTTACGATAAGGTTATTCGGATTCCTCTCCCTGATGGAGAATTCCTTTCTGTGTACGGTATCAAGGGTAGTGTTCCGCTAAGCATCATCTCTAGCATGAAAGCCCTTAAGTGTCTTCGAAAGGGTTATCCAGCCGTTTTGGCACTTTTATCTGTTTCCTCTGTTGATGAGAAGAAGATCGACGACATTCCGGTGGTACGCGAGTTTCCTGATGTTTTTCCCGATGATTTATCTGGTCTTCCTCCTCATCGTCAAGTCGAGTTCGGTATCGATCTTGTACCAGGGGCTGCTCCTATTGCTCGGGCCCCCTACCGCCTTGCACCTCCCGAGATGCAGGAATTGTCTAGTCAGTTACAGGAACTCTTGGACAAGGGTTTCATCCGACCAAGTTCTTCCCCTTGGGGAGCCCCGATTTTATTTGTTAAGAAGAAGGATGGAAGTTTCCGTTTATGTGTAGACTACAGAGAACTGAACAAATTGACCGTCAAGAACCGTTATCCTCTTCCACGTATTGATGATCTATTCGACCAGCTTCAGGGTTCTAGTTATTATTCCAAGATCGACTTGAGGTCCGGTTATCACCAGCTGCGCGTCAGGGAGGCTGACGTTGCAAAGACTGCTTTTCGAACACGTTATGGCCATTTCGAATTCTTGGTCATGCCTTTCGGTCTCACGAACGCACCGGCGGTTTTCATGGACTTGATGAACCGCGTCTGTAAACCATATCTGGACAAATTCGTCATTGTGTTTATTGATGACATTCTGATCTACTCCAAGAACGAGACCGAACACGAGGAACATCTGCGGTTAGTTTTGGAACTCTTGCGACGGGAACAACTTTACGCCAAGTTCTCAAAGTGTGACTTTTGGTTACGCGAAGTTCAATTCCTAGGACATGTGGTTAATGAACTAGGGATTCATGTCGATCCAGCTAAAATCGAAGCGATCAAGGACTGGGGAGCACCAAAGACGCCAACTGAGGTGCGGCAATTCCTAGGCCTTGCGGGCTACTATCGTCGTTTCATTCAGGGGTTCTCGAAGATTGCTCAACCCCTCACCACTCTCACTCAGAAGGATAGGAAATTCGACTGGGGTGAACCACAAGAGTCAGCGTTTGAAGAACTGAAGTCTAAACTGTGTTCGGCTCCTATTTTGTCCTTACCGGAGGGTCCTGATGATTTCGTTGTCTACTGTGATGCTTCTATTCATGGTCTCGGTTGCGTGTTGATGCAACGCGAGAAAGTGATTGCGTATGCTTCTCGTCAACTCAAGGTGCACGAGAAGAACTACACCACCCATGACTTGGAGTTGGGTGCCGTGGTATTCGCGTTGACAATTTGGAGACATTACTTGTACGGTACCAAATGCACCATCTACACCGATCACAAGAGTCTCCAACATATTTTCGACCAACAACATTTGAACATACGGCAGCGTCGTTGGATCGAACTTTTGAACGACTATGATTGTGCTATTAAGTACCATCCTGGCAAGGCGAATGTTGTAGCAGACGCCTTGAGCAGGAAGGAATCTACTAAACCTCGTCGCGTTCGGGCATTGCAGCTCACCATTCATTCATCCTTACCTGATCAACTCCGTTCTGCCCAGTTAGAAGCTTTGAAGGAGGAAAACCTTAAAGCTGAAACTATGCACGGTGCCGACAAGCACCTAGAGCGAAGGCCTGATGGCCTGCACTATTTCGCGGAACGTATATGGGTTCCTTTATTCGGGGGACTACGGGAGCTTGTCCTTGATGAGGCTCATAAGTCCCGGTATTCTATTCATCCTGGTTCGGATAAGATGTACCAAGATCTGAAGGTGCTTTACTGGTGGCCAAACATGAGGTCGGACATAGCCTCATACGTGAGCAAATGCTTGACCTGTGCTAAGGTCAAGGTGGAATACCAGAAACCGTCGGGTCTCTTGCAACAACCTGAAATTCCGGAATGGAAATGGGAACGGATTACTATGGATTTTGTCACACAACTTCCTAAATCACCAAGCGGGAATGACAAGATATGGGTGATTGTCGATCGGTTGACGAAATCAGCTCATTTTCTTGCCATTAAGGAGACCGACACCATGGATCGTTTGGCTCGTCTTTACTTGAAAGAAGTTGTTTCTAAGCACGGGGTACCAGTTTCTATTATCTCGGATCGTGACTCCCATTTTACTTCTCACTTCTGGAAGTCTTTGCACAAGGCTTTGGGTACCCAACTGGACATGAGTACGGCTTACCATCCACAGACTGACGGTCAGAGTGAGCGCACGATTCAAACTTTAGAAGACATGCTGCGGGCATGTGTGATCGATTTTGGCAAGGGTTGGGAAGCTCATCTGCCGTTAGTAGAATTCTCGTACAATAACAGTTATCACACGAGCATCAAGGCGGCTCCGTTCGAAGCACTGTACGGACGGAAATGCCGTTCTCCTCTTTGTTGGGCTGAAGTGGGTGAGAGTCAACTCACTGGGCCTGAACTAGTGTACGAAACTTCGGAAAAGATCGTACAGATTCGAAATCGGTTGGCGGCGGCACGGGATCGGCAAAAGAGTTATGCTGATCAGCGTCGCAAACCACTGGAATTCCAAGTCAATGACAAGGTACTTCTAAAAGTCTCACCGTGGAAGGGCGTCATACGCTTTGGGAAGCGTGGCAAACTCAATCCGCGGTATGTCGGCCCATTTACGATCCTGGAGCGGATTGGGCCGGTGGCATATCGTCTTGATTTACCGACGGAGCTCGGTAACGTACATAACGTCTTTCACGTGTCAAACTTGAAGAAGTGTCTGGCTGACGAGTCTCTCATCGTTCCACTAGAAGAGATCAAGGTTGATGATCGTCTTCGGATTGTGGAAGAACCTGTAGAGATCCTTGATTACAAGATTCGTAGCCTACGTCACAGCAAGATTCGTATCGTTAAGGTTCGGTGGAACTCGAACCGGGGACCGGAATATACGTGGGAACGGGAGGATCAGATGAAGTCTAAGTATCCTCATCTTTTTCCTAAGGAAGCGTTCGAGTCGAGACATGTCTCTTCTGCAGCTGAATGAATCTCGGGTCGAGATTCCTTTTAACGTGGGGATGATGTGACAACTCGGGTAAATCTCTCTTTTGGTTTCTATCTTTTTGTTTGTTTCCTTCGTTATTTCTTTTGTCCTTTTGGTACTTGTGCAATTTTCGGGACGAAAATTCTTTTAACGTGGGGATGATGTGACACCCGGCAAATTCTGGTTAACAACGTTGTCTAGATGAAAGTCTACCTTAGCGAGTCACGCGTATGTTGTACTTAACTGGGTTAGTTAAGTCGGGTTATGGTTCGGGAACTATTGGTTAGTCTAGAAGATCATTGGATGTTGGTCTAGAGGTTCGTTAGATGTCAGTCCTTAACCAAGTGTACAAACGGTGACGATTTGTAGGATCGTCAGGGCATACGGAACGTACGAGTCTCGAGTCCCGGGAATTGGTGAACGAGTGTGAAAATGTGTATTTACTTGTATTATGTGTTTACAATCATTATGTGACTTGTCGGTACGTGAATATGTATTAACATATGTTAAAACGGGGTTTAACGCGCAAAACGCACAAAACCAACCCCTATAGGCGAGTAGGAGGCCTAATCACCTATAGGGGAGGCGAGTAGGAGACCCTAGGGGCGATTAGGGTCCTACTCGTGTGAAGGTATAGGCGATTAGGCCTAATTGTGTGAACTTTCATGCGATTAGCAGCCCTAATCGCGTATAAGGGCTGCACAATCGCTAGTTACAGGCTGGACGACTAAAAACGACTATAAATACCATACTTAACATCCTAAACTTCATTATACCTGTAACACCCCAACCGATGGCGGAAACATCGGGGTGCCACGTATTGATGATTGTTCAGTAGCTCATGGAGAAATAATAAGTTTCATTAATTGCTTTAAATATATTACATACAATTGTTCTACAAGAATTCGTACATCAAATTGAATAAACTATGCACACATCTTCAAGCAAATCTTCAATCAAGTACAACCTGAAACATGTAAAGTTGAAAATATTTTGGGTCAACAAAAGTTGGTGAGAATACATAGGTTTGTGAAAATAAATGGTAACGATAGTTTGTACAACATTCAACGTTGTATGATGATAGAGTATGATACCGACATGTAGCAATGCGTCTTTGTACAACCAAACCTTGTGTCGACTGATGACTAACTCGCAAGTTAGTTAAATGTTATTACTGTTATCGATCATCCCTGAGTCTAAAGCGGGTGGGATGGGTTTGTCAGACCTATAGCGCTATAATCTAAACAGGCGGCTTGATCATTGTTAATGATTGTACTGTGTCTTTTTGTTACAGTCAAATGATAGAATGATGATGTAATTGAATCACAAGTAAATATGAGTAAATGATAGTATAAAAATGTTTAAACATGTTTCACCCCAAAAATAGTGAAAATAGAGAAAAGGGGCTATGTAAACTCACCTTAGCAAATGTTAATTCGTTGAAAAGATATGATAATTGTGTTGCCCAAAGTGATTCCAAATATTACCCTATAATGAGGTAATATATATATAATAAGTCTAAGTCTATATAAACTAATATGTGCATCCTAGGGTTTCGATTTGGGGATAATCAATTGTTAAATTTAATTTAAAAATGTTAATTAAATAAGGAAAATTGAATAATTAAGGAAAAATAGTCTTTTTATAAAGTTTGAATTTTGAATGAGCACATTAAAGGGTTTGAAGCAATAAAATAATTTTTATAAAATTATTTATTTAAAATAGATTTTTAAATCTATTTATTTATAAATAGCCAATTATTAACTTTAATATTCAAAAATACTAAAATTAAAGAAATCTTATTTTAAAAAATCATATTTCTGTTCTAAATGATTAAAAATAATTTGTATAAAATTTTGGCGCAAAAATGATGAAAATTGGATTTATTATGAATTAAATATGATTAAATCTTACAAAAATTGATTAAAAATAATAAATAAATGATTTTACTGAATTAAAAATTATTTCAGTAAAGTTTAACTTTATAAAAAGTTAGGATAATTTTTGGGAAATTTAATAAAACTGTTTTGACATAATAATGGATTTTTATAAATATAATAGTATAAAAATGATTTAATTATTATAATTATTAAATAAAAGAATTTCTGAAAAATAAAAATTGTAAATAAATCTTTTATATCAGATTAAGTAATATTAATTTTTTTTAGAATTTATAAAATAGTTTTGGTATTTTAAAAGAATTTATAAGATTAAAAGGATTTATATATATATATAATTATTTAATGGTTAAAAAAGAAAAGAAAGGAAAAAGGTGCAAAAACCCGGTCAGTGCCGGGACTCGAACCCGGGTGACCATTGTGGAAGCCAAGCGTCTCAACCACCTGGCCTAGGCCGGTGGTTGTGATGACTTCTGGTTTTAATTAATTAAATACAATATGCAAAAATCAGTATTATCCCCAATTAAAACGCGATGAACCCTAGCTTAACAATCAGACGATTCAGGCAACTATAGCCCAATTAATGTTAGGGCTATAGTTGCTTGGATGCCGATGAATGAAACCCACCAACAAAATTGAACTCACAGTGCTTGATTGATGTTTGTGATCGGGTCAAAGCAAAAGTCAACCACGAGCGATTAAACCAATTACAGAGAGAATCAGAGAGAAATAGGGATTGAGAGAGAGGTATGAGCGATTTGTCAAGGTACGCAGAGCCTCAATTTATACTAATGGATTAGGGTTAGGGTTAATTGGGTTGTTTGACTTTCCTTAATATAATACGCGGCCAATTATGATCATTAGGGCACGATGCCGTGTAATTGTTGTTCAATTAAGTTGGATTGGGCCGGATTATACACGAAGATACCATAGATAGCATAATTACGTGTTAATACTACGGATTGCACAACAAGGAATCCCACAGTTGACTTTTCTAGTCAACTGTGAGGATTTAAAAGCGCGTATAAGATTATTGTTGATCCGGGTTATTACAAGACAGAAGCCCAGCCCAGTTGGTTTGTGCATTGTGTGTGTGTGTGGGGTTGTCCGGGTTCGAAACCCGGCATAGACAAAACCTTACATTTTTTTTTTTGAACAGAAACGCTGAGGGGGGGTTTGGGCCTTGGTTTGGGCTGGGGTTTCTTTGGTTGGGCTTGCTTGGTGGGCTCCAAAAATTATAAAGGTTTGGGCTTGGGATGGCTTGGGTAAACAATCACAACTCACATTATCTATCATTTGTTAAAATTATTATTATTATTATTATTATTATTATTATTATTATAAATCTTTGTTTATATAAATATGTATATATATATATATATATCTAAATAAAATGCTACAAAATAAATAATAATAAAACTAGTCGTTTAAATCCAAATTATTGATAACGTAATAATTATTAAATGCGTAATGTTACAGTCTCCCCTACTTTTAGGAACTTCGTCCCGAAGTTAAGAGAAACACTAGATTTACAATTGGTCAACCACCGGGAACCTTGATAAAATTTCACACTACCTTAACGTACCTGTAAATTCATGATTACGTTCCGGACCGTAATTACCAATTTACCTTACATTAGGGTTTTGCGTCCTTTTATGACTTTACCGATTGTTAAGCAGGTCTGATAGTCTCCGTCAGTCGTTCAGGTGGTAGGGCCTCTCCCGACTGTTGGAATGACATGATGACCTCTACCAATCGTTAAGCTGGTCGTTTGATAGTTAACTAATTGTTGTACAAGCAAGTATGATTACAGATATAGCAGTTAGTTCACATTCAGACAAACATGCACACAGATGTTATGATAATACTTGAATTTTATTATTTGAATCCAAAAAGTGTCAATACATAGAATTAAAGGTAGACAACATTTAAATGGTGGAACTTGCTGTTAAGTAGCTGGAGGGTCTTGATCTCTGTTCAATTTAGGGCATCGGTTACGGAAGTGATTTGGGTCTCCACATTCATAACATTGACCATAGTTGTACCGATTAGGATTAGCAGCCTGAGCAGGGTTGATGGGCTGGTTGTCATTAGGATTTGGGGTCTCGCGACATGTATTAACTAGATGGCCATACCTACCACAATTGGTGCACAAGCGGCATGCTGAAGCAGTGGGATGATGTCGGTTGCATGTGTTGCACAATGGATGGTTTCCTGTATAAGGTTTCTTGTTAGAAGCTTGTGTAGTGAGGTTGACATCAGGATCCTTGGCCTTACGCTTCTGATTCTCAGTAGTTACCGCGGCTACAATACTTGTTTTATTGCCTTTCCGAACTAAGGTTCCGTTCTTTACGTGATTATCGGTTAAGGTAGCTGCTAAACGTTTGGCTTCTTCAAGGGTAGCAGGGTTCCTTCCCCATACCGTGTCTTGAATCTGCATAGGCAAACCACCGATATACTTTTCGATGGCTACAGGTAGCGGAGTGACTTTATGAGGCAATAACAGACTGAGCTCGTGAAAGCGGGTATTATAAGCAAGGTTCTCCCCACTATCCTGAGCAAGGGTGTGGAATTCATCCTCCAGTTTCTTAACTTCATTGCGAGGACAAAACTCCTCCTTCATGATCTCCTTGACCTGGTCCCATGTCATAGCAAGAGCAACCTCGGCCCCACGAGTACGCTTTTCTTCATTCCACCATGTGAGTGCTCGTTTATGGAGAACACTCATGGCGTAACGAACCTTGAAGTTATTGGGGCACTCACTGTTGATGAAGGCATTTTCAATACCCTCAAACCATTGGAGAAGTCCAGTAGCTCCCTCTTCACCGCTGAACTTTGGAGGGTTACAAGAGTTGAAATGCTTGAGAGTGCAAGCTTGGGGTCCATTGCCATTGCCATTGCCATTCCCGTTCCCGTTGTTGTGACCATTCCCATTCAATTGGATGACCTGAGCAAGTAAGTTGGGAACCAGAGTTGCGATTTGCTGCGCCATTTGTTGAGAAATGATCGCAGCCAGTTGAGCATCGACCCCATTGTTGTTGTGGTTAGGAACTTGGTCATGGTTGTGGTTATGGTTATCTCCACCTTCTTCATGGTTCTCACCGTTGGTGTTGCGAGTGCTGCGACGAGGAGGCATGATCTGTAATAGACACAATGAAATGAATGAGAGTTCATATAAGGAATGTAATCATTTATTCATTAATTAAAACGAATAAACGAAAACGTTGACTTATCAAAGATTCTAAATTCTAATAACATATGAAGACATGCTTTAGCCTATAAGTGAACACTCATCCCGAGAATTCCCAGGTAGGCATCCGGGTCCCTCGTCTGATTGGGATATATGCGCAATGCCAGCCTAGACAGAAGACTCAGAATACAGGCGTTCACCCTTCCAGATTGCACGTGTTCGTTATTAAAATCTAGAACTTCGACGAGATCTCAAGGTGGTTCAGGTTAAACCTGGGGATTTTGCCTTATTAGTCTAAGAGTGAATCCAGTGATGGAAAGCAACCTTCTTGTAGGGATGAGAGTAGGGATATGAAGTAGGAGGGAGATAGAGAATAGCAAACAAAAGAAGCAAGTACTGGTTAAATCCTATGGTTATAGACTAGATTATTTCTCTAATAACCTAATTCCCTATAACCATGGCTCTGATACCAATCTGTAACACCCCAACCGATGGCGGAAACATCGGGGTGCCACGTATTGATGATTGTTCAGTAGCTCATGGAGAAATAATAAGTTTCATTAATTGCTTTAAATATATTACATACAATTGTTCTACAAGAATTCGTACATCAAATTGAATAAACTATGCACACATCTTCAAGCAAATCTTCAATCAAGTACAACCTGAAACATGTAAAGTTGAAAATATTTTGGGTCAACAAAAGTTGGTGAGAATACATAGGTTTGTGAAAATAAATGGTAACGATAGTTTGTACAACATTCAACGTTGTATGATGATAGAGTATGATACCGACATGTAGCAATGCGTCTTTGTACAACCAAACCTTGTGTCGACTGATGACTAACTCGCAAGTTAGTTAAATGTTATTACTGTTATCGATCATCCCTGAGTCTAAAGCGGGTGGGATGGGTTTGTCAGACCTATAGCGCTATAATCTAAACAGGCGGCTTGATCATTGTTAATGATTGTACTGTGTCTTTTTGTTACAGTCAAATGATAGAATGATGATGTAATTGAATCACAAGTAAATATGAGTAAATGATAGTATAAAAATGTTTAAACATGTTTCACCCCAAAAATAGTGAAAATAGAGAAAAGGGGCTATGTAAACTCACCTTAGCAAATGTTAATTCGTTGAAAAGATATGATAATTGTGTTGCCCAAAGTGATTCCAAATATTACCCTATAATGAGGTAATATATATATAATAAGTCTAAGTCTATATAAACTAATATGTGCATCCTAGGGTTTCGATTTGGGGATAATCAATTGTTAAATTTAATTTAAAAATGTTAATTAAATAAGGAAAATTGAATAATTAAGGAAAAATAGTCTTTTTATAAAGTTTGAATTTTGAATGAGCACATTAAAGGGTTTGAAGCAATAAAATAATTTTTATAAAATTATTTTATTTAAAATAGATTTTTAAATCTATTTATTTATAAATAGCCAATTATTAACTTTAATATTCAAAAATACTAAAATTAAAGAAATCTTATTTTAAAAAATCATATTTCTGTTCTAAATGATTAAAAATAATTTGTATAAAATTTTGGCGCAAAAATGATGAAAATTGGATTTATTATGAATTAAATATGATTAAATCTTACAAAAATTGATTAAAAATAATAAATAAATGATTTTACTGAATTAAAAATTATTTCAGTAAAGTTTAACTTTATAAAAAGTTAGGATAATTTTTGGGAAATTTAATAAAACTGTTTTGACATAATAATGGATTTTTATAAATATAATAGTATAAAAATGATTTAATTATTATAATTATTAAATAAAAGAATTTCTGAAAAATAAAAATTGTAAATAAATCTTTTATATCAGATTAAGTAATATTAATTTTTTTTAGAATTTATAAAATAGTTTTGGTATTTTAAAAGAATTTATAAGATTAAAAGGATTTATATATATATATAATTATTTAATGGTTAAAAAAGAAAAGAAAGGAAAAAGGTGCAAAAACCCGGTCAGTGCCGGGACTCGAACCCGGGTGACCATTGTGGAAGCCAAGCGTCTCAACCACCTGGCCTAGGCCGGTGGTTGTGATGACTTCTGGTTTTAATTAATTAAATACAATATGCAAAAATCAGTATTATCCCCAATTAAAACGCGATGAACCCTAGCTTAACAATCAGACGATTCAGGCAACTATAGCCCAATTAATGTTAGGGCTATAGTTGCTTGGATGCCGATGAATGAAACCCACCAACAAAATTGAACTCACAGTGCTTGATTGATGTTTGTGATCGGGTCAAAGCAAAAGTCAACCACGAGCGATTAAACCAATTACAGAGAGAATCAGAGAGAAATAGGGATTGAGAGAGAGGTATGAGCGATTTGTCAAGGTACGCAGAGCCTCAATTTATACTAATGGATTAGGGTTAGGGTTAATTGGGTTGTTTGACTTTCCTTAATATAATACGCGGCCAATTATGATCATTAGGGCACGATGCCGTGTAATTGTTGTTCAATTAAGTTGGATTGGGCCGGATTATACACGAAGATACCATAGATAGCATAATTACGTGTTAATACTACGGATTGCACAACAAGGAATCCCACAGTTGACTTTTCTAGTCAACTGTGAGGATTTAAAAGCGCGTATAAGATTATTGTTGATCCGGGTTATTACAAGACAGAAGCCCAGCCCAGTTGGTTTGTGCATTGTGTGTGTGTGTGGGGTTGTCCGGGTTCGAAACCCGGCATAGACAAAACCTTACATTTTTTTTTTTTGAACAGAAACGCTGAGGGGGGGGTTTGGGCCTTGGTTTGGGCTGGGGTTTCTTTGGTTGGGCTTGCTTGGTGGGCTCCAAAAATTATAAAGGTTTGGGCTTGGGATGGCTTGGGTAAACAATCACAACTCACATTATCTATCATTTGTTAAAATTATTATTATTATTATTATTATTATTATTATTATTATAAATCTTTGTTTATATAAATATGTATATATATATATATATATCTAAATAAAATGCTACAAAATAAATAATAATAAAACTAGTCGTTTAAATCCAAATTATTGATAACGTAATAATTATTAAATGCGTAATGTTACAATACCAACCCTAGTCGTCCCATAACCCGCCCCAACACATAAACAACCTCTGGAAGGCGATTTTTGATCAAAACACAAGGTTTCAAGCTTTAATCATCATTCTTTCATAATCCTAAGGTTCGATTCTCATCCATAACTCTTTGTAAACGTTTTTAATCAATCCCTAATGGTCCAGACCTGTTCATAAACGAAAAAGCTTTCTGAAAATCGTCAATAAGGGTTGTTAATCGGATTATAACTAATATACATGCGTTATGGGTGTGTATGATTAGAAAGCTAGGGTTTTTATGATTCATGATGATGGATTGATGTGTTATTATGTTAGGTCAGAATTGATATTGATATTATGATGCTAGAAATCTCAGTAAATGGTTATTAGGGTTATGATTACGCGTGTTAGTATGATGTTGCATGCTATGTGAATGGTGTTTGGATTACTTGGTTGCATGCAGGACTGATTATACGAGGTTAAACGAAGGATTTTGGGTTAAACATGTGTAGGATAGTGTTTGGGATGATATTGGGTGGTTACACACGTTCTGGATCTGAATTGGAGCGTTAAACGCGCGAAAAACCGGAACAACAAGGTTACAGGCGAGTAGCATTCCTAATCGCCTATGTTATAGGCGAGTAGGGTGCTAATCGCCTATAACACAGGCGAGTAGAGGCCTACTCGTGTGACAGTAAGGGTGATTAGCCCTAATTGCTAGTAAGTTCAGGTGAATAGCCCTAATTGCTAGTAAGTTCATGTGAATAGCCCTAATTGCTAGTAAGTTCATGTGAATAGCCCTAATTGCTAGTAAGTTCATGTGAATAGCCCTAATTGCCTATAGTAGAGGCGAGTAGGGTTCCTAATTGCTAGTTGACCAACCTAAATGCTAGTTGACTTTTCCTAATCGCGTGTACTGCTGCTGTAAGTGTAAATTAGCATTCCGAGACCCGATTTAACATGTAGTAACATGCTAGGAACCCCGTAACATGTCTAATAACTTGGTAACATATATTTGGATGTAATTCGGTGATACGTGAACTATGTGCTATAACTTGTTGTGCGTTAACGTATGTTAAGTGTGAATGCGTTATTGTATGTCATGGAGCGTAAACATAACACGGGGAGTCTCGGGTCACCAATGGGATGTCGAGTCTTGTACTTTGGGTCAGTTAAACAGTCACGGTGTTTTCAAACGAACTTGGTTATGGTCTGGACATCTAGGGACTAATTAACCTGCGGGTTATTAGTCTAAGTACTTGTAACTGTCGTATGTTAGGTCGCCGCTTTACGGGACTAGCATAGCAGCTGAGTTTACTCGGGTTAAGGAGTAACGCAACTTAAGGTGAGTTTACGGCCCCTCTTTTAAACTGGTTTTATACTTTCGGGGGAGAAAACATGTGTTAAAACGATTATTTGGTAACTACTGTCATACTATGGGTTTCTATTGTGTACTACACGATCTTTGGAAGTCCCGGGGGGAACCATGAATGTGCGGGTTTGCACAACGGGGAAATGTGAATAGCGCTATTGGGAGTGACCAACCCCGCTCGTCGGCTTGGAGGGCCGGGCGAGTGCATATTGTCTCAAACAGGAACGACAGGAACAATTGGAACTTTTCGGGCATAACATCTGGTATTCGAGTTAGTAATGGTTTTCCAATCGTGGTAGTAACAAAACGTACGCCTAGCTAGCGTATACTGGTTTTCGATTTATTATAGTATGGACAGGTGGACTTGGTACTTGGATACAAAACCTGTAAACTCACCAGCATTTTTGTGATGACGTAAACTTTTACATGTTTTCTCAGGTCGCTAAGGTAGCACGAATGGAACTAGGGCGCACGCGTCTGCACGGCGTCTAGCTAGAGTTGCATGATTTTACAAACATTGAACATTGGGTTATTATTGAATAATTGTTTGAATAAGCTTCCGCTGTAAACGGGATTTTTAAACTATGTTTTGAAATTGCATTTATATTCATTTAGACTTGTTTATTGTGATCGTTGGTTTGGATCCTGGTTTGTCATGCGCCTCGCGGTAAAACCCCGCAAGTGGATTTTGAGGGTGTGACACCTATGTTTTTATTAATAATTTTTTTAGTAAACATTATTTATATTAAAAGATTAAAAAAATGTAAAATGGTGGAGAATGATGGATGTACGTGGTGTTGGGCTAGTTTCCTGATAGCCTTGGTTTTGAATAAAATTTGTGATTTTGTTGACAAAACTAGGGTTATTACTTCACGCGCGCGTTGTGCAGGGATGAACGGAGTTTACACGCGGGGATGGACGGTTCAAACCAAGAGAATGTACGTATACATGAGGTGATAAGCGTGTTTTTTCACGTGAACATATTTTCATCATCATAGCCATGACATGATAAGCTGGTCTTGGTCTTAAAGAAAGGCTACACAAAAACTAAGAAGATGGTAAAATCTCCTAATTCCGTGAACAACAGGACAACAAAGATTCGAGCTGACATTGTGTGTGTGCCGGGGGAAAGCTAGTGCCAGCATACCAACAAAGGGTATCTAAAACATAAACAACGGACATAATAGCAACACATTAGAAACTTTTTTATAAATGAAAAATATTGCAACAATATAAAAATCATATTCTGGTAAACAACGCCAAATTAAATCATGATATTTAGACCATATCATATTGTCGTCAAGGTTTTCTGTCTATTGTAGTTGCTAAATTAAATTATTTTTAATTGTGTTAGATAATTCTCAATACGCTATCAAGAAAACAAAATACAAGTTAGATAAAAATAATTTTTAATTGTGTGGTGACGGTCTAATTTGTATACTATAGTCAATAAATTAAATTATTTGCCATGTGAACCTATTTAAACTGGTTGGTGTAAACATTTACATGACTCCTTGAATAATAGATTGTAGCAATTACATACGACCATAAAGATTAGTTGCAACTGGTAAGGCCTATATAATTCAACAACATAGTTGGAGACTAGAGAAACAGTGTTCGTTGTGATAGAAGTGGAACAAAAAAAAATATGGTACCACTATACGACTGATATGGGATTAAGATGTTAAGATCTTTTTACACAATGATTATGTAGATCATTAGCCAATCTCGAATTTTGCATGTTATATTAGGTTCTGTGTTGTATATATGGTTAAAAATGAAAAAAAAAAAAGTGATGCAACATTGGCCTCACATGATATGCAATGGTACCATATCGTTGTTTTGACGACTAGATCACTCTGTTAGGCCTTTCGCCTTTGATCACCCAAGTCTTGAGTAGGAATTTTGTGGCTGGCATATTACTGCTAGGTTGAATGCCACAGTGCCCTGCCCCCCTTATAATTTACAATAAAAAAATATAGTTAACCTATGATTACAGCCGATACAAAAATATATTTAAAGAAATTATAAACCGAGGTATTGTTTGATAAGACTCAATACGCTATCAAGAAACCAAATTACAAGTTAGATAAAAATAATTTTTAATTATGTGCTGACTGTCTAATCTGTCTACTGTAGTCAATAAATGAAATTATTTGTCGTGTGAACCTATTTACATCGGTTGGTGTAAACATTTAAGGCCTATATAATTCAGCAACACAATTGAATAATAAAGTGTAGTAATTACATACGACCATAAAGATGTAGTTGCAACTTTCAAGGACTATATAATTCAGCAACACCGTTGGAGACTATTGAAACAGTGTTCGCTGTTTTAGAAGTGGAACCAAAAAACATGATACTACTATACAACTGATATGAGAATAGGATGTTAAGATCTTTTTACACAATGATTATGTAGAGCATTAGCCAATCTCAAATTTTGCATGTAATATTAGGGTATGTGTTGTATATATGGTTGAAAATGAAAAAAAAAAGTGATGCAACATTGGCATCACATGATATGAAATGGTACCATATCGTTTTTTTTGGACAACTAGATCACCCAGTTAGGCATTTCGCCATTGATCACACAAGTCTTGAGTAGGAATTCCGTGGCTGGCATATTACTACTAGGTTGAATGTAACACCCCAATCGATGGCGGAAACATCGGGATGTCACGTGTTGATGATTGTTCAGTAGCTCATGGTAATTAATAAGTTTCAATAAATGATTTAAATAAGTTACATACAATTGTTCTAAGAATTTGTACATCAAATTGAATAAAACTATGCAAACATCTTCAAGCATCAATTCAATTCTTCAAGCAAGTAGAACCTGAAACATGTTAAGTTGAAAATGTTTTGGGTCAACAAAAGTTGGTGAGAATTACATAGGTTTTGATAATCGAATAAAATTGTTGTGCAATTCATGTGTCATGGCAATCTAGTTCATATGCGAAAACATACTAGAAGTAAATCGAGTGCATAATCAACCTTGTGACTGTTGTATTGTGGTACATCCCATACGCTCTTGGTTCACTCGTTTATATTGCAGTAACAAACACCCACGTAACCTTTGTAGGAGGCACGTATCCGGGTGGGATTGTCAGTCCAATAGATCTATCAATGTATACCGTTTGGCTGATGAATGTTTATGCTAGAATTGTGCTTACCCTAGTCATGTTCAAGACATAATGCAACATAGAAATACACATAGACACATTGATGATTGAATTGCTTAAATATTGTTGTAACATGATTCACCCCAAAAATGGTGATAAATAGAAAAGGGGCTATGTAAAACTCACCTTAGCAAAATGTTATATCTGTTGAAAAGATTGAATAATGGTGTTGCCCAAATGTGTCAAGTATCACCCTATAATAAGGTAATAAATATGTCTAAGTCTATCTAGTCTACAAATGTATAAGTTTTAGGGCTTCGAATTTGGGGATAAATGCTTGTTTGATTAATATCAAAAATATTTGATAATTGAGGGAATATTAATAAATAAATAACCGAAAATCTTTTTAGGAAATTTAAAGTTAAGATGGTCACAATAATGTATTTAAAGTGTAAAAATAATTTTTACAAAATTATTTTCTTAAAATAGAATATTAATTCTATTTATAACAAATTGTCAAAATTTAACTTTAATATTTAAAAAAATATTAAAATTAAAGAATTATAAGTTTAAAATTCATATTTCTGTTCTAAATAATCAGAAATAATTTGTAAAAAATTTTGGTGCAAAAATATTAAAAATTGGATTTATTATGATTTAAATATGATTAAATATGACAAAAATTGATTAAAAATATTAAATAAATGATTTTTCAGAAATAAAAATCATTTCTGAAAAGATTAATGTTATAAAAACTCAGGATAATTTTTGTGGAAATTAATAAGATCGTTTTGATATTTTTATAGATTTTTATAAATAAAATAGAATAAACTTGATTTATTTATTATATATATTAAATAAATAAATTTTTGAAAACTAAAAATTGTAAGTTGAACTTTTACATCAGATTAATATAAGATAATTTTTGTAGAATTTTTAAAAGAGTTTTAATATTTTAAAATGAATTTATAAGATATAAGTACATATATATGTAATATTTGTTTGTTTTTAAAATAAAACAACAAAAAAAAGGAAATCGCCACAGCCGGGACTCGAACCCGGGTGGCTTGGTTTGTGAGCACCAGACACAACCACTTGGTCTAGACCAGTGGTTGTGTTGAATCTTGTTTATAAAAAAAATAAATAGCATAACTGATCTTCATGTTCTTCCCAAATTATTAGCAATCGATCCCTAATTTTCCAATTGAACAATCCACACAACATTAACCCAATTAACCATAGGGTTAATGTTGTGCATCAGCCGATTAATGAAACCCACAAGAAAAATCATACTTACAAGCACGATCCGTATATGAATGGATGGTCAAAGCTTATGAAGTCAACTCGAACAAAAGGCTCAAGAACAGACGATTTTGAGAGAAATTAAAGATTGAGAAGGGAGGATTGGCGAGTTGTGAATGTTTAGAAGCGCTCAATTTATAGGGTAGTAGCCTGGGGTGCTCGATTTGGTAATCGTTGACTCACCTTTGAATGTTTCACGCGTAAATGGCAAATTGGTATGAATTGATTTATAATTGGACGTGTAATGACACATACAGGCCGATAATCACGATTCCAAGTCAACCCCATGATAAATTTCGCGTTAATAGAGTAAATTGATTGGTCAAAATTGGAATCTCTTGCCATATCTGCTGCTGCGCGTCACCAGGAAAGAAGAAGGAGAGACGAGAGTGAGTATTTATATATATAAAGTTGGGTTTAAAACAAAAGATAGACATGGCTTAGCTGGTTCGTGGGAGTGTTGGGATTTGGCTCGGCGCGGGTTCGAAACCCGGCTAGAGCTTCCTTTTTTTTCTCTCCTTTAACAGCCAAGGGGAGGGGTAGAAGGGAGTTGGGCCGGTTTGTTTGGGCCCCTGGGTGGTCTGTGTATTTTGGGCTTCGGCTATTTAAAAGAAAAGGGGGGTTTGGGCTGCTGCTGGGTTGGGTTAAACAAATCAACAAATCAATTATGGATCTAGATTATTGTTATCATTTATTATTATTATTATTACTTTTATTATTATTATTATTATTATTATAAACCTATATATATATATATGTATAAGTTGTGTGTTAGGGATAAAACTTAGGTACATTATGAATGATAAAAAAATAATATATAATATACGTATTAGAACTTGAAAGTTTTGCGATGTTACAGTCTCCCCTACTTTTAGGAACTTCGTCCCGAAGTTAAGAGAAACACTAGGTTTACAATTGGTCAACTACCGGAAACCTTGATAAATTTTCACACTACCTTAACGTACCTGTAAATACATGATTACGTTCCGGACCGTAATTACCAATTTACCTTACATTAGGGTTTTGCGTCCTTTTATGACTTTACCGATTGTTGAGCAGGTTCGATAGTCTCCACCAGTCGTTGAGCAGGTTGTAGGGCCTCTCCCGACTGTTGGAAAGACATGATGACCTCTACCGATCGTTAAGTAGGTTGTTTGGTATTCAACTGATTGTTGTACAAGTAAGCAAGTATGATTATAGATATAGCAATTAGTTCACATTCAAACAAGCATGCACCCAGATGTTATGATAATACTTGAATTTTATTACTTGAAAATAAAAATGTCAGTACATGGAATTTAAAAGTAGACATCATCCATATGGTGGGGTTTGCTTGTTAAGTACCTGGAGGGTCTCAAGCGGGGTTATTTGGAGCATCAAGTGCGTTTGTAGCAGGGATTCGACAAGCATTCGCAAGATGTCCATACCTTTGACAATTGGTGCACTGTCGGCAGGGAACTTGAGTTGGGTGGTGATACTGGCAGGTGTCACACTTAGGTAGCTTCCCGTTGTATTGTTTCTTGTTGGGTGGGACAGTGGTGTCTATTGCAAAATTCCTGACCTTACACTTCCCGTTGGTTGAGGCCTCGGTTTTGATTTCAACGGCAGGTTGGGGAATATCCTTTTTCTTTTCCCCTTTACGAGTTAGGGTTCCTGCTTTCACATGGTTATCTGTTAGGGTGGCAGCCAAACGCTTTGCTTCCTCCAAAGTAGCAGGGTTCCTTCCCCACACCGTGTCTTGAATCTGCATCGGTAAACCACCAATGTATTTTTCGATAGTAATGGGCAAAGGGGTGACTTTGTGGGGTAGCAGTAAACTAAGTTCATGAAAACGAGTGTTGTAAGCAAGGTTTTCCCCACTGTCTTGAGTAAGATCATGAAATTCATCTTCCAGCTTCTGAATTTCATTACGAGGACAGAACTCTGCCTTCATAATGTCTTTAGCTTGATCCCAAGTTAAGGCTAGTGCAGCTTCAGCTCCGCGAGTGCGTTTTTCTTCATTCCACCAAGTGAGTGCTCGTTTGTGAAGAACACTCATGGCATAACGGACTTTAAAGTTGTCGGGGCATTCACTGTTAATGAAGGTATTCTCAATACCCTCAAACCATTGTAGGAGTCCTGTAGCTCCTTCTTCTCCACTGAATTTTGGGGGATTGCAAGAATTAAAGTGTTTAAGGGTACAGGCTGGAAGACCATTCCCATTCCCGTTGTGGTTTCCATTTCCATTCCCGTTGCCGTTGCCGTTCCCGTTGCCGTTCAACTGGATGACTTGAGCTAGTAAGTTGGGAACCAGAGTTGCGATTTGCTGCGCCATTTGTTGAGAAATGATTGCAGCCAGTTGAGCATCGACACCATTGTTGTTGTTGTTGTTGTTGTTAGTGTCATGGTTATGATTGTGATTGCTACTCCCTTCATCATGATTGTTACCACTGTTAAGACGAGTACTGCGACGTGGAGGCATGATCTGTAAGAGACACAGTGAAATGAATGAGATTATATAAGGAGTGTAATCATTTATTCATTAATTAAAACGAATAAACGAAAACGTTGACTTATCAAAGATTCTAAATTCTAACAACATATGAAGACGTGCTTTAGCCTATAAGTGAACACTCATCCCGAGAATTCCCAGGTAGGCATCCGGGTCCCTCGTCTGATTGGGATATATGCGCAATGCCAGCCTAGACAGAAGACTCAGAATACAGGCGTTCACCCTTCCAGATTGCACGTGTTCGTTATTAAAATCTTGAACTTCGACGAGATCTCAAGGTGATTCGGGTTAAACCTGAGGATTTTGTCCTATTAGTCTAAGAGTAGATCCACTGATGGAGAGCAGCCTTCTTGTAAGGATGAAAGTAGGGATAAGGAGTAGGAGGGAGATAGAGAATAGCAAGTAAAAGAAGCAAGTACTAGTTAAATCCTATGGTTATAGACTAGATTATTTTTCTAATAACCTAATTCCCTATAACCATGGCTCTGATACCAATCTGTAACACCCCAACCGATGGCGGAACATCGGGATGTCACGTGTTGATGATTGTTCAGTAGCTCATGGTAATTAATAAGTTTCAATAAATGATTTAAATAAGTTACATACAGTTGTTCTAAGAATTTGTACATCAAATTGAATAAAACTATGCAAACATCTTCAAGCATCAATTCAATTCTTCAAGCAAGTAGAACATGAAACATGTTAAGTTGAAAATGTTTTGGGTCAACAAAAGTTGGTGAGAATTACATAGGTTTTGATAATCGAATAAAATTGTTGTGCAATTCATGTGTCATGGCAATCTAGTTCATATGCGAAAACATACTAGAAGTAAATCGAGTGCATAATCAACCTTGTGACTGTTGTATTGTGGTACATCCCATACGCTCATGGTTCACTCGTTTATATTGCAGTAACAAACACCCACGTAACCTTTGTAGGAGGCACGTATCCGGGTGGGATTGTCAGTCCAATAGATCTATCAATGTATACCGTTTGGCTGATGAATGTTTATGCTAGAATTGTGCTTACCCTAGTCATGTTCAAGACATAATGCAACATAGAAATACACATAGACACATTGATGATTGAATTGCATAAATATTGTTGTAACATGTTTCACCCCAAAAATGGTGATAAATAGAAAAGGGGCTATGTAAAACTCACCTTAGCAAAATGTTATATCTGTTGAAAAGATTGAATAATGGTGTTGCCCAAATGTGTTAAGTATCACCCTATAATAACGTAATAAATATGTCTAAGTCTATCTAGTCTACAAATGTATAAGTTTTATGGCTTCGAATTTGGGGATAAATGCTTGTTTGATTAATATCAAAAATATTTGATAATTGAGGGAATATTAATAAATAAATAACCAAAAATCTTTTTAGGAAATTTAAAGTTAAGATGGTCACAATAATGTATTTAAAGTGTAAAAATAATTTTTACAAAATTATTTTCTTTAAAATAGAATATTAATTCTATTTATAACAAATTGTCAAAATTTAACTTTAATATTTAAAAAAATATTAAAATTAAAGAATTATAAGTTTAAAATTCATATTTCCGTTCTAAATAATCAGAAATAATTTGTAAAAAATTTTGGTGCAAAAATATTAAAAATTGGATTTATTATGATTTAAATATGATTAAATATGTCAAAAATTGATTAAAAATATTAAATAAATGATTTTTCAGAAATAGAAATCATTTCTGAAAAGCTTAATGTTATAAAAACTCAGGATAATTTTTGTGGAAATTAATAAGATCGTTTTGATATTTTTATAGATTTTTTATAAATAAAATAGAATAAACTTGATTTATTTATTATATATATTAAATAAATAAATTTTTGAAAACTAAAAATTGTAAGTTGAACTATTACATTAGATTAATATAAGATAATTTTTGTAGAATTTTTAAAAGAGTTTTAATATTTTAAAATGAATTTATAAGATATAAGTACATATATATGTAATGTTTGTTTGTTTTTAAAATAAAACAACAAAAAAAAAGGAAATCGCCACAGCCGGGACTCGAACCCGGGTGGCTTGGTTTGTGAGCACCAGACACAACCACTTGGTCTAGACCAGTGGTTGTGTTGAATCTTGTTTATAAAAAAAATAAATAGCATAACTGATCTTCGTGTTCTTCCCCAATTATTAGCAATCGAGCCCTAATTTTCCAATTGAACAATCCACACAACATTAACCCAATTAACCATAGGGTTAATGTTGTGCATCAGCCGATTAATGAAACCCACAAGAAAAATCATACTTACAAGCACGATCCGTATATGAATGGATGGTCAAAGCTTACGAAGTCAACTCGAACAAAAGGCTCAAGAACAGACGATTTTGAGAGAAATTAAAGATTGAGAAGGGAGGATTGGCGAGTTGTGAATGTTTAGAAGCGCTCAATTTATAGGATAGTAGCCTGGGGTGCTCGATTTGGTAATCGTTGACTCACCTTTGAATGTTTCACGCGTAAATGGCAAATTGGTATGAATTGATTTATAATTGGACGTGTAATGACACATACAGGCCGATAATCACGATTCCAAGTCAACCCCATGATAAATTTCATGTTAATAGAGTAAATTGATTGGTCAAAATTGGAATCTTTTGCCATATCTGCTGCTGCGCGTCACCAGGAAAGCAGAAGGAGAGACGAGAGTGAGTATTTATATATATAAAGTTGGGTTTAAAACAAAAGATAGACATGGCTTAGCTGGTTCGTGGGAGTGTTGGGATTTGGCTCGGCGCGGATTCGAAACCCGGCTAGAGCTTCCTTTTTTTTCTTTCTTTTAACAGCCAAGGGGAGGGGTAGAAGGGAGTTGGGCCGGTTTGTTTGGGCCCCTGGGTGGTCTGTGTATTTTGGGCTTCGGCTATTTAAAAGAAAAGGAGGGTTTGGGCTGCTGCTGGGTTGGGTTAAACAAATCAACAAATCAATTATGGATCTAGATTATTGTTATCATTTATTATTATTATTACTTTTATTATTATTATTATTATTATTATTATTATTATAAACCTATATATATATATGTATAAGTTGTGTGTTAGGGATAAAACTTAGGTACATTATGAATGATAAAAAAAATAATATATAATATACGTATTAGAACTTGAAAATTTTGCGATGTTACATTGAATGCCACAGTTCCCCGTCCCTCCTTATAGTTTGCGTTAAATAATATATTTAACCTATGATTACAGCCGATACAAAAATCTAGTTAAAGAAAATATAAACAGAGGTAGTGTTGGATAAGACTCAATATGCTATTAAGAAACCAAATTACAAGTTAGATAAAAATAATTTTTTATTGTGTGCTGACTGTCTAATCTGTCTAATGTAGTCAATAAATTAAATTATTTGCCATGTGAACCTATTTACATCGGTTGGTGTAAACATTTACTTGACCCCATGAATAATAGAGTGCAGTAATTACATACAACCATAAAGATGTAGTTGCAACTTGCAAGGCCTATATAATTCAGCAACACCGTTGGAGAATATAGAAACAGTGTTCGTTGTTTTAGAAGTGGAACCAAAAAATATGGTACTACTATATAACTAATATGAGATTAGGATGTTCAGATCTTTTTACACAATGATTATGTTGATCAGTACCAATCTCGAATTTTGCATGCAATATTAGGGTATGTGTTGTATATATGGTTGAAAAATGAAAAAAAAAGTGATGCAACATTGGCATCACATGATATGCAATGGTACCATATCGTTTTGTTGGATGACTAGATCACCCTATTAGGCCTTTCGCCTTGGATCACCCAGGTCTTGAGTAGGAATTCTGTGGTTGGCACATTACTGCTAGGTTGAATTCTACAGTTGTGACACCAGTCAATGAATAAGGTCAAGATCCATACACATTATACTCTACCATGTCATTTCATGTACATATTAGACATTTTTAGCACTTACTATACCATCCCTAGTTTAGCAAAGCCCGAACTAGTGTATAAATTCAATGCATTATCCGTTTACACATACAACACCCGATATATCCGAAACAATTGGCATTGAACAATCAAGCCAATCAAACGCTCAACAGAGAGCAACCGGATATCCAATTACTATGTACGGACAAAACAACAATACACATGACACTACCAAAGTGGGAAGATTACACAATGCCACATAAATCCGAACAATTCACAATGTGTTTAAGACAATTAACACACACAAAGTCATGAAACATTACCAAGGAACAAGCATGTGTTAACATGAATTATTATTATCCAACACCACATGTTTATGAACAACTAACATATGTATTCCTAACATGATCAATAATATTAATATTACAATTTCACGTATTATTGACACATTGGATCACACATATATGTTAACATTCAAAGATCTATTTCCATGGATGATTAATAGATATCAATAACACTTTATATACCTACACATATCCATATACCCTCAGCCATATCTCTGCAAATATGTACACACACATACACAACAGTACAACCTAGGTAACTCACTTATAAAACCATGAGTTTGTTACAAAGAATCGGCCATATATATATATATATATACATATATGTTAACTTCAAAGATCTATTTCCATGGATGATTAATAGATATCAATAACACTTTATATACCTATACATATCCATATACCCTCAGCCATATCTCTGCAAATATGTACACACATACACAACAATACAACCTAGGTAACTCACTTATAAAACCATGAGTTTGTTACAAAGAATCGGCCATATATATATATATATCCACGATCCCAAGTCAATTCACACATGAATTGATATGTTAAACAACTTATAATATTATATAACCATATAAGTTACATGTGATGGTGACTAAACCTTTGATATATACCCTCACATATACAAACACATAGAATATGTATTCGTATATATATATGTATATATATATATGTGTGTGTATGTGTGTGTGGTTAACAAACATAATCCACACATGTATATATACATATACACACGACCACACCAAGGAAAATAACAAACCACAATTTGCATTCACATGTCCCTTTTATAAGTTTCACCAAATAAGAATGTACAATCTAGATATGATGGACTTCCATGGATGACAAACTCCTTCTTCCTTTCCCTATTTACTGCCAAGAACAAACAAACACACACACACACACACATGCTTCTAGTTGATTGGATAAGAGAAAGAGACAAGAAACACAATCTTCATGCATGTGATTAGAAGACAAAAACACAACTCACCCTATCTTATACCAAATTAGGCCCTTGATACACTCAATAAACTTTTCCCTAGATAAGATCCATTCATCCATTTCACTAACTAACTAACTAACAACTAACTTCCTTCTTCCCTTACTTGTCATCGGCCGAGTACAACCAAGCAATACATGGAACCAAAACTTTCTAAATGACAACTATATTATACTAGAATATGCCTTTCTCCTCATCATTTTTAACTTCCAAGGATTAAAGGCTTGCCACAAATATCTTGATTTTATTTTCTTTGAGCCGAAAAGAAGGAAGCAAACACGGATCTCATGCATGTCAATTCCTTATACGAAAATAGATACATGACACCACACATGAACATTTCCCTATGGTTGATTGATATCCACATTCTTGATCCTCCATGTTTCGGCCGAAGATCTCATAGGGAAGGAGCAAGGAAGCTTTTGTATTGTCAACACCTATCACAAAATGGAACATACCTTTTAACCATAACACAAATCAAGGGAAGTTGCCTTGCTTTTTATAACTTACACCCAGAGCCGTCCCTGAGAATTTATGTGCTCGGGTCGAGCTGCGAGTTATGTGCCCTTTAACCTTATGTCTTAACGAAGTAAATAATGTAAAGTATTTTTTAAATGACGATCAAAGTAATATTAGATTGATGAATCAATTCTTCACAGTTTATTTTCCCAACAATATGTTTTCGATAGCTATCATCGCTAATCCGCAAAGTTTTATTTTTAACTTAAGTAGGCTAAGGTTTCATGAGTATCGGCTAATGGACTAATGGTTAAGTTACCTAAGTTTGCTAATAGCCTAACAGGCTTGAGTTTTAGACGTTGGAGTTATAATGGGCGTATTACAAACTAACAAATTTTCCTCACTCTTTTATGGTTGCACATTTAACCCACCCCTATACAGTAACGAATGCAGATTGTTTTTTGACGGGAGCACAAATCAAGGAAATTAACAAAGTGAAAATTAATAAAAATGTGAAAATTATGGTAAAAGCATTTGAAAACTAAATTATTGTCTACTGCAGTTTGTACTATATTTTAAAACTAAATTAAATCATTTGAAAAGAAGTTGTGTACTACCGAAAAAATGACATTGACAAAATATTTATACTATTTTATTGGATTTTACTTAACTACCATTCATCATCTTCACACATCTTCACACCTCTTTAACATCGATTGCATGTTCTTAATAGTCACACAAATCGGAAGTATTTTTAGTGAACACAGTCCAACCATACGTAATGTGCCCCTCTAGAAATTGGGCCCGGGTCGGGAGTCCTCCCCGCACCCCCTCATAACCGGCCCTGCTTACACACACGCATATCCCTTCTCTATCCTTGATGTCGATTGGGTATGAAAGGAGGACAAGGGTGAGCTTCAAACACACACACATCCAACCAAATCACACTTACACTCTCTTTTCCACTTATCCCTTGGCTTCGGCACTCACTAGATCCAACCCAACCTCACCATCATTCAGCCAACACCTAAAATAACCAAGAACTCACCTTCAAGGATCGCGGAGAAGCTTTTAAGGTCACGGTTCCTCTCCACTCCCGGGTCTATAGGTATATAACCTTCCATGACATTTAACCTCTCTACCAATGTTTCGGTCCTAACCCCTTTCACCTGAACCTTAGCCCTTGTGACTAGAAACATACGTGTCTATTAATAATCAAAACACTAAGACATTGAGAATTAAACATACAAAGATCTTGTTTTGAAGTATTCTCTTACGTATAAATGCGCATATATTGTGACACCTGGCATATTTGGCTTAAACATTTTAGTAACATCTAAGTCTACCTTAGCGGGAAACGTTTATAAACGAACTTAACTGGGTTAGTTGAGTCGGGTCAAGTTAGGATTGTCCAGGGTACAATGATCTGGAGGATCATTGGGAGTCGTTTTGGGAATACACTAGTACCGGGTCCCGTTGTTGGTGACATTACATGAACTAATTAAGTATACGTGTAGATTACAGATCGTATGGTGGATTATATACATAGATGTGTTTAAATGATGTGTAAATGATTATCCATGCTTAAATATGTTAAATATAAACTAAGGTTGCATGCTCATATGTTAAGATGTGTTAGAATGCGTTAAACACGACAAACTGGAAAACTAGATACACATGGGTTCTGGTTCGACCCTTTGTAAATGGGTGAACCTGGGATGTGGAATTGAAGAAATTCCCTTCGACCAGGACAGGGCTCATTCGACCCTATGGAAGGGTCGAAGGAGGCTACCTTCGACCACTTACAGGGGGCGAAGGAGGATTAGTATAAATACCAAACTTTGTCATTTTTCATCATTTCACAAACCCTAACCGTCTCAAAACACTCTCAAACGATTTTAATCACTAAGGAAGGAGTTTTTGCTCTTCTTTTTCATAATCTAACCTATCTACAACATCTAAACAAGAATCCAAGGTGTGTCCTTGATCCTAAACCTTTTTATAGCATTTTAATTCGTTTTCATCTAACCCTAATTGTCCGGATCTGTTCTAAGGGTGTTTTCATGATTAAAAACCTTTTAAACATCTTTCTAAATCAAAACCTTATCATTTAAACATAGGTCTTCATGATGATAAACATATGTGAATTGTGTATTATGTGGTGTTATGTGTTGTTCAATGATTTCCTGCTGTATCTATGATAGAAACATGATATAGGATTGTTATTGATGCTAGGTTATTGTTGTTTAGGGTTAGGATTGGATAAATGGTGATGTTATGGGTATTTTGGGGGTTTTAATGAATCTAGACTTGATAAATGATATTTATGATCAAAAGACCTAATAAGGAGAAATCGAACACTCGATAAACTGAGCATTTTAAGTTGAATATGGATTGATTTCAAAAGTTTCCAAATTGGGTAAAGAATCCATGCATGATTGTGACATTTTCATAATTCTTACCATTTTGGGAAAGGGCTGAAATGGACGTATTATCGGGAGAAATCGATGGGGTTTTGTAGGGATAAGTTATTCATGCTTGACTGCTGTGTTTGATGATGTTTCGAGTTGTTTTGAATGTGTTTGAAGCGTTTTTAGGAAAATTTGCACAACAGGGGCGAACCTGGACTCCTTCGACCGATTGAAGGTGCGAAGGAGAGAATCCAGGGTCAAACCTGGGTTATATTTGGGCGAACGTGGTAAAACGGTCGAAGGAGACATCAAACGGTCGAACGAAACATAAAACGGGCGAAGGAGACTTAATCTGACTGGTTCGACCGTTCTGATGCAGAAATGAGATTTTTGATACAAACTACGTGTTTTATGCTTGAACCTTGTGTGTAATCAATGTGTACTTGATTAGTTAGGGTAATGAGTCACCAACGGGATGTCGGGTCGGTCTAGTGTGTCGGTTAAACATTTAAACACGATTTAGAACATACTTGGTTACGATCTGGACAATCGGGGACTAGATAACCTTATGGTTATTAGTCGGAACACTTATGTGAACATTTTGATAGATCTCCGGTAGAGGGATTATCAAGGGCTTAGCATTTTTACTTGTAACCGAAGAACGCTATCTAAGGTGAGTTCACGGCCCCACTTTTACTGCTTTAATTTTTGGGGGAGAAAACATGCGCTAAACTATTTTGGTAACATATGTCATACTATGGTTTTTAATTTGTATTGCTATACGATCTTTGAAAGTCCCGGGGAAACCAAGAATGTGCGGGGATGCCCAACGGGGGAAATGTGGATAGATCTATTGGGCGTGACCTGCCCCACTCGTCGGCTTGGAGGGCCGGGCGGGTGCATATTGTCTCGAACAGGAACATTGGTATCATGCTGAACATTCGGGCTACTTAAACATATGCTAAACATTGCTAAACGTGTCTAGTAATGGTTTCCAATTGTAGTAGTAATAAAACATACGCCTAGCTAGCGTACTTGGTAACATTGATATACTATGGACATGGTAACGTTTTGGTAACATTATGGTAACATATTGAACAAACCTGTGAACTCACTAGCATTATATGTTGACGTCTTTTTGGCATGTTTTTCTCAGGTCGCTAAAGTAGCAACAAATGGAACTAGGCGCACGAGTCTGCACTGGCGTCTAGGCTTAGTTCATGTTTTGTAATAACACTTGGTACATTTGGTCTGTCGTCTGTAACTTATTAAATGCTTCCGCTACTGGTTTTAAGTTTATGAAAACTATGTCTTTTTGAATGTCATGTATCTTCATATAGAGTTGATTATTGTGATCGTTGACTTGGATCCTGGTTTGTCATGCGCCTCGCGGTAAAACTCCGCAAGTGGAAATTAGAGGCTGTGACATATATGCATATACACCACGAGCATTGTCTCATGATCGATATGTAAGAAGGTTCACATATACCCGAGGTGTATATGTGTACGTGGTGCTAAATGATTAACAATAACTTGTCGTTTTTGAAGTTTAACATAATGCATATATACACGAACATACCTCATAATTTGTATGTATATATGCATGGTTTTAAAAGGAAAATACACCTACATACTCATAATCATTCTTTTATACATAGGCGAGTATGTGAGGGCCAATTATGTTACACCAAGAATCAGATTTTTGAATAAAATGTTATGATAAAGTTTCGGATATTATAAGAACATACGTTAAAATGAGCTTAACATGTGTTAAACACGCTTTGACATAATAATATTATAACACATGTTAAGACACCTATATTTCCATAAATTAACCACACATGATAGATTGGGGAATGTTTTATAACCCATGATGAGATGTGGGGCCTGTTTTGTTAACAATAAATACGTTTTTTACAATAAAATGCCTGGAATTCACGAAACTGTACACGTTACAACGTACACTTGAAATACGTAATAATTGTCATGTGCACGAAAAATGACCCACATATACATGACACAAGGGTCCACAAGTCGGGTGAACAACTTGTATGGTAAACGACAAGAACGTACAACTCAAAATGTCCTTGATAATCATAGGGTACCATTTGTCATGACAGTAGCTATTCCACTTTTCTGCTTCACTAGACTTTATCTGCAGTCATCAGGTGAGTTTCATGGCCCTATTTTACTGTTTTTACCTTTTTGGGGATAAACATGCTACATTTCTAGTACATTACATTTTGGGTGAATTTCTTTCATGACTACCATGTGAAACATGAGACATTCGGTTCATAAGCTCAAAAATCCTCATACTTACATTTACACTGTAACCATTAGCTAACAACAGCCATGGAACACTTAAATAGATCTATTGGGTTGACACCCACACTCTTGGTTAGTCGCTCTAACCAGTTACATACAAAAGAGTGTTAGTATTCTACTATATATACGTTGTCTTTATTTTACAATGCGTGAGACACAACAGTCAAGAGGATTGGTTATGGAACTCATGGTTGGTACAATAATCATTAGCTTAGCTAGCTTTGATTAGTCATACACAAATTTCACAAACACATTACATAGTACATTAAAACCTGTGAACTCACCGACATCATGTTGACAAATCTTTTATGCATGTTTTTCAGGTAATTGGCCATGGAGTACAGGAACTTGAGGGAGAGGGTTGAGTGCACATTTTGTGGTACCATCACCGTCACAAGCCAAGACTTAATAACATTGGTTATGTAATGTTTTTAACGTTTGGTCCAGTATTTTCAGACAAATTTACATTTTTTTTAATTATGTAAGATTTCATGTTCCATGGATGGTATCTAGTTTATTTATATCTTATGTGTTGCTCGAACCTTGTGCTTGAAAACTTTTCGAATCACATCCCCGTGTTTCCGCCTTGACGGGGTATGACAACAGTGCCCCGCCCCCTTATAGTTTACGTTAAATAATATATTTAACCTATGATTATAGCCGTTAAAAAATATAGTTAAAGAAAATATAAACAGAGGTAGTGTTGGATAAGACTCAATACGCTATCAAGAAACCAAATTACAAGTTAGATAAAAATAATTTTTAATTTTGTGCTGGCTGTCTAATCAGTCTACTGTAGTCAATAAATTAAATTATTTGCCATGTGAACCTATTTACATTTACATGACCCCTTGAACAATATAGTGTAGTAATTATATACGACCATAAATATGTAGTTGTAACTTGCAAGGCAAATATAATTCAGCAACATAGTTGGAGACTATAGAAACAGTGTTCGTTGTCTAATCAGTTGATGTAAACATTTACATGACCCCTTGAACAATATAGTGTAGTAATTATATACGACCATAAATATGTAGTTGTAACTTGCAAGGCAAATATAATTCAGCAACATAGTTGGAGACTATAGAAACAGTGTTCGTTGTTTTAGAAGTGGAAATAAAAAAAACCATGGTACTACTATATGAATGATATGAGATTAGGATGTTCAGATCTTTTTACACAATGATTTTGTAGATCATTAGCCAATCTCAAATTTTGCATGTAATATTAGGGTATGTGTTGTTGTATATATGGTTAGAAAATGAAAAAAAGGTGATGCAACATTGGCGTCACATGATATGCAATGGTACAATATTGTTTTTTTGTTGGCATATTACTGCTAGGTTGAATGCCACAGCCCCCCCCCCCACCCCTAAAGATTCGACCCAGGCCTCCTAGTAGGAAGGTAAATCTTCGCATCTCCCCCAAACCAATTGGTCTGGTGTTTATTGGTGCGATGGTACATATCTAGTACATTATTTTATATTATTTTATTTATTTTTATTATTATACATGATAAACCAATGTAATTACATATAACTATTTTTTAATTAAACGTAGTTGTTATATTATTATCCAAATAAATTTATTATAAAATTAATTATTCATAATTTAAATACACTAACATTTTTGACGAAAAAACTTTACCAAATTTATGTTACTAAAATATTAAAAATGTAAAATAATGAAAATAAGTGTTTTTATAAGTGATATCTAAAAATTTTTATACCCTAGATGTCGTTGGATCGTAAATTATTAAGACTTTGAATAAACTTATTTTTTTATGTAAAAAGCGTCACCAAATTCAAACTTAGGTTAGCTGAAATATTAAAAATGAAACTAATGAAGATAAGTGCTTTTGTAACACCCCAAATTTTCGTCTAGCGCGCATGTGGAATCATTTGTGTATGATGTATATATAAAGGATTACTTGTCAAAGCCACTTTGGAACTTGTTTCACCGAGATAGAACTTGAAGGGTGTATGTAAATTTGACTCAAAATCCTAGTTAGGCTCCGTTATGTCTATCATGGATAAATGAGGGGCCTATGTGTAACTAGTAATTTAATTATCCCTTAAAACCCTACCTTTGCAAAAGACCACGAAACATCATCATCCTTAACGAAAACCCTACGCCGCTAAGTAAGAAAAAAAACAGAGAGACGTAGGGAACGAGACTACCGGTAGATGAAGATGGTGGTTCAAGGCGGTCTCTGATCGTGTGATCTTCGATTCGAAACAAGGAAGCACCGGTTTGCATCCTCTTTGTTTTCTTTTTGTTCATGCGTGATTTTCGTTTGGTTGGAATCGAGTTCTGTTGTGGTTGTAGAGTTGTGAGAGTATGCGTTTGTTGTATAAGATACCATGGTTATTGGTGGTCTATGTATATGGTGGTGATCCATGGTGGGCTGGTTTGATGATGGTGTTGTAGGGCGCAACAATGGTGGGTGACCGGGCGGTTGGTGAAGGGGTTAACAAGGTGATGATGGTTGTGGTGTATATGGCCGTGATGATGGTGATCGTATTATGAAGGAAACGGGACCGTGGAGCTATGCGTGGAAGCTGTTTCATGGGAGAGCTTGTCGGTTCGGTTCCGTTTTGCATGATGAACCATATGATATCAAGTCATTGTCTTGGTTGCAAGTGTGATCATCTCCTTGTTTATGGTCAACCAACCAATATATAGTGCCATATATATGAGAGTTAGTGTGTCATGGTAGTAATAAAAACATAACAGAAGGTGGAACATAGTTAGGCGCATGGTAAGCAATGGAATTTTGGGAATTGTAGTTAGTCTTTGAAATGAAAACATGTTGGGGAAGATGTTATATTTCGAGGTACTGGTTTTCGGTTGGATGCAAGAAAAATTATGGCCCAGCTTGATCTAAATTGAGGACGCACGAGGTTTCATTTGAGGACATGATTCGAGAGTTCTTAAGTTGTGGATTGGAAGCTTGGCAAATGGTGAGTTCTTGTGCCCACTCTTTAGTTATTATTTTCTAAATATTTTGGGCTGACGTGCATGCTAAACCATTATTTTTTATGAAGTCACAAAATATTTTTATCAAGTTATAAATATTTTTGTGTACGATTGAAATACATATTAGCTCATACATATTTTTTTGGTATGAAACGTAAGTGGGCGAAATGCGCCTAATGCGTTATTATATGGTTTGAGTTATATGTGTTATTAGAAGTGGGATAGGCCTACTCTGGGTTATGGAATTAGTTTTGTGTCATGGTTGTTACATGGTTTATGTCATATGGGTTATTATAAACTAAGCAATGACAGAAGTGGGAGATGCCTGCTTTGGTCTCTAGACTTGGTTGAGTTGAATAGACTTGATTGTACTTTGTGTTGATAAGCGGAATGCGCTTATTAAAGTTGGAAATTGAAGTCTTGGTTAAATAGGCGGATTGCGCTTATCCTAGACTTTAAATATTGCTTAGGGAACAATTAGGCGGACTGCCCGTATTGTGACTCTAAGGTTATAGTATTTTGTTATTGTTTATTTTAACAACTTACAATTATTGAAAACTTTTAAAACTTGAACTCACTCAGCGTAGCTGACTTTTGCATACACGTTAGATTGATTTCAGGTTGTGGATGAATAAAGGGCGCCTTGGCATGCAGTGGAGCTACTCAGTTGCGGTTGACATTTCAATTAAGAAGACGTCTACGAGATTTGCTCGAACGTTATTTACATATTTTTTTTAAGCTTTTAGTTGATTATTAAATATTATTTTGACCCGTCTTGGGCAAACCATGTTTGGAAATTTAATAATTTCTTTTAACGTTCCGCTGCGTATTTTCTGAAATAAAATAAGATTTCTTTTGAATTGTTAACATGGTTTTAGTATTTGAATGCCAACTGTTTGACCTGTCGGTTTTGAGGGTCTTACAGCTTTCATTTGTGATATCTAAAAATTTTCAAATACTGGATATGGTTGGATTATAAATAACAGTAAAAAATATAATACGTAAACAATAGGTAGTACTAAAAAAATCAAAGTTAATTCACATTTCAAAAGAAATGGTCAAAAAAATAACTTAACAAAATTTATGCTTGTCACATCAATGTACATTTTTTAAATACATATATTGACAACTCTATGTTAACAAATTACATTATATTTTATTCTATTCGTATAATATACCGACTTTTTGAATTGTCAAATGCATATATTCTTAAACATAACATTTTATAAATTATATAACGAGAAAATTTCTCAAATAGTTCCTTGTTATTTGCCCAAATTTCATCTTGAGACTCCAACTTTTGAAAATTACAGATATAATCCTCACCTTTTGGTGTCACTTAACTTGGATCGTCCCTCGAGTGGATGGAGGTTAAATAATCCAGTTAAGTGGGTGTAAAATTATTAAAGTGCCCTTGTTATTAAAAAAATATAAAAAGAATCAATGTGGTACCCACCCACTTCATCTTCCCCAACCCATCACCTCCACAAACCACCACCACTACCACAACCACCGTCCTCCACCCCTCCCCCCTTCTTGAATATTAAATATCACCACCCTAGTTTCAAACCTTCATCTTCTTCAACAAACCCTATACTGTTAAACCTATAAATCTTCATCATCTACAACTTATTAAAAAAATCGTCATCGATGGCTACATCAAAACCCCCTACGTTCCATAATTTTAATAATAATACAGCCTATACAAACACGTTACCCTTTGCGACATATCGAATTGCTCTAATAGACTCGTTATGATTAAAAACCTCATTAGACTCTTCCATTAATGTTACCGGATCGCCTTCTTTTGTAAGTTAATCAATGAAATACAAAATATAAATCAAATCCACTGATAAAAAAAATTAAAACATATGTATTTTAAGTGGAGTAATAATATTAATTAATTGAAGATGTATGAAATTTACTGGAGATTGTGTAAAGTCAAAGAGGATTGACAAAGCCATTTTTTATCCTTAGTCTTAATCATATTCTGCAATATTTTGCTAAGTATAGAATCTATTGTAGAAGAAAACAAAGTACTGAAGAATAACAAGTGCTGAAGAGTAAAGATCAGAAGTTCTGAAGATGAACCATATAAACATCTGAAGAATACTCATAAGAAGTTTGTCACTCATTTGAGGCTACTACTACTCCTATACCACCCAGTGGTGGATTTGAGGACAGTAGTAACATAGATAAGACCTCACTTGTGGCAACTGCTGATGAAGGCCTTGTGCCTGAGGCAGGAAATCCCCAGAACCAAGACAAAGGGGTACATGAGGCTACTAGGTTGGGCCTAGCTCATAGTTTAACTGATGAAAGTCATCATTGATGATGTAGTCAGTGATTCAAATGATTCCATTAATTTGGATGATGTTTCAAACATACCACAACAAGAATTGACGGCTGAATGTTAAAGTCCTTAATCCAATGTCTATGTACTCAGGGAGCCAGTCACAAAGGATAAGGTTAAAGACTACTTAAACCCTAATTCCCCTAAAGTGGCATCCCCAGTTCATACTAAGGATCACCCCAAAACACACCCTCCACACTCACAAAAGCCTACCCAATTCTATGGGTCATCAAGCATAGAGTTGAACTAACTATGCAGCCCAGAAGGTCCCTTATACTAGATGATTCACCAGCCACTCTCTTCACATGTTCAAACTTTTACAACTGCTATGGAGTTAAAAACAAAGAAAAATGGAGATGATAAACAATGCTATAGATTTGAAGATGAGAGACTTTTCTAGAAGGGTTGAGGATAATAGAAGGCAGCTTGAACACTTATCTGGTGTTGCACCTCCTACTCCTTGGTTTCCAGAAGTGGATGAAGACAAAAGGGGGAGATGACAGCCAAAAGCAAGGAACCTGCAAAGTTGAATCTTGAAGCATCTAAAAAGGCTATAGAAGGAAAACAACTCAAGGATGCCATGAAAGAAGCAGTCAAGACAATAAAAGAAATTGCTTTGAAAGAATAACATGACTGACAAGAGAAACAAAAAAGGCTCCTCAAAGAGAAAGCTCTGAAAAATTCCCAAGGCACTGAAGAAACTACTAAAGAGATTCTCAGAAGTACTAAAGACAATCCTTCAGTAGTTGATACTCATATCAACACTTCAGTAGTTGATACTTCCTATACTGAACTTGAACATCTTTGTAAAGAATCAGAACCAATTCCAGCTGATATTCAAAAGCCTATTCCAACTCCTACAACTATTTTGAACCCTTCTCCCATATCATTCTCATTTGAACAAATGGAGAAGAGTTTAAAGGCAGCAAAGAAGAAGGCTATAGAAGATGAGATTTGGAACAACTTAGAAGCAAGGGAAGATATGAGCTTTGATGAAAACCTACAAGCTTATGAAGAAAAGCTAAGTGAGTTAGAAGAAGAAGAAGAAAGGGTTGCTGAGCAACAACTCCTTAATGCTGAAGAAGACAAGAGACAATAGCTGATGAATTATATTAGCAAACACAACAAAACAAAGAAATACTCACTTAGGGGCTCTCAACTGAAGAACTTAGACATAGGGCGCAGATTGTATCTGACAAACTTGCGACAGAGAAAGATAGAAAGTTGAAGAGGGCCCAGATCATACAAGAACTGGCAGATAATGAATATGGTTCAAAAACACAATTGTCAAAGTGGAAAATGGATGTTCTTCTAGACACTTACAAGAAATTCAAGGCCTTATAAAAGTCAAATAAAACAAGGCCTACTACCAAGAAGAAGCCAGGGGAACAAGTAAAGACAAACTTCTAAATGGTTTGCTTGAAGGAAACACTATTGTTGAAGATGATTTTATTATTGAAGAGAAGCCTCTGCTCACACAATACAGGGATCCTTCTAATGCTTATCAACTCACACAAACCATAAAAGACAAGAAACAAACAAAGGTAATCACTGAACACCACATTCCAGGCATGTTTGGCAAAATTAGCTGGTAGCTGGAAGCTTTTTAAATATATTTTGGTGTTTGGCAGTGTAGCTGAAGCTTTTAATAAAATGTTTAAAATGACCAAAATGGGCATAATTAAAAAATTGTAAAGAAGGTTTTTATTTTATTTTTAAAATAGAATGGGTATTTGTGTCATTTACTAATTAAAAGCTTGTAGCTAGTAGAGCTTTTTCTTAAAAGCTAGTGCTAGTAGCTTTTCACTATAGAGCTTTTTCTCTAACCTAAAAGCTTCCAGCTCCTTCAACCAAACAAGACTTTTTATTGAGTAGGAGCTTTTTCTTAAAAGCTTAAAGCACTTAAAAGCTCCTTGCCAAACATACCCTCCAACTTCTATTGATACACCTGGTGTTGTAAATATTGAACAGAGATGGAGATCCCACCTGATGGTCACTAAAACAGAAGACTCTCAAAAATCAGGTACAAACCAAGAAAATGGCATTGTCCCTTATACCCTAGACTTTGACATGTCTAAGGTAATCATTGTGAAATGGTCCTTCACTACCTCAAACTCAGTAGTGATTACAAGAAGAGATCGTTCTTTCAAGATCTTCAAAAACATAGATGAACTAAAGAATCTTTCAACAAGAGACCTTCTTACAATTCAACATCTTGAACCAGAACAATAACCACTCACAGAACAACAAGCTTACGAGCTCAAGATCTCAATGGTCAGAGAAATATGGAGAATACTTGATTGTAGAAAGAAAGAAAATAAAGATTAGATAAGGTTTTGGCTTCATTAATCCAGAGGGAGATTGTAAGGCCAAAGAGGATTGACAAAGCCATTTTTGATCCTTACTCTTAATCATATTCTGCAGTATTTTGCTAAGTATAGAATCTGCTGAAGAAGAAAACAAAGTATTGAAGAAGCTGATAACAAGTGTTGAAGAGTAAAGATCAGAAGTTCTGAAGTTGAACCAGACAAACATCTGAAGAACAACTACTGAAGATCAAACTTCTGAAGAATACTCATCAGAAGTTTGTCATTCATCAGCAGTTCTTTAGAAGCTTCCCACCGCCCTTATACTTCAGTTTAGTATTATATTAGTTTAAGTTACTTTACGTACAAGATTCAATACTACAGCCTGTTGTAGTATTATTATACTTATTTCAATACTTCCAATGTACGTATTGTTGGTCTATAAATACATGGGTTTATCCCTTCTATTTTAGATATCCTTTTTTGCAGTAACACTTCTAATATATTTTGAGAATCATTTCAAAGTACTGAAGAAGCTGATAACAAGTGCTGAAGAGTAAAGATCAGAAGTTCTGAATCTGAACCAGACAAACATCTGAAGAACAACTACTGAAGATCAAACTTCTGAAGAATACTCATAAGAAGTGTGTCACTCATCAGCTGTTCTTTAGAAGCTCCCACTGCCCTTATACTTCAGTTGTTTAGTATTATATTAGTTTAAGTTACTTTATGTACAAGTTTCAATACTTCAGCCTGTTGTAGTATTATTATAATTGTTTCAATACTTACAATGTACGTATTGTTGGTCTATAAATAGATGGGTTCATCACTTCTTTTTTAGATATCCTTTTTTGCAGTAGCACTTCTAATATATTTTGAGAATCATTTCAAAGCATCTACTGTTATATTCATTAACTGTTTGATTCTCTCATTTACTGCTTTAGTTCATTAACTTAGGGGGAGTAATAACTCTTGTTAAAAGTGAAGCTTTAACTTAGAACACTTATACTTATTCCGTTGTGCAATTTACTTTGATAAATCTAAACAAGTGTTCTTGAATAGAAACTGTTAAAGAGAAATCTGATCCAACAGGTTGAAGGGACGTAGGTCACATCTAACGGCGACAACGACAGAGTGGTGAGTAGGGTGAAGGGAGATGAGTTATTATTATTGTTGTTGTTGTCTTCTGTGGTGTTCAAAGTTTCGTCGTCTTCCATTTTGTTTTAGTACGATGATGATGAGTTTGGTCTGAGTTCTAGGGTTTAGTGGGGAAAATGAAGTGAGTGGGTCCCACTAAGAATGAGTGAAAGCACATAATTGGCCAAAGGGTTGAGTGGGCATGTTTGTATTTTATTAATTAATTGATTTTTTATTTTTATTAATTAAAGTAAGGGTAGCTTAGTCATTGCACAAAGATTTAACTGGATTATTTAACCTTCATCCACTCTAGGGACTATTTAAGTTAAACAATGTCAAAAGGTGAGGACTATTCCTGTAATCTTAAAAAGTTGGGGACTAAAGGTGAAATTTGAGCAAATCACAGGGAGTATTCGATCGATTTTCTCTTATATAACATTATGTTTATCAGCCCGTGTAATACACGACATTGTAAGCTTGTTTGTAAAAGATAGTTAATCTATGTTATTAATTACAAAACATATATCTAATAGATTAGTGTGTAATTTAATACTAAAAATAATTAAAAACTTGAGTAAAAACAATACTAAAATTCATTTACTATTTTTAGTTACTATAAAATACAGAATAAAAACCTTGACATAAAATACTAATCTATACTTACTATAATAGAAGAGTCGTAAGTGACATAAGAAAACTGAGTTGTCAAGCATAGAGATATGCCAACAATGCTTGTGTCATGTGAAAAAATGATGTCATTTATCAGCTAAAATATTCAGAAAAATATGTGGACCATTCATTAATGTAACACTGTTGAGGTCAACAACATCTATTTGTTGATCTCGGGTAACGAACATATATTCAGACAAATAATTGAGCTTCCCTCTTAAGAATAAGATGTTATTCACATCTGTTGGCAGTTGCTAAAGTGCCTAACTTTTGAACTTTTAAGAGGGAAAGTTTTAAATTAACATAGGGAAGCATGGTTCATTAATTATGTTGCAGTCGTAATCATAACAATAAGCTTTCTTAATAAGTATAACCACATAAGCACATAACTAATACAACCATTTAGAAAATCAGTTTTAAATTTCTACATAGTTTCTCCTAACCATCCTCTCATCTAGATAAATATTTTTTTTTAAAAGCATGTCAATGGACGTGGAGAACAATAATCTTAGTTTTATTTGTGATCTGAACCCATGGAAAGATAAGTGGAATATGAAGGGACAAATCATACAAAAATGGAATCAAAATTATAAGATGGAGCTGATATTGATCGATGAGAAGGTAACATCATAACTTTGATTGTTTATGTTTATATATTTTGTTTGAGGTTAATGTTGTTCTCTTTTCTTCATCATATGGTTGTATGTATATGTTATGAAAGTTATGATTCATCTTGATCTTTTCTTTATGGTTATTTTCAGGGTTATACGATTCAGGCATGTATAAAGATTATTTGGTGCGAGTTTTTGACAGTCAACTTCATGAGGATGATGTTGTTGTTCTGTCCAAATTCGGGGTCGGTGAAAACAAGGACCACTACAGTGTTGTTGCACGTGATTTTTTTATGGTTGTACTACTATCAGCCATGTTGGTGGATGGGAAGGTCTCGCCTATTATTAATATTCGTTGGTTATATTTAACTCATTCTTCATTAAAGACTTGCAAAGGATGTCATCCTCATTCCCGTTGACTTAAAATTAGTCAATAGAGCCGTTGGAGCTCTGTTATGTGTCTAAGTATACCATCCTGAAGATTTCACCACCAACAAGTATGGAACTCGGCTCTTTCTCAATGAAGAAATTGATGTAGTTAACCAGCTAAGGAGGAGATACAATATTTAGAACAATTCACAGTACAAAGCAACAATGTTATAAATTTATATTTAACATTTTTTCTAAACTTCTAGGTTATTTTGGATACTGATTATTTTTACTTTTTTTAGTCTTCATAAGAAACAAGCACAAGAATCTGGTTCTACTTCTCAAACACTACGTTGACGAGCTTAGTGAGATAGACAGGGTTTCAATATTTTTTACATAGCTTTCATATTTCTTCATTGAGTTTGTTACATATATTTTGCTTTTTATATCTAAATGAAAACAATGTTCAATATATTGTTGTATTGCAGGCAATGTCTTGTGTCGTGGTTGCAACTATAAAAATTGTGCAGGATGGCTTTGGTTGTTTTTATATTGCGTGTAGGAAATGTTTCAGAATGATGCAAACTAAATCATAGTATTTACAACATGTTGCAAAACTTTCTGAAGAAATTCTGAATTTGTCTATTACTGCTTTGGTTTGTCGTAAATTTGAGTGTGAAGGTACATCCATCACACCAAAGTAAGAAAAAAAATGTTTATTTACACATTGTTCAACTTTCATATGATTATCTAATTCAGGTTCAAGGTATAAGTGAGGGTTCAGGATGAGAGTGATAGTGTATCGTTTGTGTTGTTTGATAGAGACGTGTCGAGTATTGTCAGTTCATCTGCAAGTGATATAAGAGAAAGACAGTTGAAGTTGGATGATAGTGAAGGCTTGCCTCACGAATTATTTTGGTTGGTTGATAAGGTGCTGGCTTTCAAGATTGAAGTTTCAGAATACAATCTCAAAAATGACTACTGTGTGTACACTGTCCATAAAATATGTGATGATCCCATCATAATTTCTGAGTTGGTTGCGGTCAATGATAATGGAGATGATAATGCTGGAGAGGTATTTAATTAGTGTCATTTGTAATATGCATCTACTTTTGAGTTGTGGTTCCAAAGATTGTGAAGTTCACTGTTATATATATTTTTTTTGTATAAGCATTTCTTCGGCCAGTCAGGGAGATGATGAATTCAAGTGTGTCAATCTTTACGAATCTTTGCAGAGGGGTTGCCAAGTTTTGTCACAGGTGAGTATGTATTTTTGCAAGTGCCTTAAGCTGTTCACAGAGCTTGTTTTCTTGATTTTAACAGTTCATTAGTTTTTTTTGTGATTTGTGTCAAGGATGTTGTGTCTGTTACCGCCGACTCTTCCGTCGTTGAAGCTTTAAAGGATTTTGGTACAAGCACCAATGGAAAAAGAAGTGTTGAAAATGGTGATATCTTAAATGTTGGTGAGCTATCCTCTACCTGCAAAAGAACCCGGACGAGATTATCTAAGATTAAAAGTTAGGTAGGTGGTTTTGGAGTAACAGATTTTTATGAAACTTTAGTAGAAAGACTTATTTTTGGAAATATTTGAACTTGAAACATGTGTATGCCAGTTTTAAGAGATAATAATTAACATTTTATAAGATGGTACTTAATTTCAAGTCAGGATTTTTGGACTTGATTGGTAATATTTGAAATGTTGAATTAGCTTTCTGCTATGTATTTCGTTTTCTTCTCAAATATATCAGGTTTATGATTATACATGTATGTCATTGGTATTATTTTGATTCTTATGAATATCATTTATTGGCATATAAAATATTTAGTGTTTTGTATAGATAAATTCTATTACACACTCTTAAAGAGTCTCAAGAAACAACTGTTAGCAAACATCTGTTGATACAAAAGGTGGAGCAATATATGTATGATAACTAATTATGGAAAGCTCTGCAGAACGATTAAGTAGAAAAATGTTTTAACCAAAGTAGAACTTTGATATATCATCACAAATATAACATATGTTATGTTAACAACTTTTCTACTACAAACAACACATTTTCTAGGAAATCAGTTCTTTAGTCTTCAACAAACTTTTTTTCTCATCTGTTAAATAATCATCTGTCTTTAGCTTTTTGGTTTGCTTGATAGTATCTCTGGTAAGAATTTTTGTTGAGGACCTACGTTTCTGTGCAAGGGTCTGTTGAGGAGGTTTATCTTCATCAGGATAAACTGGCTTTCTAAGGAGAGTTGGATCATTTTATTTATTTTTCTCCAGTAGTTTGTAGGTTTCAACCAAAACTAATTCAGACCATCTAGCAACAGATTTCATATGACCATATTTTGCCATAACTAACTCTTGTCTCATTCTCTTTATGTTTAAAACCCTTTTAGAATCGCTTTCCTTGTCCTTCTTCGAGTCAGGTGAAGTTACTTTTTGATTACGCTGTTTAAGCAACTCTTCACTTCTGTGTATTTCAGCTCTGAGTTCTTTAGAAGTCCAACCAGCAAATTGAATTTTAGTGACGTTGTCAAATTTGAGCTTTATAATATGATAGGGCTGGCAAATCGTGTCTTAACAAGCTTAACAGGTCTCTGACGACGCGAACAAATTAAGTTCTAAACATGAACACGACTCATTCAACTCATTTATATCTCATGTTTATAGCAAAAAAAAAAAAAAAAAAAAAAGGAAATGAAGGATCTTTGCCTCTTAATTCTAAGTATTTAAACAAAAGTAAAAAAATCACATAGTGTACTTTTCAGTTAATAGGTCTTATCGTGTCTTATACAGGTTACCCATTGCTAGCCTTGTAATATGATCAATGAATTCTTCTCTCAATTGACTCGCTAATACATGAATTATAGGTTTCTCACACATGGAGTTGCTCAGATACATAGCAAACTTTTGTATTTTTCTAAGATTCTTAAGCTGTGTTTGCATGATTCCCTGAGTAGTGCTCTCATCTTTCCATTTGGATAGTTTTCATGTCTACACAACTAGAAAAAAGGGTCTGAAGACAAAAAAAAAAACGTCAAGGATGGCGGTGTCATAAATTTAAGATGACATATTTTCGCGTGTCATCTGTTTATGACACACATTTATGACGGCATTTATTGACACGCATTATGACACATTTTTATGACAGTTTTTCTTGACATTTTTTCGACACATATTATGACAGAAATTTATGACAGAATTTTATGACGTTCTTTTGCATGTCATAATTTATTAATCTAAAAAAAATAAATTCTTGTAAAATTACATATTTACCCTCCTGGATTTATAGCCATTTTATTATATGCAAAATAATTAGCAAACTAATAACAAAAACATCATTTCATTATATAATCCGGCCATATTTATCAAATTAGAAACTAATCAGAGACAATGTTTAACGTTTACAAAAATATTTTATCGACATTACATTGCATTCAAACAAGTTTCGATTATTTGAAAATAAATGTCGCGGCGTAGCTTGGTCATTATTCGCGAATGACATCCATGTCCTCATCTCCGTAATGATCCGCTCTTCCCCCAAAAATAAATAAACCAACAAGCAAACTGTGGGCGAACACCGCGTTCATGAATTTCATCACATAGAAACCACATTCCGTTATTTCTAGCTAACATGGACATTACACATTAAAAAAATCTGATTTAGCAGATGAAGTTAAAGTTGCAATTTAAACATACATTACGCTTGCATAATTTAACTTCTACTTATTAGTTACACCATGTAATGATGTAACAAATAATTAAATTCATTTGTTTTTAAAGTAATCATAACTTGAAAATTGAAATTGATTTTATATATTCTCAAATACATACAGGAACTCAAAGCAACATTAAAAAAGAACACAAGGCTTTCTAATTGAGTAAGCTAGAAAATGCTAAGAATCTGAACTATGGCTAGGAAATAATATCTAAATGTGCACAACTGGTTATTAGCACTACCTGGTATAAACAATGACTAACCTCTTGCCTTGTTGTATGTAGTTGTTGCTCTGATGCAAAAGCCGATAACACCAACGCATCCCATTCCTAAAAAAGTCAAAAACATCAAAAATAAAATGATTGAACCAAAAAGTCTAAAACATTAAAAAAACACCCTAAACCACATAAGCCACACATGAGGCGCGCGTTTCTTAGCGCATCAGCCCTTAGAGGCGTATATACAAACTGAACCCCATAAGGCGAGCCTCATAGTAGTTTTCCTAGCGTTTTGCCCTGAGGCGCACCTCAAGGAGCACACCTCAAAAGCGCTTTTTTTTAAGCCATGATGTTATTTACCTTTCCTCCTCATTGATAGGCATCATCATTTTTTTATCACATTAGTTTTGGATCCTTTATTAAAAAGTGAGCCTTAAAATACCTTGACAACATGATCGTTAGATTCCCCACGCTTAAGTCCCACCTGCATACACCATATAAATCCATTAGAAAATTAAATTCCATGGGAAAGACAACACCTTACAAATGTATCATATATATTATGAACTTAGCAACTACACCAATTCATCATCACCTGAATCGAATACATCCAAGGTTTTATTCCATATGTTTCATGAGTTATAATTGCCTCTTTATAAACATCATGTTTTGAAATTTACCACGTGAGCCAATACAATCTCACGTTTATATATATGTAGATACCAAAATGTCCATGAAGGTATGCAGGATCGATGAGAGGGTTTGAGTTTGAGAGAGAATATGATAAACTTTAAGAATCAATACATAAAATGAAATGTTACAAAGTGTTTGGTATTTATACAAATGAAGGGGTGTGTCCCCAACCAACACATCGGTTGATATATAACCAAGATACCTATTCCTAACTTAGGATAATTAATATATATGTCACACTATATATATATATATATATATATATATATATATATATACTTAGGATAATTGAAAATAAGAATTATGTCTAACATTCTCCCCCCTAATTCTTGATTTCCCCAAGGTCTTCAACTCCTATGAGACTTCGCATCTCTATGAACTTTATCCTTGGTAATGCCTTGGTGAGGATGTCGGCTTTCTGCATTTCTCCACTGATGTGATCAACTTGTATCTGCTCGTTCTCTATGCATTCTCTGATGAAATGATACCTTGTGTTGATATGCTTTGATCTTCCATGAAACACAGGATTCTTCATGAGTTGTATTGCTGACTTGTTATCTACTCGTAGAGTTATCTTCTTTGGTCTTTCACCTGTGAGTTCACTTAGTACTCCTTGTAGCCATATTGCTTGACATGCTGCTGATGTTGCTGCCATAAACTCTGATTCACATGATGATAAAGCTACTGTGCTTTGCTTCTGACTTGTCCATGTGATAGGTGAATCTTTGTAGTAGAATATTGTTCCTGTTGTTCCTTTTCCATCTTCTTGGTCTCCATAACTGCTGTCGCTGTAACCAATGATTTCTGCTTCTTTGCCTTTGCTATATTGAATTCCATAATTCAATGTGCCTTTGATATATCTTATCAAATGTTTGACTGCCTTCATGTGAGTTGTCTTTGGCTTCTCCATGAATCTGCTCACGTATCCAACTGCGTAGGTGATATCTGGTCTGGTATGTGTAAGGTACCTTAAGCTTCCAATTAGCTTCCTGTATTCTGTCTCATTGACTGGTTCACTCTCGTCTTCTTTATCGAGCTTCAGACCTGGTTCCATTGCTGTCTTTGTTGGATTGCAGTCTTCTAGTCTAGCTTCCTTGATAACTTTCTTTGCGTAGGCTGATTGCTTCAACTGTATCCTTCCTTGTGCTTGGCGTACTTCTATTCCTAGATAGTATGTGAGTGGTCCTAAATCACTCATCTCAAACTTGCCTTGCATTTCCTTCTTGAAGCTTGATATGTCCTTCATTGAACGTCCTGTCACTATTATGTCATCGACATAAACTCCTATAATGATTGTTGATTGTCTTGAAGTTCTCTTGTAAACTGCTTGTTCTTGTGGACATCTTATAAATCCTATCTCTTTTAGGATGTTGTTCAGCCTTATATTCCATGCTCTTGGTGCTTGCTTCAAACCATATAGAGCCTTCTTTAGCTTGTAGACTAGCTTCTCTTTTCCTTTCTTTATGAATCCATGTGGTTGTGATACGTAGACATCTTCCTTTAATTCACCATGTAGGAATGCTGATTTTACATCCAAATGATGTACTTCCCATCCTTTCTGTGCTGCCAATGCTAGTAGTAGCCTGATTGTTTCCATTCTTGCAACGGGTACAAATACTTCATTGTAGTCTATACCTTCTTGTTGTACATACCCTTTTGCTACTAATCTGGCCTTATGCTTGGTGATCTGTCCACTTGCGTCTCTCTTGACCTTGAATACCCATTTTAGACCTATTGGTTTCTGACTTGAGGGGAGCGTAGTCAGTGTCCAAGTGTCATTCTTCTCTATGGAATCTATCTCACTTTCCATTGCTTCTATCCATTGTGGGTAATCTGCTGCTTCTCTATAGTTTGCAGGTTCTTCATCATACGCTAGATAAAGATGTTCATAATCTTCTGGTCTAAGAGGTTCTGTGGCTGCATAGATGTCATTAAGTGATCTAAGGGCTCGAACTGGTCTATTTAAGGAGCCTGGTGAGTCTTCTAACTCTTGAGTACTTGTCTCAACTGCTGGATCACTTGTCGGTGTCTCTTGTACCGTTATTGGAGTTCTTGTAGCTTTGATTGGACTGCTGAAGAATTCATTATCGCTCTCTTGATCTTCACTGCCGTCATCATTCTCTTCTTGTACAGCTTCACTTTCTGAATCTCCATGTATCTCAAATCTTGTCCAAGATGGTTCATCTTCGCTTCCTTCTTTCAAGTAGTTGTCCCAATTCCATGGTTCATTCTCTATGAATTGGACATCTCTACTGATATGTATCTTCTCTTCTATGGGATCATATAATCTGTAGGCTTTGGAACCATTTTCGTTTCCTAGATGTACCATTTTCTTGCTTCTATCTTCTAACTTCTTCAAATAGGGCGTCGTTACCTTTGCATATGTTGTGCATCCAAATACTCTAATGTGCTTGATATTGGGTACCTTTCCATTCACTGCTTCGTAGGGTGTCATTCCCTGTACTGCTTTAGTAGGTTACCGATTTAGTATGTAAATCGCCTGTCTTGTTGCTTCTGCCCATAAGTTCTGTGGTACGTTCATAGCCTTTAACATGCTTCTTGTCATACTCATTACTGAACGGTTTTTCCTTTCTACTACACCATTTTGCTGAGGTGTGTAAGGTGCTGTAAGCTGTCTGAGGATTCCTCTGTCCTCACAATATGTGGTAAGTGCTTTAGAAGTAAATTCTCCTCCACGATCCGTTCTTAATCTCTTTAGCTTTTGACTCGTCTCTGTCTGAGCTTCACTTAGGAATTTCTTGAAATTCTCATAAACTTGATCTTTTGACTTGAGCATGTAGATCCACATATATCTTGAATAATCGTCAACTATCAGGAAGAAATAGTTGTTTCCTGCTAATGATGTGGGTGTAATCGGTCCACATAAATCTGCATGTACGAGTTCTAGAGGTCTAGTAGCTCTAAAACTTGCTTGAGAGGGAAACGGAAGCCTGCTTTGTTTTCCCGTAATACATGCATCACATACTTGAGATGGGTGCTTAATCTTTGGTATTCCACGTGCCATTCCTTTAACGCTTAACTGTCTTAGTGAATCAAAATTCACATGTCCCATACGTGCATGCCATAACCATGCAGGTGATACTATTCTGGCTTGTAAACAAATCGGACTTGTTATCCTGAGCCTTACATTATAGAGTCTATTCTTAGCTCTTGGGACTTTCATCAATAGGTTGCTGTAGGCATCATAAATCCATAGATAATCATTCTCCATAATCACTTTACATCCATTTTCTGTAACTTGCCCGAGGCTTAGGATGTTGCTTTGGAGTGTTGGAATGTAGTAGACTTCTGTAACTAGTCTTTGTTCTCCATTGTTGCATTCCAATAATATTGAGCCTTTACCTTTGATGTTGACACATGATCCATCTCCAAACTTTACACTTCCTGCTATCTTTTCATCTAACTCTGTGAAATAGGAGCGTCTTCCTGTCATATGATTGCTTGCTCCATTGTCCAAATACCATATTTCATTTCCTTTATCTTCACTATGATAACGTTCTGGTATGACTTTCTTTTCTTCTAGAACTACACTTCTTTCTTCACCAACTGCCATAAGTAATGTGGGATCCTCTTCTTCCATTACTAGATGAGATTCTTCTTGCTTACTTCGAGGTTTAGGACATCTGGGAGCTATGTGTCCTAATTCATTGCAGTTATAGCATCTTACACTGTTGCCATCCTTCTTGGGCTTGTAACTACTGTCGTCATGACGATTCTTAGTGGGATTTCGATCACTTCTCTGATCTTGATGGCCATTTCTGTCAAAGTTCTTCCTCTCATTTCTTTGACTTCTATTGAACTTCCTAAAGTTCTGTCTACCTCGATTCTGATTGTAGTTCCTGTTGTTGCTGTAAGGCCTTCTCTCTTGCCTTGTAAATAACAGCTTCTCTTGACCTGCTGGTCCAAATTTCTTCTCATCTCTTGACTTAAGGCGTTCCTCATAAGCTTTAAGTCTACGAAGCGCTTCATCTAACGTCCTGGTATCTATATCTGAATATTGCTCTATGGATGCAATAATCTGTAGGAACCTCTCTGGTACGGAGTCCAGAAATTTTCGTACCAACATCGACTCTTCAATTTTCATTTCTAGGGTTTTTGACTTTGTACTAATCGCACTTAACCTACCAGCAAACTGGTCTATGGTCTCTGTCTCTCTCATTGTTATCATCTCGAATTCTGTGCGTAGTGATTGAAGTCTTGCTTTCTGGACTCGGTCAATTCCAATAAATCTTGTCTTTAATGCTTCCCAGATTTCTCTCGCTGTAGGATGTGACGCCACCTGCATCACCATATCCTCTGGAATTGCCTGAAAGAGATAGGCAATCACTGTCCTATCCTTCTTTACATCTACCGTCGACGTGCCTTCTGTGGGTTCCACTACTTCCCAAAGACCATTTGCACTCAATATTGCTTTAACACGAACAGCCCAAATCGTGTAATTTGTAGATGTCAACATCGGTGTCTGGAGGCTGAAAGTGAGAGTCTCCTTCGTGACTGTCTCCTTTGTTGTCATTGTGGGTTTAACGGGCGTCTTCTGCGGACTTTTGTTCTTCTTCTTCCCTATTGTCCAAATCTAATATGGACTATCCCACACTTCTATGGAACTTTGTTTGACTACCCTTGTCAAACACGACTATGATATGTCTTAAGAAAATATTCTTGTTTAACAAAGTTTGATGCTTTGTCGGGCCCACAACAAAATATCAAGATCCTTGCTATAATATTTCTTTATACCACTAATGTTCCAAATTCTAAAGTCAATCCTATGACTTGATAATCCTCCAACGATGATTGATTAGTGTCTTTCAACAACACCCTTTGTCAATCCTAAACACCCTTCTAAAAACAAATCACTTGTTTTTGTACTATGCTTCAATCCTTTCTAATCCTTTTCTAATTTTTTGTTCAATCAGTGATAAAACCCAACAAACAAACACTGATAAAATTCTAACACAATACCCTCTATAATAAAATAATATTTTTCTGTTTGACTTTTAAAAAGTCAACCCTTCTTCTTTCTAGTATCCCACGAAACTATTTACTGCCCAAAGATAAACACTTTGTTTTGATAAAACCTTCTGATCGAACAACACTTTTCGAACAAATTTTATGATCCTTGAATCCTTATTACAAGAATCGAACGATTCGAATACGAAAAAAATTTTTTTGGTTTCGGGTCTTTCTCTTGTACCCGATAAAATCTTAATCCTTGATATGTTTTTTTTCTTAAAAAAAAAAAACGACTCTGTTTCGTATGTTCGATCGTTCAGAAACGATACTTGAATGATAATAAACTTTGTTTTGATTGAAAAAAAATGGCGGGAAAAAATATTTTTACGAACAGAAACAGAGTAACACTGCAAATCTTTGTTTTTCGATTTGGATTAAGATATATGTATTAGATAATGATTAAAAACGAAAGGCAGGGATAATTATAACCGTTTTATCGCGTTGAAACGTCTTTTTCTGTGAATCCGGTGAGTCGCCGGAGTTTTCTGTTTTGGCCGGAGTCTTCTTCTCCGGTTGCCTTCTTCCTTTCAACGGTTATACGTTTGATGTATTGATCTTCTTCGAATCCTTGTTGGCCTGGAAACATTGTTCCGATGATTTTGAACCTTTATGTCTTCTATCTCTGTTTTCTTTCTTCGAATGAAAGAACAGAGGATTGATATTTCTTCTTTGATGATTATATGTGATCGGATGGAACAATTTGAATAACCGCTCTGATGCCAAATGAAGGTATGCAGGATCGATGAGAGGGTTTGAGTTTGAGAGAGAATATGATAAACTTTAAGAATCAATACATAAAATGAAATGTTACAAAGTGTTTGGTATTTATACAAATGAAGGGGTGTGTCCCCAACCAACACATCGGTTGATATATAACCAACATATCTATTCCTAACTTAGGATAATTAATATATATGTCACACTATATATATATATATATATATATATACTTGGGATAATTGGAAATAAGAATTATGTCTAACAGTCCAAGACTAAACCATGGTGTATATAATAACCCAAAGTTTCTCAACCAACACACAATATGAAAGATGTACCCCAACAGCTATTGAAATTCACAAACACAATTGCAAATGAAGTTCAAATCAGCATATTTATATTACCTAACAGTCCAAGCTAAACAAAGTGTCATGTTAATAAAGAAAATAGTCTTCTACTCTTTACAAAGCTTCAATTACCCTTGAATTTCAATATCAGTTCACTTTTAAACACAATATAAATACAAAGAAACTAACCTAATGGTCTAGGCCATAGAAGAACCACCCGGTGCAGTAACGGCTAAAAATACATGTTAAGAGATAGCAAAACATGACCACCTAGTGCAGTAACAGCTAAAAATAGGTAGTTTTCAATACGGGTCAAGACATATTTGGTGGACCTGCCAACACTTGCCTCCTTTTTTAAATTGACTCATTGATAATTAATGTGACATCAATAATTACAAAAACTATACTAGAAAAATAAATAATCTATTTAATGTAATAAGAAACTAAGCATTTTTAGATGCAATTTTGTTTCAGCTAATCTCATCTGGCCATCCACAAGTTCCATTTTTCAGCCAAGATTTAAACTTACCCGATTATCATACCCTAATCACTTGTTCACAAACATTGCTTACCTTAACCTCCCAACATGCGCAGATGGAACCCTCGAAATCGACCAAAGTGATGAAAATTGCTAGTTAGGGTATGGTGATGGCAACAAAGGTTTCGACCAAAGTGATGAAAATCGCCGGCCGTTACTGAAACATAGAGGGAGAAATACTTAATAATCATTTATATTTGATAATTATAAACTTCTTCAATTTGACTAACAAAAAATTTGTAAAAATATTGGCGTTTAACTAATAATCAAACTTTCTTTATGAGGTGTTTAATCATTTAACGTATTTTCACTCTTAGAACTAAAAAAATAATTCCAATTGTACAACTTCTACAGAATGAGTCAAAAGTGTTATATGAGAAACTATGTGCCTACAAAAACATATTCTTGTAAACGGGGAGGAACATAATATAAATAAACGAGCAGCAGAATAGAGTACTGAGTTTAATATTCAGCCAAAGAAAGTTCAGAGTCTAATTTTATAAGCATATCTTGTATATATTATGTCATATTGAGTATGCTCACTGTATCTTCAACTCTGAAAACCCATTGACTAAGAAAGGGTCTTGATTATTGACAATCCACTACCAACCAAAGAGAAAAGAACATCGGAGTAAAAACAAGTTGTTAGGATCTGAGTTTGATTGTTTTGATGTTGTCACACCCTCAAAATCCACTTGCGGAGTTTTACCGCGAGGCGTATGACAAACCAGGATCCAAACCAACGATCACAATAAACAAATCTAAATGAACATATGCAATTTAAGAAAACATAGTTTAGAATCCCCAATTACAGCGGAAGCTTATTCAAAACATAATCCAAAATAAACCAAGTGTTCAACGTTTGAAAAACCATGCAACCCTAACTAGACGCCGTGCAGACGCGTGCGCCCTAGTCCAGTAGTGCTACCTTAGCGACCTGAGAAAACATGTAAGAGAAGACGTCAGCACAAAAATGCTGGTGAGTTTACAGGTTTGTAATCCAAGTACCAAGTTCAACCTGTCCATACTATAACAAATCGAAAACCAAAGTACGCTAGCTAGGCGTATGTTTTGTTACTATCACGATTGGAAAACCATTACTAACTCGCAAACCAGATGTCGTGCCCGATGTAGTAAACCTGTTGTTCCTGTTTGAGACAATATGCACCCGCCGACCCTCCAAGTCGACGAGCGGGGTTGGTCACTCCCAATAGCGCTATTCACATTTCCCCGTTGTGCAAACCCGCACATTCATGGTTCCCCCCGGGACTTCCAAAGATCGTATAGTAAACCATAGAAAACCCATAGTATGACAGTAGTTACCAAACATAAGTTTTAACATATGTTTTCTCCCCCGAAAAGTGAAACCAGTTAAAAGAGGGGCCGTAAACTCACCTTAAGTTGCGTTACTTCGTAATACGAATAAACTCAGCAGCTATGCTAGTCCCGTAAAGCGGCGACCTAACATATGACAGTTACAAGTACTTAGACTAATAACCCGCAGGTTAGTTAGTCCCTAGATGTCCAGACCATAACCAAGTTCGTTTGAAAACACCATGACTGTTTAACTGACCCAATGTACAAGACTCGACATCCCATTGGTGACCCGAGACTCCCCGTGTTATGTTTACGCTCTCAAACATACAATCATGCAATCACACTTAACATACGTTAACTACCAACAAGTTATAGCACGTAGTTCAAGTACCACTTAATTATGTCCGAACATATGTTACCAAGTTATTGGATATGTTACGGGGTTCCTAGCATGTTCCTAGATGTCAAATCGGGTCTCGGAGTGCTAATTTACACTTACAGCAGCAGTACACGCGATTAGGAAAAGTCAACTAGCATTTAGGTTGGTCAACAGGCATTTAGGAAGGCTAATCGCCTATAATATAGGCAATTAGGTCATAAGACATGCATTTACTAGCAATTAGGTCATAAGACATGTATCTACTAGCAATTAGCTCATAAGACATGTATCTACTAGCAATTAGCTCATAAGACATGCATCTACTAGCAATTAGCTCATAAGACATGCATCTGCTAGCAATTAGCTCATAAGACATGCATTTCAGGACTTAACTAGCATTTAGGATCACAATTGCATGTAATAGAGGCATTTAGCCCCCAATCGCATGTAATATAGGCGATTAGGGAGTCTTTACAGGCGATTGGCCTCCTAATCGCCCCTAACATAGGCGATTAGGGTTGCTAATCACCAGTAACCCAGCTGTTCCGGTTTTTCGCGCGTTTAACGCTCCAAATCAAATCCAGAACGCGTGTAAACATCAAATATCAATCTAATAACTATACCAAACTTGTTTAAACCAAAATCCTTCGTTTAATCTCGTTCTATCAGCCCTGCATGTAACCATGTAATCCAAACATAATACACAAAGCATGAAACTAACCTAATAACATGTTAATCATCCATCTTGAATCATAGAAACCCTAGCTTTTAATCATAAACACACATAACACATGCATGATAGTTAGAATCCGATTAACAACACTTATTAACGATTTTCAGAAAGCTTATTCGTTTTAGAACAGGTCTGGACCGTTAGGGATTTAATAAAAACGTTAATAAAGATTGCATGGATGAAAATCACACCTTAGATTGTGTTAGATTGATGAAATAAGCTTGAAACCTTGTGTTTTGATCCAAAATCACGTTCCAGAGGTTGTGTGTGTGTTGGGGCGGGTTATGGGACGACTAGGGTTGTTATTATGAATTTTAGGAGGTCAAGCATTGTATTTATAGTCGTTTTTAGTCGTCCAGCACGTAACACGCGATTGTGCAGCATTTACACGCGATTAGGGCTCCTAATCGCATGAAACTTCATGCAATTAGGGCCTAATCGCCCCTAAGGCATGCATTTAGCATGCCAATCGCCCCTATGAAGGCCCAATCGCATCCCCTATAGGCGATTGGGCTCCCCTAATCGCCTATAGGGGCTGGTTCCGTGTGTTTTGCGCGTTAAACCCCGTTTTAACATATGTTAACACATTTTTACATACCGACAAGTCACATAATGATTTTAAACACATAACACTTGCAAACAAACATATTCACACTCGTTCACCAATTCTCGGGACACGAGACTTGTATGTTCCGTATGACCTGACGATTCTACGAATCGTCACCATTTGTACACTTGGTTAAGGACTGACATCTAATGAAACTCTAGACTAACATCCGATGATCCTCTATACTAAACTGATAGTTCCCGAACCATAACACGACTTAACTAACCCAGTTAAGTACAATATACGCGTGACTCGCTAAGGTAGACTTTCATCTAGACAACGTTGTTAACCAGAATTTGCCGGGTGTCACATCATCCCCACGTTAAAAGACTTTTCGTCCCGAAAATTGCACAAGCCCTAAAAGGAATAACAAAAGGAAACAAAAAAAAGATAGAAACCAAAAGAGGGATTTACCCGAGTTGTCACATCATCCCCACGTTAAAAGGAATCTCGCCCCGAGATTCATTCAGCTGCAGTAGAGACATATCTCGATTCGAACGCTTCTTTAGGAAAGAGATGAGGATACTTAGACTTCATATGATCCTCCCGTTCCCAAGTGTACTCTGGTCCCCGGTTCGAGTTCCAGCGAACCTTCACAATGCGAATCTTGCTATGACGTAGGCTACGAATCTTGTAATCCAGAATCTCCCCAGGTTCTTCCACAATCCGAAGACGATCATCAACCTTGATCTCTTCCAGTGGAACAATGAGAGACTCGTCAGCCAGACACTTCTTCAGGTTGGACACATGGAAGACGTTATGTACGTTACCGAGCTCCGTCGGTAAATCAAGACGATATGCCACCGGTCCAATCCGTTCCAGGATCGTAAATGGACCGACATACCGAGGGTTGAGTTTGCCACGCTTCCCAAAGCGTATGACGCCCTTCCACGGTGAAACTTTCAGAAGTACCTTGTCATCAACTTGGATTCCAATGGTTTGCGACGTTGATCAGCGTAACTCTTTTGCCGATCCCGTGCCGCTGCCAACCGGTTACGAATCTGTACGATCTTTTCCGAAGTTTCGTACACTAGCTCAGGCCTAGTGAGTTGACTCTCACCCACCTTAGCCCAACAAAGAGGAGAACGGCATTTCCGCCCGTACAGTGCCTCGAACGGAGCCGCCTTGATGCTCGTGTGATAACTGTTGTTGTAAGAGAATTCTACTAACGGTAGATGAGCTTCCAACCTTTGCCAAAATCGATCACACATGCCCGCAGCATGTCTTCCAAAGTTTGAATCGTGCGCTCACTCTGACCGTCAGTCTGTGGGTGATAAGCTGTACTCATGTCTAGTTGGGTACCCAAAGCCTTGTGCAAAGACTTCCAGAAATGAGAAGTAAAGTGGGAGTCACGATCCGAGATAATAGAAACCGGCACCCCGTGCTTAGAAACAACTTCCTTCAGATAAAGACGAGCCAAACGATCCATGGTGTCAGTCTCTTTAATAGCGAGAAAATGGGCTGATTTCGTCAATCGGTCAACAATCACCCATATCTTATCATTCCCGCTCGGTGACTTAGGAAGTTGCGTGACAAAATCCATTTTAATCCGTTCCCATTTCCACGCCGGAATTTCAGGTTGTTGCAAGAGACCCGACGGTTTCTGGTATTCTACCTTGACCTTAGCACAGGTCAAGCATTTGCTCACGTATGAGGCTATATCCGACCTTATGTTTGGCCACCAGTAAAGCGCCTTCAGATCTTGGAACATCTTATTCGAACCAGGATGAATAGAATATCGGGACTTGTGAGCCTCATCTAAGACAAGCTCCCGAAGTCCCCCGAATAAAGGAACCCATATGCGTTCTGCGAAGTAGTGCAGGCCATCAGGCCTTCGCTCAAGGTGCTTGTCGGCACCGTGCATGGTTTCAGCTTTAAGGTTTTCCTCCTTCAAAGCTTCTAACTGGGCAGAACGGAGTTGGTCAGGTAGAGAGGAATGTATGGTGAGTTGCAACGCCCGAACACGACGAGGTTTAATTGATTCCTTCCTGCTCAAGGCGTCTGCTACCACATTCGCCTTGCCAGGATGGTACTTAATGGCTCAATCATAGTCATTCAGAAGTTCAATCCAACGACGCTGTCGTATGTTCAAATGTTGTTGGTCGAAAATATGTTGAAGACTCTTGTGATCGGTGTAGATGGTGCATTTGGTACCGTACAAGTAATGTCTCCAAATTTTCAACGCGAATACCACTGCACCCAACTCCAAGTCATGGGTGGTGTAGTTCTTCTCGTGCACCTTGAGTTGACGAGAAGCATACGCAATCACTTTCTCGCGTTGCATCAACACGCAACCGAGACCATGAATAGAAGCATCACAGTAAACAACGAAATCATCAGGGCCTTCAGGTAAAGACAAAATAGGAGCAGAACACAGTTTGGACTTCAGTTCTTCAAACGCTGTCTCTTGTGGTTCACCCCAGGCGAATTTCCTATCCTTCTGCGTGAGAGTGGTGAGGGGTTGAGTGATCTTCGAGAACCCCTGAATGAAACGACGATAATAGCCCGCAAGGCCTAGGAATTGCCGCACCTCAGTTGGCGTCTTTGGTGCTCCCCAGTTCTTAATCGCTTCGATCTTAGCTGGATCGACATGAATTCCTAGTTCATTAACCGCATGTCCTAGGAACTGAACTTCGCGTAACCAAAAGTCACACTTTGAGAATTTAGCGTAAAGTTGTTCCCGTCGCAAGAGTTCTAAAACCAAACGCAGGTGTTCCTCGTGTTCGGTCCTGTCCTTGGAGTAAATCAGAATGTCATCAATAAACACAATGACGAACTTGTCAAGATATGGTTTGCAAACGTGGTTCATCAAATCCATGAAAACTGCCGGTGCGTTCGTGAGACCGAAAGGCATGACCAAGAATTCGAAATGGCCATAACGTGTACGAAAGGCAGTCTTTGCAACGTCAGCTTCCCTTACGCGCAACTGGTGATAACCGGACCTCAAATCAATCTTGGAGTAGTAACTAGAACCCTGGAGTTGGTCGAATGGATCATCAATACGTGGAAGAGGATAACGGTTCTTGACGGTCAATTTGTTCAGTTCTCTGTAATCCACACACAATCGGAAACTTCCATCCTTCTTCTTGACGAATAGAATCGGGGCTCCCCAAGGGGAAGAACTTGGTCTGATGAAACCCTTGTCCAAGAGTTCCTGTAACTGACTAGACAATTCCTGCATCTCGGGAGGTGCAAGACGGTAGGGGGCCCGAGCAATAGGAGCAGCCCCTGGTACGAGATCAATACCGAACTCGACCTGACGATGGGGAGGAAGACCAGATAAATCATCAGGAAATACATCAGGAAACTCGCGTACAACAGGAATATCGTCGATCTTCTTCTCATCACTAGAGGAAACAGATAAAAGTGCCAAAACGGCCGAATAACCCTTTCGAAGATACTTAAGGGCTTTCATGCTGGAAATGAGATTTAGCGGAGCACCGCCCTTGATACCGTACATAGAAAGGAATTCTCCATCCGGAAGGGGAATCCGAATAATCTTGTCATAACAGATGATCTCAGCGCGATACAAAGACAACCAGTCCATGCCTACCACAACGTCAAAACTACCCAAGGGCACTGGCATAAGGTCGATGGGAAAAGACAAACCCGACAACTCTAGTTGACACTCCCGAAGGATACAAGTAGCTTCAATTTTTTACCGTCAGCCAACTCAATAACATACTTAGCCTCTAATGGTACGGGTACTACATCTAGCAGTCGACTAACTTCCATGGATATAAAACTCTTATCGGCACCGGAATCAAATAAAACACTAACAGAGCGATTATTGAGAAGGAACGTACCGGTAACTGTGTCAGGATCCTGTCTAGCCTCCGCGGCTCCAATGACGAAGGCACGTGCATTCCTGCCGCCGCCCCCGTTGTTCCCGTTACCGTTGTTCCCGCCCTGCTTCAGTTAGGGCAATCCTTCTTGTAATGCCCAGTCTCCCCGCAGTTGTAACAACCCTGTTTTCCCGCAGTTCCTTGAGCAGCAGGAGCCAGGGTATTGCTTGGGGCCTGGGTCGATGGAAGTGTAGCCCGACAATCTTTAGCAAAATGCCCAAATCGCTGGCAGCGATGGCAACGATTACCGTCACAGTTCCCTTGATGATGACGTCCACACTTGTTGCATTTAGGCAATTTCCCCGCATAACCACCCTGTTTGTTACCAGTAGAAGAAGAACCCCCGCTATCAAATCTCTTACCCTGCTGTGCTGGCCCAGATCCTTTCCCCTCGTTATCCCACTTACGCTTGTTATTCTCCGGGGCCTTAACAGTCGAACCCTTAGCAGGCAAAATACCCTCATTCACCTTCAAGTTTGTCATCCTGTGAGCTGATCGGACCACCTCTGAGTATGTAGGATGATTTCCCGCAGCCACCAACCCTGCGATCTCTGGTACTAACCCCGAGATATAATGTTCAATCCTCCTGTACTCTGGCACATGCAGATCAGGACACAGCACTGCCAACTCATTACGCCTCACCGTATACTTTTCGATCTCAGACCCAGTCATCTTGAGGTTCCACACCTCGTGCTCTAGCTTTTGCACCTCTTCCCTTGGACAGTACTCTCGCTTCAACAGTTGCACAAAGTTTTCCCAAGGCATAGCATATGCCTCCCCAATTCCCATATTCTGAGTGATATTGTTCCACCATGTCAAAGCAACATCCTGGAACAATGCAGCAGCATACTTGACTCGATCCTCTGGGAGACAGTTGCACATCAGAAACACTGACTCCACCTTTTCCAGCCACCTGAGCAAGCTCACCGCACCCTCAGTGCTAGAGAATTCCTGAGGCTTACAGTCCCGAAACATCTTGTAGGTACACATGGGTGGGGGTGGGTTAACAGGACCACCTGAAATGAAACGCATGAGAAACCACGAAGAATGTAAACAAGGTTCACTAATGAGGCAAAAGTGGATAAATCAACTTACCACCACCGTTGTGCCCTAACTAAAAGGCAGCTTGCAGCAAGTTGTTCAGGTCATCTTGCGTTAGGTTCACACCTCCACGACCACCACCACCACGTCCACCATTGCGGCCACCTCCACGTCCTCCTCGTACTCCAGACATGATTCTGACAAAAAGAACGAGAAGATTTAGGCTCGCAGCTAATGATAACCACTAGTGTTCACAAGATCAAAGCTAGATCCAATCCAGGACTATCCCTTCAAACCCAGAGCTCACTAGGGCTTCCATGCATTTCGGTTTATGATTTTGTGTGCACCCAAAATGATAAACCGCTCTACATGGTCCTCCAAGTGTTCTCCTAGTTCAAAGTTCAAATCACCAGACATAGACTCTTAGCTATACACCGTAATGCTACGGTAGTTTATGGCAAGTGTTTCTATTGGAGTATGAAAGGGAGATGCCCGAGCCTTGGACAAATCTCAAGAGTACACGACTTACTCCAATATACTACACTGCCTAGAAAGTAAGTAACCCGACCTAAGATAGAACGGAGGATGTAACATAGGAAGATCAAATGATTTAGAGACACCCCGATAAGACCATACGTAAACCACCATAACGCTTAGTACTATGTGATCGTCTAGTGTGTGCGACTCGGCTATAGACTAGACTCTACATGCAGTCCTAGTTCACTATAACCATTGGCTCTGATACCAATCTGTCACACCCTCAAAATCCACTTGCGGAGTTTTACCGCGAGGCGTATGACAAACCAGGATCCAAACCAACGATCACAATAAACAAGTCTAAATGAACATATGCAATTTAAGAAAACATAGTTTAGAATCCCCAATTACAGCGGAAGCTTATTCAAAACATAATCCAAAATAAACCAAGTGTTCAACGTTTGAAAAACCATGCAACCCTAACTAGACGCCGTGCAGACGCGTGCGCCCTAGTCCAGTAGTGCTACCTTAGCGACCTGAGAAAACATGTAAGAGAATACGTCAGCACAAAAATGCTGGTGAGTTTACAGGTTTGTAATCCAAGTACCAAGTTCAACCTGTCCATACTATAACAAATCGAAAACCAAAGTATGCTAGCTAGGCGTATGTTTTGTTACTATCACGATTGGAAAACCATTACTAACTCGCAAACCAGATGTCGTGCCCGATGTAGTAAACCTGTTGTTCCTGTTTGAGACAATATGCACCCGCCGACCCTCCAAGTCGACGAGCGGGGTTGGTCACTCCCAATAGCGCTATTCACATTTCCCCGTTGTGCAAACCCGCACATTCATGGTTCCCCCCGGGACTTCCAAAGATCGTATAGTAAACCATAGAAAACCCATAGTATGACAGTAGTTACCAAACATAAGTTTTAACATATGTTTTCTCCCCCGAAAAGTGAAACCAGTTAAAAGAGTTGCCGTAAACTCACCTTAAGTTGCGTTACTTCGTAATACGAATAAACTCAGCAGCTATGCTAGTCCCGTAAAGCGGCGACCTAACATATGACAGTTACAAGTACTTAGACTAATAACCCGCAGGTTAGTTAGTCCCTAGATGTCCAGACCATAACCAAGTTCGTTTGAAAACACCATGACTGTTTAACTGACCCAATGTACAAGACTCGACTTCCCATTGGTGACCCGAGACTCCCCGTGTTATGTTTACGCTCTCAAACATACAATCATGCAATCACACTTAACATACGTTAACGACCAACAAGTTATAGCACGTAGTTCAAGTACCACATAATTAAGTCCGAACATATGTTACCAAGTTATTGGATATGTTACGGGGTTCCTAGCATGTTCCTAGATGTCAAATCGGGTCTCGGAGTGCTAATTTACACTTACAGCAGCAGTACACGCGATTAGGAAAAGTCAACTAGCATTTAGGTTGGTCAACAGGCATTTAGGAAGGCTAATCACCTATAATATAGGCAATTAGGTCATAAGACATGCATTTCATGAGTTTATAGGCAAATAGGTCATAAGACATGCATTTACTAGCAATTAGGTCATAAGACATGTATCTACTAGCAATTAGCTCATAAGACATGTATCTACTAGCAATTAGCTCATAAGACATGCATCTACTAGCAATTAGCTCATAAGACATGCATCTGCTAGCAATTAGCTCATAAGACATGCATTTCAGGACTTAACTAGCATTTAGGATCACAATTGCATGTAATAGAGGCATTTAGCCCCCAATCGCATGTAATATAGGCGATTAGGGAGTCTTTACAGGCGATTGGCCTCCTAATCGCCTCTAACATAGGCGATTAGGGTTGCTAATCGCCAGTAACCCAGCTGTTCCGGTTTTTCGCGCGTTTAACGCTCCAAATCAGATCCAGAACGCGTGTAAACATCAAATATCAATCTAATAACTATACCAAACATGTTTAAACCAAAATCCTTCGTTTAACCTCGTTCTATCAGCCCTGCATGTAACCATGTAATCCAAACATAATACACAAAGCATGAAACATCATCTTAACATGCATAATCATAACCCTAGTGCACAATTACTCAGATTTCATTAACATGATATCATTATTAATCTGAAACTAACCTAATAACATGTTAATCATCCATCTTGAATCATAGAAACCCTAGCTTTTAATCATAAACACACATAACACATGCATGATAGTTAGAATCCGATTAACAACACTTATTAACGATTTTCAGAAAGCTTATTCGTTTTAGAACAGGTCTGGACCGTTAGGGATTTAATAAAAACGTTAATAAAGATTGCATGGATGAAAATCACACCTTAGATTGTGTTAGATTGATGAAATAAGCATGAAACCTTGTGTTTTGATCCAAAATCACGTTCCAGAGGTTGTGTGTGTGTTGGGGCGGGTTATGGGACGACTAGGGTTGTTCTTATGAAGTTTAGGAGGTCAAGCATTGTATTTATAGTCGTTTTTAGTCGTCCAGCACGTAACACGCGATTGTGCAGCATTTACACGCGATTAGGGCTCCTAATCGCATGAAACTTCTTGCAAGTAGGGCCTAATCGCCCCTAAGGCATGAATTTAGCATGCCAATCGCCCCTATGAAGGCCCAATCGCATCCCCTATAGGCGATTGGGCTCCCCTAATCGCCTATAGGGGCTGGTTCCGTGTGTTTTGCGCGTTAAACCCCGTTTTAACATATGTTAACACATTTTCACATACCGACAAGTCACATAATGATTTTAAACACATAACACTTGCAAACAAACATATTCACACTCGTTCACCAATTCCCGGGACTCGAGACTTGTATGTTCCGTATGACCTGACGATTCTACGAATCGTCACCATTTGTATACTTGGTTAAGGACTGACATCTAATGAACCTCTAGACTAACATCCGATGATCCTCTATACTAAACTGATAGTTCCCGAACCATAACACGACTTAACTAACCCAGTTAAGTACAATATACGCGTGACTCGCTAAGGTAGACTTTCATCTAGACAACGTTGTTAACCAGAATTTGCCGGGTGTCACATCATCCCCACGTTAAAAGAATTTTCGTCCCGAAAATTGCACAAGCCCCAAAAGGAATAACAAAAGGAAACAAACAAAAGATAGAAACCAAAAGAGGGATTTACCCGAGTTGTCACAGATGTATTTAGAATAAGGTGAGAAATGAATGATATAAGTATATATGAAAGTGCAGCGGAATAATAAACTATAATCAAAACAATGGGAATAATTGTTATCAATGATCAAATGCTTTCATTTATTGAAAGATTACAATAAGTACAAATACTCCCCCTCAGCCTGATCACACAGTGATTGTTTGTCTGAGAGAATGTTTGTGCGTGATGTAATAGAACAGTACAAGCACTGTTCTATTTATAGACAAACCTAAACCACTGGTGACATGTGCTGACGTCACCTAAGATAGTGACCTCTAACAGAATAACAACATAAAACATCTGCCCTATACAATCTACTGTTACATTACAAAACACTGTAAGATAAACTACTGCTAAGGGAAAACTCTGATGGTCTTGCAACATCTGTTGGAGCCAAAGTGCTGTTGACTCCAACAGACCTTTAGTCTTCAGAACTTGATCAACAGTTGTTTCTTCATCAGACCTTTGGTCAGCAGTTGTTCTCTATCAGTTGTTCTCTAGCAGTCCTTTGTATCCGCAGTTGTATCAGCAGTTGTTTGGATGGAACAGTTGTTAGGGTCAGCAGTCTTTTGGGAAGAGTATGTTGTAAGGACTGTTAATTTGTGGAATCAATAGATAACATATTTTGGCTTTTCAATCATCTGTTCTTCTCCAGGTCAGCAGAGCCAACACAAGTTTTAAATAATTACGGTAAAATATAATTTAACATTTTTATTTAATTGAAGGACGTAAAAGCAAGAGGTAAAATAAAACAGCCTGAATTACCATTGTTGAGGCCTTGGTAACACGGGCTTCAACATGTCCCGATCCTTTAGAATATAAAACACCATATATCTTAAAATTCCAGCAAAAAATACGCAGCATGCACCTGTATATCAATGATAGTAGCCCAAATAAGAATAAAACAACATGCACAAAATGTTAAGTATTAATATGCCAATAATCTTCTTGCTTATCTGTCTAGAAAATCATCTCAATAACCATCCAATTTTATCATAACCAACCTTATCTCAATAAGTACAGTTTTAGCATTATTCAGCTAGTGATTCCTAAGTAGAACATATGAGATCACTGAATGGCAAAATCTTTTCTTTTCTTAAGCATTTGAGATCCATAGTGGTGTTATAAGAAGGCTCAGATCCTAAACATATCCAAATTCACAAGTCACAACTAAACATAACAAAACATCAAACAAACACAAACCCATCTCAAAACATTATTTATAACCCTAAAAATATGTAATGATCAACACTCCAATTCTCCTTAAAACTCACAAAACTCAAACAATCAACATAAATCTCAACATACCTGACAAAGATCACACACACACAGAGAAATCTAAACATACCTGACAAATGATAGTGAACTGGGTCTGTGTAACTAAGATTTATTCGACTCCCCCTAAACTCCAACTTTCCTATAGCAATGCCAATCCCTGAACTCCATTATTCAAGCTGCAACAACATCAAGCCCAAGTACAACCTTAACATTTTCTCATTAATTCATCATATTATAGAGAGAGAAATAAGAGATGGTTTTCTGATATATTATGTGTTTAATGTGGTAGAAAAATAGCTTACAAAGCATTATTTATATCTCTAAAAATCGGTAACGGATACCTGGTTCAAGCTCATCTGAACCCTAAATCGATTGAACGATGAAAGCCCTAAAAATTGTTACCCGCTATAAACTAGAGAGTTAGGTTAAAGGTAAGCCGGCCAAGAGGACTAGGAGCTTAAAAATTGATAACAGTTACCCACTTCAGATTTACATTCATGATCTTCAGTGAAGGGGGTTTTGTGAAGAATGAGAGAGAGAGAGATGGTGACTTTCACGATCTTCAGGGTTGAGAGAGGGAGAGAGAGAGAGAGATATGAGAGATGGGTTTTTTTTACGAGAGAGAGTGTTTACCGAGAGGCGTGCTGAAGAGTTTGGAGGGAATTTAATATTTTCTTGACACAAAACAATGACATGCAAGGGTTTTTATCGTCATACTTTTTAATTTTTGACGGAAAATTATTGACATGCATAAAAAACGTCAAGAAATTATCATTTTTTTATCAAAGATGACATTTTTTTATGACATGCACTTTTGCATGTCATTAAATAGGGTATGTCATAAAAAGAGTGTCAAGAAAGGGTATTTTTCTAGTATTGCTAGAAACTCATTAACATTCTTAGGGTTTGAAAAACCTTTAAGAGATGGGAAAGATAGTGATGATGGATCGTCTGTTAAGTAGAAAGACTCTATCTCAGATTTTATTGTTAAGATTTCAAGATGAACTTGAGTAGCCAATGGTGGTAGGTTGCATGATTGTGATCAGTGTGTTGATGTAGTTGTGGTATTGGATGTTTGATGTGGAAACAATGAGATTGGGGCAGCTATAATAGGTTTAGATGATGGAGGTAAAGTAGTTGGAAATGTGATTGATGTGGTTTTGTTTTGTGTGGTTTGTGCAGAAAATACTCCACTTGATTCTCTAACAGTGGTTTTAGGGAATTTTGATGTAACATCTATTGGTCCTTGAAAAAGTATAAGGGCAGCTGTGCTGGGAACATTTATTTCTATACTTTCAGTGCCAACATATGTTATTTGGATTGGTGATTGATGTGGTAATGTTGTGGATTGTCTAGTAGGACTTGTAGTAGTGATGATTGACGTGGTTGTGGTTTCGGTGGATAGTGTACAAAATACACAAGTTGATTCTCTAGAAGTGGTGTTATCGAAATTTGGTATTTTCATTGGTGTTTGCTATGGTTGGCAAGTTGTTGAAAAGGTTATAAGGGCAGCTTTGCTGGAAACATTTGTTGGTATATTTTCAGTGCCAACAAATGTAGTGGTTTCAGTGGTTTGGGCAAAAGACACAATAGTGAATTGTTATGCTTCCTGTTTAGTAGTGGTTGTCATTGTAGTAGAAGCTGGCTTATCAGATGTTTGCATCTTAGATGTTTAATCTTTCTCCCCTTTTTGGTTTCATGATCATCAACAAGATCTGTTTGAAAAACAAAACCAGGGGCAGAGCCAGTTATCTTTCACAGATGATCTCTTATCGCTTTCATATCAGCTTCAGTATCCTTGTATAAAGTGTCCACTTTGTTATTTATCAACTCCATATCAGAATTATGTTGGATTTTTGCTAATTTTTATTGAGCCTGGATAATTGGCTCAATTGATTTCCAAAGTTCATTGGCAAGCTCAACTGTTTTTTTTAGATTATTCCCTTTATTGCTTTAAATGAGGCTTCAACTTTAGTGACCCTCTTCGATAAATTCTGATATTTTAAAGCATTAGCTAAGTTAACAAGATCATCTAGATTCCTACCAGTTGTGGCTGTATTTGTTTCAATGGTATCAGCAACTGGACCTTTTTCTTGATTCTTGTCACACCCTCAAATTCCACTTGCGGGGTTTTACCGCGAGGCACGTGACACACCAGGATCCAAGTCAACGGTCATAACAAACGACAACTAAATGTAAAAGAAACGTAGATCATTCATTAAGTTTTCAAAATATAATCAACGTCAGCGAAAGCATTAAACTTTTTTTTACAACCCAAAACGTAAACAATATAAGTTCGAAAACGTTTGAAAACCATGCAAATGAATCCTAGACGCCGTGCGACACCATGCGCCTATCAACAGCTACTACCTTAGCGACCTGAGAAAACATGCTAAAAACGTCGGCACAAAATGCTGGTGAGTTCACAGGTTTATAAGTAAAACATTTCCAAAAGTTTCAATGTTCCAACATGTTACTACTTTGTTATAAGGATGCCAACCAGGCGTATGAAACCACTAATACGATACCAGGTATATACTACCCGTGTGTCAACCGAACTGCCAACTCACGACTAACTGAACTACCTATCCACGGTGAGCTGAACGGCCGAGCCCGGCCAACTGAACTACCGAACCATGGCTAACTAAACTACCGTCCAACGGTGAACTGAACTATCGTACAACAAGAACACAAGGTAACACTAGCATAACATGATCAGTATAAATACGAGTACGTAGCATGTTTCTCCCCCGAAAACATAAACAGTGAAAAAGGGGCCGTGAAACTCACCTTAGGTTGCGTCTTCAGACCAACAGTATATCCAATCCAAACCGATAGTCCCAACTACGGGCTACCTATCATGATGTTTGTGTAAGTGTTTCGACTAATAACCCGTAGGCTAACTAGTCCCCGATTGCTCAGACCATGACCACGTATGTTTGAAAATGTGTTTAAATGTTAACCCGACACACCAGATAGAGTCGACATCCTGTTGGTGACCCGTTACACTAATTGATCAAGTATATATAGTTAACACACAATAATCATGCATAAAACACTTAGTTTGCATCAAAAATCCCACGCATGAAGTCGTAAGGTCGAATCAGCAAGTCACCTGACTAGTTCGACCCATATGTATGTCTATTCGACCTATATGTAAGTTGGTTCGACACTATAGCATGTTCATTCAACCTAAACACAAGTTCATTCGACCTAACACATGTTAATTTGACCCTAACACGTGTTAATTCGACCTAAATCATGTTCGTTCGACCTGAATGAAGTTCATTCGACCTGTAAAAAGTTTGTTCGACCTCACAGCATGTCCATTCGACCCCACCACGGGTCGAATGAAGTTCCTGGTTCAACCCTTGGCTGCAATTTCTCATAAAACGCACCAAATCACATCTAAACAGTCTGAAAACGTCACGAAACACCACGAATCACAGCAATCAACCATCATTAACCTATCCTCATAAAACCCTACCGATTTTATCCCGAAATCAGTCCGTTTTACAACTTTACCTAAAATGGCAAATTATGGAAATCGTCTAACAATTAGCTCAATATGCTCATATTATCATGTGTATGTAAACCCCTAATCATTTCATCAACAATAACAACATGAAAAAACACTAGATCTAACACAAAACCCCCAAAATGGGTAAAACATCAACAATCATCAACTTGCAACCTATTATTGATGCACGTTTTGCGACTAATGCTATTGGATTGTACATTAAAGTTGTTTTGTCAATATCGTGGGTCGAAGGTGGAAATTTGTTGGTCGAAGGTGGATTGTGAAGGTCGAAGGTGGACGAATTCAGACGAACGTGGAAGACAGAAGCAATTGTGTTTGTTCGAACCTTTTATGGGTCAAACCTGCACATTCGACCCTTACGGGGGGCGAATGTGCAGGCCTATATATACTTAGAATTTCATTTTAAACTTAAGTTTTTGTCATTTGTGTGTCTAGTTCGATTTGAATTCTCTCTAGGTTATCTTAAAGTGTCTGAAACATTATTATTTCATTGTAAACATCAATTGTAAGGTTTTATCAAGTGTTCATTAATGAAATGGATACTGAAAGGTGAATTTGCGTGTTTGACTCGATTACTATCATTTTGTAACTGATTTAGGGATTCCGCACCTAAATTGGTAGACTTGTATGATCAACTAACTTGTTTTTGTCAAATCAATCCTCCACAAAGTGGTATAAGAGCCATTACGGATCATACAACTACAATTTGATAGTTTTTGAACTGATTTGGACTCAAAATTGATCAAAATTTTTTAGTTTTGAATGAACAATAAGTTTTGATGGAAATTGATTGATTCGGACTAGATTTTACGGATAAAATCAAGAATTCTCTTCATTAAAGTTGTTCCAAATCGATTCCAGATTAAACCTACAAAACATCATCAAAATTCATCAACTTTTGAAAAATTGGGATCAAAATAACTGATTTTCAAAGAATAACTGTTTTTCAAATGAACAGGGTCGAACCTAGGAGAGAATGGTCTAACGTGTAGTTTTATGAGGTTGAACCTAGGATTTTCTAGTCGAAAGTGGTATTTTTAGGTCGAACCTAGAAGCTGTGTGAGTTGAATTTGTACATTCTACCAAGTGGTTTACATTCGACCTTACGGTAGGTCGAACGTGGGATTTAAGTGGTCGAACGTGAGACATTTTTGTTTCATATTCTACATTCGAGTTAGTTTTAGGGGGCGAACCTGGATATTTTCCACATTCAAACCCCCGTTTCGCATTTCGGACTTCGTAGACGATATGTGGGGTTTTCCAACAACACCTAGGCCTATACTACACAGCAACAACACGTTACCATGGATCCTTGGGCTGTAGTTGCACAAAATACAACTACACAACCATCTCAGCCAATCAATTACCTCGCAATGACTAGTTCAATTCCACAAAATGTTGGTCAACCTCCACAGCAACCCATGAATGATTATTGGGGTGTTGCAGCAGCAGCGGTACACTTTCAAACTTCTAATGCTATTTCTACACTAATAAATGATTTGTCTTCAGGTAGTGGAAACTGTCCACCGAGTTTAAAAACAATATGACTTGCCGGTAAAAGTCTTTAGAAGTGACAATGGAAGAGTTTAAAAATAAGGAGTTGGATGACTGTAACATTACGCATTTATTAATTATACGTTACGACAAGTGTATTATTTTTGGTGGTATTTTGAACCCCTACACAACTATAATTATTCATACATATCTCTCTCTCTATATATATATATATATAAAGTTATAATAATAATAATAATAATAATAATAATAATAATAATTATAACATATACTAGAGTTTGTGATTTTCTTACCCAACCCATAGCCTATTACCCAAGTCATGTTAAACCCCATACCAGAAGCCCAAACAACCGGCCCATAAACACTCCCCTTTTTTTTATATTTTGCTCTCCCTGTTACCCGGTTCTCAGCCAAAACCCGACCAAGACGAAGGACCCGACCCGGAATCAAGAAGACGACCGTTGACGAGAAATCCGGAACCCCTTTGACTGATTTAACACCGGCTCAATCCCACATTAATACGGCAACAAAGAATTCGTTCAAATCATTCCATTTTGAAGGCATTTGACGCGTTTTTGACTAGATGGTCAAACAATTATGACCTTTCCAAAACCACGAGAACACTATAAATTGAACGTGCTACCTCAGTCACAACTCGCCGATAAACATCCCTCTACCTTCAAATTCTGTATTTAATCACGCATTCGAAGCCATTTGTGCACGTTTGACTTTTAGTTTGACCAAGCATCAAGACACGATTTCATATCTTGTAAGTTGTTTTCGTTGTTGGGTTTCAATATTCGCCCCCTGATAATCATTAACCCTTTGGTTATTCAGCTTCTGAATCCATTATTAATCGGATTGGGTAAGCTAGGGCTCGAAGGCCTTGAATTGGGGAAGATGAGCTATGTCTTGTCTGTTCTTATATTTTAAAAACCGGAATCAAATACCAACTGATCAACAGATCAGTTGGTAGACGCATGTTGTTAAAGCAATCGAACCGGCCACGGCCAAGGGTTCGAATCCCATTTCTTTTACAATCTATTTTTCTTATTAATTCAAAAACAATCTATTAACCTATATAACTAATATCCATCCAATATATTTCGTTCTCAGGGTGTGGCTCAGTTGGTGGCCACGCTTGTGATAAAACCCGAACCGGCCAGAGGCCCGGGTTCGATTCCCATAACCAACAAGTATTTTTTTGCCACTTTTATATATATATTTTATACATTAAATCTTTTAAAATCAGTTTTAAATACTAAAGTGCTTTATAAATTCTACAAAAATTATCATATGATCTCCAAATGATAAAGTTCACTACCCAATTTTTAGTTTTTCAAAAATAATTTATTTAATATATATTATTAATAATACAAGTTTATTCATTTATATTTATTAAATTCTACAAAAATATCTAAACGATTTTATTAAATCTCACAAAAATTATCCTAAACTTGGATATTCATAAACATTTCAGAAATAATTTTTAATTCTGAAAAACCGGACTTTTTATATTTTTAATAAATTTTTGTTAGTTTTAATCATAAATAAATCATAATAAATTCATTTTTCAATATTTTTGCACCAAAATTTTATATAAATTATTTCTAACTATCTAGAACTGAAATACAATTTTAAATTCAGAAATTCTTTAATTTTAATATTTTTAGATATTAAAGTCATATTTTGACAAATTGAAATAATTAAAGTAAATATCCTATTTTCAAGAAAATAATTTTATAAAAATTATTTTCATAACCAAAATCTTATGTTGTGACAATGTTTAACTTAAAATTTTACAAAAAGACTTTTATTTATTTATTTAATAAATTTCTTATATTTTAATAAACAATTTATTTATTAATCAAATAAACGTTTCTCCCCAATTCGAAACCCTAGAAACTTATACGTTTGTAGACTTGATAGACTTAGACATATTTATTACCTTATTATAGGGTGATACTTGATACATTTGGGCAACACCATTATCCAATTTTCAACAGATATAACATTTTACCAAGGTGAGTTTTACATAGCCCCTTTTCTATTTATCACCGTTTTTGGGGTGAAACATGTTACAACATCATTTATGCAATTCAATCATCAATGTGTCTATGTGTTTTCTATGTTGCATTATGTCTTGAGCATGATTAGAGTAAGCACCATTCTAGCATAATCATTAACTCCGTACAAGCCGACGGTATACATTGATAGATCTATTGGACTGACAATCCCACCCGGATACGTGCCTCCTACAAAGGTAGCGTGGGTGTTTGTTATCGTATAACATATTCAAGTGGACCATGAGCGTATGGTATGTATCATATTATAACAGTCATCCGGGTTGGTTATGCACTCGATTTATTTCTAGTATGTTCTCACATATGGACTAGATTGACATGACACATGAATTGCACAACATTTTTATTCAATTATCAAAAACCTATGTAATTCTCATCAACTTTTGTTGACCCAAAACATTTTCAACTTAACATGTTTCAGGTTCTATTTGCTTGAAGATTTGAATTGATGCTTGAAGATATGTGTATAGTTTTATTCAATTTGATGTACAAATTCTAGAACAATTGTATGTAATTCATTTAAATCATTTAATGGAATTTATTCACCATGAGCTAATGAACAATCATCAATACGTGACATCCCGATGTTTCCGCCATCGGTTGGGGTGTTACAGATTGGTATCAGAGCCATGGTTATAGGGAATTAGGTTATTAGAAAAATAATCTAGTCTATAACCATAGGATTATAACCAGTATTTGCTTCTTTCATTTGCCATTCTCTATCTCCCTCCTACTTCTTATCCCTACTTTCATCCTTACAAGAAGGTTGCTCTCCACCATTGGATCTACTCTTAAACTAATAGGACAAAATCCTCAGGTTTAGCCTGAACCACCTTGAGATCTCGTCGAAGTTCTAGATTTTAATAACGAACACGTGCAATCTGGAAGGGTGAACGCCTGTATTCTGAGTCTTCTGTCTAGGCTGGCATTGCGCATATATCCCAATCAGACGAGGGACCCGGATGCCTACCTGGGAATTCTCGGGATGAGTGTTCACTTATAGGCTAAAGCATGTCTTCATATATTATTAGAATCTAGAATCTTTGATAAGTCAACGTCTTCGTTTATTCGTTTTAATTAATATATAAATGATTACATTCCTTATATTACCTCATTCATTTCATGCCTCATTGAGACTTCATTGTGTCCCTTACAGATCATGTCTCCACGCCACAGCACTCGCATTAACAGTGGTGACAATCATGAAGAAGAGAGCAGCAACCACAATCCCGACCACAACACTAACAATGGAGGTGATGCCCAACTAGCTACGATTATTTCTCAACAATTGGCACAACAAATCACAACTCTGGTTTCTAACTTGTTGGCTCAAGTCATCCCAATGAATGGGAACGACAATGGAAATGGAAATGGCGATGGAAATCACATAAAGAACGGAACCTTAGTTCGGAAAAGCGAGAAAACAAGTATTGTGGCTGCGGTAACTACCAAGAACCAGAAGCGTAAGACCAGGATTCCTAATGTAAACCTCACTACACAAGCCTCTAACAAGAAGCCTTATACAAGAAACTTTCCCTTGTGTAACACATGCAATCGACATCATCCCACAGTTTCAGCATGTCGCGTGTGCACCAATTGTGGTAGGTATGGCCATTTGGTTAACACATGTCGCGAGACCCCAAACCCTAATGCCAATCAACCCACCAACCCTGCTCAAGCTGCTAACCCTAATCAATACAACTATGGTCAATGCTATGAATGTGGAGACCCAAATCACTTCCGTAACCGATGCCCTAAACTAAACAGAGATCAAGACCCTCCAGCTACATAACAGCAAGTCCCACCATTTGAATGTTGTTTGCTTTTAATTCTATGTATCAACACCTTTTTATTCAAATAATAAAATTCAAGTATTATCATAACATCTGTGTGCATGTTTGTCTGAATGTGAACTAATTGCTATATCTATAATCATACTTGCTTGTACAATAATTAGTTAACTACCAAACAACCAGCTTAACGATTGGTAGAGTTCATCATGTCTTTCCAACAGTCGGGAGAGGCCCTACCACCTGCTCAACGACTGGCGGAGACTATCAGACCTGCTTAACAATCGGTAAAGTCATAAAAGGACGCAAAACCCTAATGTAAGGTAAATTGGTAATTACGGTCCGAAACGTAATCATGAATTTACAGGTACATTAAGGTAGTGTGAAATTTTATCAAGGTTTTCAGTAGTTGACCAATTGTTAGGACTAGTGTTTCTCTTAACTTCGGGACGAAGTTCCTAAAAGTAGGGGAGACTGTAACATTACGCATTTATTAATTATACGTTACGACAAGTGTATTATTTTTGGTGGTATTTTGAACCCCTACACAACTATAATTATTCATACATATCTCTCTTTCTCTCTCTCTCTCTCTCTATATATATATATATATATATAAAGTTATAATAATAATAATAATAATAATAATAATAATAATAATAATAATAATAATAATAATAATAATAATTATAACATATACTAGAGTTTGTGATTTTCTTACCCAAACCCATAGCCCATTACCCAAGTCATGTTAAACCCCATACCAGAAGCCCAAACAACCGGCCCATAAACACTCCCCTTTTTTTTATATTTTGCTCTCCCTGTTACCCGGTTCTCAGCCAAAACCCGACCAAGACGAAGGACCCGACCCGGAATCAAGAAGACGACCGTTGACGAGAAATCCGGAACCCCTTTGACTGATTTAACACCGGCTCAATCCCACATTAATACGGCAACAAAGAATTCGTTCAAATCATTCCATTTTGAAGGCATTTGACGCGTTTTTGACTAGATGGTCAAACAATTATGACCTTTCCAAAACCACGAGAACACTATAAATTGAACGTGCTACCTCAGTCACAACTCGCCGATAAACATCCCTCTACCTTCAAATTCTGTATTTAATCACGCATTCGAAGCCATTTGTGCACGTTTGACTTTTAGTTTGACCAAGCATCAAGACACGATTTCATATCTTGTAAGTTGTTTTCGTTGTTGGGTTTCAATATTCGCCCCCTAATAATCATTAACCCTTTGGTTATTCAGCTTCTGAATCCATTATTAATCGGATTGGGTAAGCTAGGGCTCGAAGGCCTTGAATTGGGGAAGATGAGCTATGTCTTGTCTGTTCTTATATTTTAAAAACCGGAATCAAATACCAACTGATCAACAGATCAGTTGGTAGACGCATGTTGTTAAAGCAATCGAACCGGCCACGGCCAAGGGTTCGAATCCCATTTCTTTTACAATCTATTTTTCTTATTAATTCAAAAACAATCTATTAACCTATATAACTAATATCCATCCAATATATTTCGTTCTCAGGGTGTGGCTCAGTTGGTGGCCACGCTTGTGATAAAACCCGAACCGGCCAGAGGCCCGGGTTCGATTCCCATAACCAACAAGTATTTTTTTGCCACTTATATATATATATTTTATACATTAAATCTTTTAAAATCAGTTTTAAATACTAAAAGTGCTTTATAAATTCTACAAAAATTATCATATGATCTCCAAATGATAAAGTTCATTATCCAATTTTTAGTTTTTCAAAAATAATTTATTTAATATATATTATTAATAATACAATTTTATTCATTTATATTTATTAAATTCTACAAAAATATCTAAACGATTTTATTAAATCTCACAAAAATTATCCTAAACTTGGATATTCATAAACATTTCAGAAATAATTTTTAATTCTGAAAAACCGGCCTTTTTATATTTTTAATAAATTTTTGTTATTTTTAATCATAAATAAATCATAATAAATTCATTTTTCAATATTTTTGCACCAAAATTTTATATAAATTATTTCTAACTATCTAGAACTGAAATACAATTTTAAATTCAGAAATTCTTTAATTTTAATATTTTTAGATATTAAAGTCATATTTTGACAAATTGAAATAATTAAAGTAAATATCCTATTTTCAAGAAAATAATTTTATAAAAATTATTTTCATAACCAAAATCTTATGTTGTGACAATGTTTAACTTAAAATTTTACAAAAAGACTTTTATTTATTTATTTAATAAATTTCTTATATTTTAATAAACAATTTATTTATTAATCAAATAAACGTTTCTCCCCAATTCGAAACCCTAGAAACTTATACGTTTGTAGACTTGATAGACTTAGACATATTTATTACCTTATTATAGGGTGATACTTGATACATTTGGGCAACACCATTATCCAATTTTTCAACAGATATAACATTTTACCAAGGTGAGTTTTACATAGCCCCTTTTCTATTTATCACCGTTTTTGGGGTGAAACATGTTACAACATCATTTATGCAATTCAATCATCAATGTGTCTATGTGTTTTCTATGTTGCATTATGTCTTGAGCATGATTAGAGTAAGCACCATTCTAGCATAATCATTAACTCCGTACAAGCCAACGGTATACATTGATAGATCTATTGGACTGACAATCCCACCCGGATACGTGCCTCCTACAAAGGTAGCGTGGGTGTTTGTTATCGTATAACATATTCAAGTGGACCATGAGCGTATGGTATGTATCATATTATAACAGTCATCAGGGTTGCTTATGCACTCGATTTATTTCTAGTATGTTCTCACATATGGACTAGATTGACATGACACATGAATTGCACAACATTTTTATTCAATTATCAAAAACCTATGTAATTCTCACCAACTTTTGTTGACCCAAAACATTTTCAACTTAACATGTTTCAGGTTCTATTTGCTTGAAGATTTGAATTGATGCTTGAAGATATGTGTATAGTTTTATTCAATTTGATGTACAAATTCTAGAACAATTGTATGTAATTCATTTAAATCATTTAATGGAATTTATTCACCATGAGCTAATGAACAATCATCAGTACGTGACATCCCGATGTTTCCGCCATCGGTTGGGGTGTTACAATGACTTCTATGTGTCAAAAGGAATTGTGAGGCAGTACATCATTCCAAGAACACCAGAACAAAATGTGGTGGTTGAGAGGAAAAATAGAACTCTCATTGAAGCTGCAAGAACCATGCTAGAAGATTTTGGTTTGCCACTGTCCTTCTGGGTAGAAGCTGTAAACACTGCTTGCTATGTTCAAAACAGAGTTTTAATCAACCCAAGACATCAAAAGACTGCTTATGAAATTTTGTTCAAAATCAAACCACTAATCACATTTTTCAAAATCTTTGGCAGCCCATGTTTCATTTTAAATCTTAAAGATTCCATCTCAAAATTTGCAGCCAAAGTAGATTGTCGATATTTTCTGGGATATTCTTCTACTGCCAAGGCCTACAAAGTGTTTAACACAAGGATCAAGACAATAGAAGAAACTCTGAATGTAAAGTTCAATGAACTTTCATCCTTAAAAATCCCAGCAAATCCTACTGAGTTGTTTGATTTAGATAAATTCAAATTTGAAGATATTACTGTCAAAACTAACAGTGCAGGTATTCCACAATCTCCACAACAAGACTACAGAACAAATGTTGTGATTCAAAGTCACTATAAAGTCTATTCTGTATCAGGGGAAGCAGCTGTTCAAAACACCTATCAAAACTCTGCCACAGCTGAGTCAGCCACTGTTGGTTAGTCTTACCCTCAAACCACTGGTTCACCAACTTCATCCACTGCTCAATCATCTGTTGACAAAAGTCCAACCTCTGTTGACAAAAGTCAGTCCAATTTTACACTACTTGGACCCATTCCCCCACTTCCATTTCAAACATCTGTTGGTACTACAGAAGTGCAAACAAATGTTACATCAACAGAGTCACCAAACCTCTGTCCTTCACCTCAAAATGCCATCATACCATATCAGGGAGATTTAATCTACCTAAGAGCTCATCCACCAGACCAAATCATTGGCAATATCAGAGAGGGTGTGCTCACAAGAAGCCAATCCTCAAACATCTGTCTTTTTGCAGGCTTTCTATCTCTCACACAATCTGTCAAGTACCAAGAGGCACTAAAAGACAACAGTTGGGTAGAAGCCATGCAGGAAGAGCTCCTTCAGTTTAAAAGACAACAAGTATGGAAACTTGTACCACTACCAAAGGATGTTTGTCCAATTGGCACAAAGTGGGTCTTTAAAAACAAAACTGATGAAAGGGGTATAGTTGTCAAGAATAAAGCCAGGCTGGTGGTTCAAGGCTTCAGACAAGAAGAGGGGATAGACTATGATGAAACCTTTGCTCTTGTAGCTAGACTAGAAGCTATCAGACTCTTCCTAGCCTTTGCTGTCAACCACAATATCAAGGTGTATCAGATGAACATCAAATGTGCATTCCTATATGGAAAAATTCAGGAGGAGGTCTATGTATGTCAACCACCTGGTTTTGAAGACACATTCCATCCTGATTATGTATACAAGCTCAACAAAGCTTTGCATGCACTAAAACAAGCACCTAGGGCCTGGTATGAAACTCTTTCCACCTTTCTCTTATTCATTGGTTTCACAAGAGGTAAATTTGATAAAACCTTATTTCTAAAATGGAGAGGGAAGGATTTAATGACGACATCATTTTTGGTTCCACATGTAACAAAATGTGTGAAGAGTTTAGGAAAGTCATGATAGCAGAGTTTGAAATGAGTGCCATGGGTGAACTTCAGTGCTTCCTTGGTCTCCAAGTGAAGCAGCTGCAAAATGGCACATTCATTCATCAAAACAAATATGTGAAAAGTTTGTTAACCAGATTTGAGATGAATGACTGTAAGCCATGTAGTGATTGATATTAGCCCTCAACCTGACAGGGTATCTTTATAAAAGAGCTTTAATGCCAAAACCTAAAGTTACCGATTTGAGGAACTTTCAATGTATGATGATAGTCAAAGATTATCTAATGCATCGTATCTAATCATTGATGAAAATCGTGATTGATATTAGCCCTCAACTTGGTAGAGTGCACAAGTTACTTTGTAGTATTAATTTGCTGACTTGTACACCTCTGTGCCTCAATACCTTGTAAATTACAGATAACGAAAGCATAATCACGCGTTACAATGAGTATTTGTACAAATTTTCCTAGATACGGGAGTATGTCGTGTGCGTGGGAACCATAGACAATTTTGTTTATACTATAGATAATTGTATCAAACACTGCATAACAGTTTGCATGTGAGCTTATGTGGATAACAATATCAGTAGTTGCTGGATCACACATTGTCTTTAATGATAATAAACACTAAAGATCAATGGTGTGATCAGATTTCTCAAAAACTGATATGATCCTCTTACCGGAAATCACACAATGTTTACTGCTTTATGATTACAATTCTGCATTTTACATTTGTTCAAACTATACAAAAACTTAAAAAGATTTTAGGTGTGTTTTAGCATAAATTTTAGAAAAACCAAAAAGATTTTACATTTCTGCGTTTTTTTTATAACTGATGGTGATTGATGGTCGTTTTCTGAAACTTGATGAACCAATTTGATTTTTGTATCTATCAAATATGAAATGATGAATGATTGAAGCTTAAAATTTGTGAAAAAGATTGAACGGGATTCGATTTTGAGATTTGGTAAAATGTTCAAAAATTCCAGTCTTCATTCGCCCCTTTGATGGGTCGAATGTGGAATTTTTCTTACATTCGAGCTTTTTAGTTTGGTCGAATGTGAGTGTTCCAGTGTATTTTGTACATTCGAACCCTATTTCTACTTTCGAGCCTTTCAGTAGGGTCGAATGTAGACTTAGTTTCACATCCGCTCTCATCAAATGGTCAAATGTGGGAGCCTATATATACCCTTCTGCACATTCGAACCCCTCATTAAAAAAAAAAAATCAAAATTCTGAGATAACCAACCCTTGTTGCTCTTGATTTCTAGATCTTATAACTTTGATCCTTGCTTGATTCTGATCATTTTGATACCATATTTATAGGTATTCATCCAGTAACGAAGGCAAATTGCTTAATTTTGTGTTCGAACCCTTGACTGGACTGTTGTAAATTATAGGCTGTTATAGATGAATTTGATGATAAGGATTTAGTTGTAGATTGTTTTACGGGGAGAATATAACAAAATCTAGGTTAATAACATGCCAGATTACATGATTGATTGTTTAAACTGATAGAACCCTAGATTTTATTAAAAACAATCTAAAACTAAATAATTGGAACAATTGATGATGTACAATGTTTAATCGGCCATATTAGATGATAAACAAATGAAAATTACATGTTTAGATGGTCTGAATTGAATTTTGAACATTTGGTCATATGAACAGTCTGGTTCGACCATTTAAGAAGGGTCGAATGTGGCTTTTCTGGTCGAATGTGACTTGTTCATAGGGTCGAATGTGGATTTAAGGTCGAATGAACAATTTTAAACAAAATTTTCACATTGGAACCTTATTTTTCACATTCGAACCTCATATTTTCTTCAATCATACCCCCGAATGGTCGAATGTGGATTTTCAAAACCAAATTCCAATTTTGCAAATTTTGTCCGTTTCTAATGAATTTTCATGTTTCGTTTGTGCAAAATTTCAAATGGCAGAACCACAAAACACTGATATACCGGCTGGATCATCAGGAAAAGCTAAGGGAAAGAAAATAGAAGAAGAATTTCCATTTGAGGAAGCTCATAACTGCTGTGCATTTCTTGTCAAGGTCAAGAAACACACAGAATTCTCTGGCATTGCAGATTTTCTGAAACGAAGCAGAGTCGTTGATGCATTAGCTACACCAACTATTATCTATAAAGATCCTCAAGTGGATTTCTGGAAGAATGCAAAGATGGATTATTGGGATAATCAAACAACCAAAGTAAGCAACATTTAGGGACAACTTGCTATCGTTACTTAGAGTGATATTCGGAAAGCTTTGAGACTGAAAGATGAGTCGACAGATCCTAGAAGTTTGTCTTGGATTGAACAGAGAAAATGCTTTCTCCGTATGAAGTATAATGGACCGATTACAGATGGAGCCTTACACAAAGGAAAACTGTGTCCGCAGTTTAAGTAGCTAGCTCATGTGATGATACACGTTTTCGGATCCGTTAGTGGTGGTTATGATGTGATGAGGAAGAGCATCAGTTCGTTGATGGTTGCTCTAGTGCTGAATAAGACGTTTAATGTGTCGGGAATGATCTTGGATCACATGCTTGAACCTCTGAAAGGTTTGAAGCACAAGATTCCTACAGATGATTTTTGATCAGTAGTATAAAAAGCTAAGAAAAGATCCTACACAGATCCTAGTCCAAGATCACATGAATTTGAACACTTTGATCAGGATGAAAGGATACAAAGGGGTTCCTGAGAACGAAAGACCACCTCACAAGAATCTGTTTGGACACTTGATTAATCCAGATTACGAGTATCCGTGTGAGGACAAGGCTAGAAATGCTAACAGTGAATCAGATAATGGTGATCCTTTGTTTCACGTCAATCCAGAAGCAAAGAGGAAGAGACAAGTGGTTAATGTTGGTGCTAAGAGTGGAAAAGGGAAAGGTAAAGAAAAGGAAGTTGAAGATGAACCACCAAAGAAAACATCAAGGAGAAAGAAAAGCATAGCGAGAAAAGGTACTATGCTAGTTGATGAAGAGTCTGCCGATTCTGAAGAGACTCAAACATATGAGAGATGGGATTCCGGTGAAGAGACTGTAAAGAAAACCAAGCCCAAGGCCACTGTGGCTGGTGAGTCTGAAAGTCTTAATAAAACCATAGAGGAGCAGAGACTGAAGAGTCCGATTGCAATTGACGAGATTGATCTGGGTCTTGGTATTGGTGAACAAGATTTCAGTGGATCTCCGATGGTTGGTGAAAAATAGAAGAAGCCCAAATACAAAACCATGTCAAAGAAAGATGATAAATAGAATCCAAAGAAGAGATGGGCGAAAGAAGTTGAGATCTTACTTGCATGAAAGAAAGTTCCTGAAGTTTCTAGTTCAAAATCTGCTACACCCGTAACATCCCCGATTGCTAAGAAGATGAAGAAATCAGCAACTGAAAAGCATGTTGATCCTTCTGCTGATTTTGATGCTGCTATGGAAAGAGTATTTAATAAATTCAAGAAAAAGACTCTTGTTGCTGAGGCTTCAACACCACAGGCTTGCAGAAATGATGAAAGTTATTAATCAGCAACAGCAAGAGATTGAACAATTGAGAATGAACGATTAGAAGATGTTAGATATTGTTGAATCTTCACATGAGAGTCAAGAAGAATTAGAAGCGAAGATTAAACAACTCCAGGAAGAAAATCAGAAGTTGTTAACACATGAAAAGAGAAATACAAGAAGATACATCACATTGAGACTAGAGAACAAACATGTGAAGAAAGACAATAAGAGTTTAAGGAAGCTTATTGATGATCTATATGAAAAAGCTTCACAATTGAAAGCTGGAGAGGTAGATAAAGAACGTGGAGAAGAACATGTTGATTTTGAACCATCTGAGTCTGAAGAAGAAGAAGAAGAAGAAGAAGATGATGAGGAATTGGAACAGGATGCCGATGATGCTCCTGAAAAGAAGGATGATGATGATAAAGATAGTTCTGGAGATGATGTAGGAGATAACAGTTCTGCAAATGATGATGACGACGACGATGATGATGATGATACAGAGAAGTATAAGTGTGAAAAGAGAGATTTTGTTAAAGATGCAGGAGAATCAAGCTCGAAAGATCCTGGTGGTAACACTAATGATGACAACATTTTTTGGAATGAAAAGATTAGATCTTTATCAGACGAAGATAAGAACTTATATCGTCAGATGTTAACTAAGAAAGTCTAGACGATTTAGCTTACTAGAAAGTTTCTAGAGATTTTTAAATCTGAAGATATGAGATACGAGCTTGAATATAATGATCCTGATCTTGAAGATGGTGAAGTTTCTGCAGCTATATCTAAAGAGATACTTGAAGGATTGGCGAAACAAGTCGGTAAATCTCTTGAAGAGTTGATGAGTGACAATCAGATTCCTAATATTCCTGAAAAAGAAGTAGGAAATCACTCTGATGATAGAGATGCACCAGTATTTGAAGATGTTGAGATTGAGGATATTACTAGTGAGGAATATCCAGAGTACTTTAAAGACAAACAGGATGATGCATTTCCTGAATTTTCTGAAGATATGTTGAATCAGGCTGAGAAACTTGCACCGGAGAAGAGTAAGACATTCGTTGGTGAAGTATTCAAGAATACAGATAATCAGAAACCAAATGTTGAACAATCTGATGATCTGAAAAGCTTGTTGAGGAAATTGAAAGAAAAAGAAGCCAACCAACCAAAGACTAAAATTCAGGGAGGTTTCTACAAGTTTCACAACGAATTGTTAAAGGTAGAGCTCTCGGTTGGAAATATTTGAGACAACTAAGGTGTGTTGCTGTTAAATGGGAGAAGGGAATTATGTATTTCAACAGCTTTCATGATATAAAAACACTACCTTACTGGGCTGTACGTGACGTCTGCCGACATACTTTATCTAGAGCAACTGTAAACAACGATGTAGTTGGCTATTTTGCAGATCGCATGGCAAGAGAGAGCAGAACAAAATGGGATGTGTTCACTCCGCAGTATTCTAAAAGGATTGTTCACAAAAAGATTATTGATCCGATTACTGGGATGAACAAGGTGACTTTGAAGTATAAACCACCGACCATTCTGAAACATATTCCTTTGATGCCGATTCCACAACACTTTTCGAAAGAATTCATGTGGTGGTACTATGATTGGAAGACCGTAGAAGCTGTTATCTTGATGAAGGATAAAAGAGATGAGTTTAAGAAGATTCATATTTTTGATCCCATGTGGTTGATCAATTGCTCACATGAAGATATCATAATGCTGTATTACAACCCAATTTATTGTGAAGAGAAGGATAGTGGACAAGCTCTGAAATACCAACGTGTGGTATGCTTGTGTTTTGCTTGGGATGTCAATGCGGGATGTGACTACGATAAGAAGCTGGGAAAGTTTGTGAAGATATCAAAAGAAAAGAAGAAATCTAAACCAACTTTCGAACCAGTTATGACTAAAGAGCAGAAGACGAATTTGCGTATCAAGCTAATGAAAAAGACGCTCGATTACCAACGACAACAATCCAAGCAATAGTCGAGGGGGAGTTTGTTGACACACGTTTTGAGACTAATGCTATTGGATTGTACATTAAAAGTTGTTTTGTCAATATCGTGGGGTCGAAGGTGGAAATTAGTTGGTCGAAGGTGGATTGTGAAGGTCAAAGGTGGAGGAATTCAGACGAACGTGGAAGACAGAAGCTATTATGTTTGTTCGAACCTTTTATGGGTCGAACCTGCACATTCGACCCTTACGGGGGGGGGGGGGGCGAAGATGCAGGCCTATATATATACTTAGAATATTATTTTAAACTTAACTTTTTGTCATTTGTGTGTCTAGTTCGATACGAATTCTCTCTAGGTTATCTTAAAGTGTCTGAAACGTTAGTATTTCATTTTAAACATCAATTGTAAGGTTTTATCAAGTGTTTATTAATGAAATGGATATTGAAAAGGTGAATTTGCGTGTTTGACTCGATTACTATCATTTAGGGATTCCGCACCTAAATTGGTAGACTTGTATGATCAACTAACTTGTTTTTGTCAAATCGATCCTCAACACCTATGATAATCATAATCCATCATCTATAACAGCCCTAGATCATTGTTATAACATCTACACATCAATCAATCATCAAACAACACATAACACATCATTAAACATCATTAACACATGTTTATTTTCATAAAAACTCATTATAAATGATAAGGTTTTGTTTAGAAAGAAGTTAGAAAGGTTTTTATACATGAAAACATGTTTGAATTAGATCTGGACACTTATGGCTTGATAAAAATGAAAGAAAATTGATTACAAAGGTTTTAGATCAAGAACACACCTTGAATCTTCTATTGTTTATGTTATAGAACGTGTTTGTAGGTTAGAATCTGATAAACGAGATCAAAAAATCCTTTTCTACACGCTTAAGGTTGAGAAAAGTACTTAGAGGCGTTTAGGTTTTGTGAAAGGATGAAAAGTTGCAAAGTATGGTATTTATACTCCATGTTCGTTCGTGTAAAGGATCGTTTTGTTAAAAATCAATGAGTTTATTACACAAGTAGAGCAATGTAGGTACGGAAACCCTAAATCACATGCACTATGATAATCAAGCAATCAGAACAAGGTAATCTCCATTTTAATAATTATTTCATTCATAATCATTTAATGTTTTAACGCTAAAGACACTTGATTACAATGAAAAACCTATCACAGAAGCTTCTAGACTCTCTTAGAGAAACACACAGTTACACACACTAAAATGACTCGAACTCTTAACTTGCAAAACAAACTTAAACTATTTATAGACCTGCACATTTGACCTCTGCATTGGTCGAATGAGCTCCTTCGACCTCTTCAGAGCTCTAACAAACAAAATAGGCATATTAAAGCTTCCTTCGACCTATTACAAACACATTAGACCCCACGATTGGTCGAATAGACTTCAAAATATACGATTCTTCATTATTTGACGTCGTTTATTGTAGAATCCAAAGCAATAGCCACACTAATGTACCAACAAACTCCCCCTTGGCAATTGCTTGGATTGTTTTTCTTGATATTCTAGCGTCTTATTCATCAACTTGATCTTCAAAATCTTCTTTTGATTTGTACTCATTTCTGACTCAAGTTGACGTTTGTGCGAACTTTCTTTCGTCACTTATCTAATCTTCACATTCTTCCCCAGCAACTTATTGTAGTCACAACCAGCATTGACATCCAAGCGAAACAGAAACAAACAACTATGTTGAACTTCATTGCTTGCTCTACATCATGAACTTCAAAGTGTATAGGATTGAAATATAGCATGTTAATGTCTTCAGCAGAGAAGTTGATTAACCACATCGGAGCAAATACTCTAATCTTCTTGAACATCAGCTTCAGATCTTTATCTCTTAACACAATCACAGCTTCAGCCGTCTTCCAATTATAATACCAAAAATCAAACTCTATGCTGAAATTCTGCTGTATTGGCATTAATTGTATCCTCTTCATCACCACAGGAGGTTTATATTTCAATGTCACCTTATTCAATCTAGTTTTGGGATCAACCTCTTTGTTTACAATACGTTTCGGATATTGAGGTTTGAATAAGTTCCATTTCGTTCTGCTTTCCCAACTCATCTTGTCTGCAAACCATCCAACAACATCATTATTCATAGAAGTACCACCCATAGTATGTCTACAAACATCTCTCATATCCCAGTATGGTAGTGTTTTGATGTCAAGAAATCTGTAAAAGTACAGAATTCCCTTTTCCCACTTCACTCCAATGCATTTCAACTGTGGAAAATATTTCTAGCCAATGCTTTTCCTTTAAAAACTTTTTTGTGATGCTTATAGAAAGCACCTTGTACTTCTGCTACTGGTCTGTTGGCTTCCTTTTCTTTTAACTTTCTCAATAACTCTTTCAATTCTTCAGACTGTTTATAAGGTTGTTTCTTTTCAGCTTCCTTACCAAACACTTCTTCTAGAATCTTCTTGCCTTTCTCTTTGGCTAACTTTTCAGCTTCATTCAATGTTTATTCATTCATTTCAGGAATCCCCACATTCTTCTTCAGTAGATAGTATTCGGGATACTCTTCATGAGTAATATCTTCCATCTCAACATCTTCAAAGAATGGAGCATCCTGATCATCTGAATGTGTTCCTGCTTCTTTAACTGGAATATTAGGGATCACTTGTTCTCTCATAACATCTTCTAGTGACTTCCCTATCTGCTTTGCAAGACCTTCAAGTACTTCATTTTTCATTGCTGAAGATAACTCACCATCCTCAAGATCGGGATCTTGATAATAAATCTCAACTCTCATATCATCAACTTCAAAAATCTCAAGAAACCTTCCGGTCAATTCAATTGTCCAAACTTTTCTTTCAATCATCTGTTTGTAAAATCTTTTATCTTCTTCAGTCAAGGCACAAATCTTATCAGTCCAAAATATACTTTGATCTTCATCAACAGTTTCACTTCATTTCTTTTCCTTAGAACTGCATTCCACTTTGCTGCTTTTATCAGAATCTCTTTTCTTGAATCTAAACTGGTCTGCATTATTATCACCATCATCAGAATTTTTGTCACCCGATTCTTTTTCTTTATTAACATCTTTTCCTCCTGCATTGTCATCATCATCACTATCACTATCACTATCATCCTCACTGCCATCTTCACCTTCATCAATAGATGTCTCATAATCAACCTTTTCTTCTTCTTCTTTATCCTCTTCCTCCTCCTCAGTACCCTTTAACTGTGGTGCTTTAGAGTAAAGATCATCAATCATTTTCCTCAAATCATTATTTTCACCTTCAATCAGCTTGATTCTTTTTCTATGTCTTCTTTCAGAAGTCTAAGTGTGATACCCCGCAATTTCAGGTTCTCACTTTAACTAAACTCAAGTTACATTCCTTGCATTATACGTAACTAGGGCTAGCTAGATAGGACACACGTTGCATAGTTATAGGTTAATAACTGCATGAAGTGGTAATTCGGGGAATTACCAGACTGTATACATGATTAGTGAACATCGGACGTTGGTGAACAATGAAGTTAAATAATTATGAATTAATTGATTGAGATTGATTGCAATTACATGCTTCTATGATACGCTGTGAAACTATGTGCAAACTATATGTGATTACGTGAACTTAAACCGAATACGCTAATAAAAACCATAATGGATGGACCGGTAAGATGGTTGGGGTCTTAACACATGGGGTTACACGTATTATGGTCCAAAATAGCAAAAACATCGATGAAAACACGTTGTACGACGAAGCAGGTAACCCGGCGCGGGCCAAAGCCCTGTGAGCGGGTCTATGGTTATGGATTACTAGCTTCTAGCTTCTAGCTACATATAGCTTCAACACACGATTTCAGGAGATATGTTATCTTCTAGTTCTATACCTGATACTGAGTACGTCACTGGTGGGGACCCAGTGTTACACCAGGTGGCACATTTATGGGAGTAGTATCCTAACAAACCTCGTGGATGAGGAAACAACAATTGTACATGGGAGAAAGCCCTTGCGAGCGCTGTGGCGCACGTACACAGGAAAGTTGCACGATGCGCATGACGTAATACCATTAAACCGAATCAAATTCAAATACTGAGACTTATCCTTTTTCACTGAGCAAGGAGACAATTAGTTTTTGTTCCTTGTTATTTGACTTTTCTTACTCTCATTTGGAACTCAGACGAGACTAGGTTACTCATATATAATTTTATCCTTACTCTAATACATTTACGCCCTGTACGAGGAAGCTATACATGACATACGTGTCACTGTTCCTCGTGAGTATATAGTAGATTCATGGGAACACATTAGATCAGGGCTTGTTACACACACTCTTGGGGAGTTATGTAAGGCCTGCGATGCAGTGCAATATCTCAAAGGAAGACGAAACCTACCAGAGACCGATAGTCACGATTGGAGGAACGAGTGGTGCTGTTAACCACTGAATTGACTTACACAGGACCGGAGAAGGATACTGTACGTGATAAGAACCATATAACACTGACACTGCGAAAGAGGAAGAAGAAGGGATGGAAGGGGAACCTGAGCAGGACGAGCACATGGAAAGTGACGATGAAGATTCTACTATGTAGACAGAGCGTGGCGACGATTGGCTCTTACCTTTTCTTACCTGTCTTTTCTTTCCTTTCCCATTGTTAACTTAGATAAGACTGAGTTCTTAGGATTAACGATAGGGTGGTTGAGGCCCTCGCATCTTTTCAAGCTAGTAAAGATCCATTTTGTTAAATCATTCGTTTCCCCTAACTTCCACATTTGAATTTTCTTATACCTTGAACGCGCATGTCACAACAACAACAACCTGCCATCGTATTTTCAAGGCTCCTATTGGTTATAAACCTCAATAACTCCAACGGTACTAAGGAGACTGTTTGATTACTTCGATAGTATAGGTTCTTGCCATGTGCATTTGCCCCAAGCAGGATGGGGTAATGTATGCTACATGCACACTCGATGAGTTACATATGCTTGGGTGGAGAATGTAACACCCTGTGACGAAATTTAGAAAATTGTTATCTAAAGACGGTTGGGTCTGAGATCGACGCCTACACTACCAAACTACATGAGATAGCTACTATATACTTAAATCTATTTAGCCTACCATACAAACGGATCGAGCTTCATACCAAAAGGGTGTGTCCCTCAGATTCGTGGCATAGACACTACAACTCACCTACCCAGAATTTAACAAATCTTTCACCGGGCTCGCAAACTCACTGATGAGGTTGTTGAGGATGGTACTTTTCCGAAGCAGGGTGCTTCAACTTCTACTTTTGGTGATAGTAAGAGAACGTGGGATAGTGTGAGGTATAAGCCCTTCAACAACAACAACCACAATGGTAACAACAACAATGGGGCTCGTGGGAGAGCATTTGTGATTGGCTCTGGGAAAGCTAGGACTGATAACAATGTCGTGACGGGTACGTGTTCCTTGAACGACACTCTTGCTTCTATTTTATATGATACTAGCGCGGACTATAGTTTTGTGTCATCAAAACTTAGCAAACAACTAGGGATGGTGCCTACTCTTCTTGATACCCCGTACACTATAGAGTTAGCTGATGGGAAGCCTATTGAGGTAACCCATATTCATCGTGACTGTAAGCTCAAGCTAGATGGGCAATTGTTTGCCATAAACCTTCTACCTATTACCCTTGGAAACTTTGATCTCGTGGTTGGCATGGACTGGTTGTCCAAGCAACACGCTGAAATTCTCTGTTAGGAGAAGATTGTTCGTGTCCCCCTCCCAAGTGGAGAACTTTTATCTATATAGGGTGATCGTGGTGGTGTCATGGTGGGCATCATCTCTTTTTTTTGAAAGCTCAGAAGTGTATTCGTAAGGGCTGTCCAGCCATTTTGGCTAACATATCTAACACACGAGCTAAAACTGAAACTAAGATTGAGGACATCCCAGTAGTCCAAGATTTCCCAGATGTTTTCCCAGAGGAACTACCTGGACTTCCACTTGTTCGTCAAGTGGAGTTTCAAATTGATCTTGTACCTGGAGCAGCTCCAGTTGCACACGCACCATACCGCCTAGCACCAGGCGAACATCAAGAACTGTCTACCCAACTCCAAGAGCTATTGGATCGGGGCATTATTAGAGCTAGTTCTTCACCTTGGGGAGCCCCAGTTCTGTTTGTTAAGAAGAAGGATGGGAGTTTTCGCATGTGTATTGATTATCGGTAGTTGAACAAAGTAACGGTTAAGAACCGCTACCCTTCGCCTCGTATTGATGACTTGTTCGACCAGCTACAAGGGTCGAGTTACTATTCTAAGATTGACTTGAGGTCAGGGTATCATCAACTGAGAGCCCGAGAGGAGGATGTGGAGAAGACAGCCTTTCGAACTCGGTATGGACATTATGAGTTTTGGTGACCATTTGGGCTAACCAATGCACCGGCTATGTTCATGGATCTGATGAACCGCGTGTGTAAGCCCTATTTGGAAAAATTCGTCATAGTGTTCATAGATGACATACTGATTTATTCTAAGAGCAGGGAAGAGCTTGAGCAACACCTATAGCTGATCTTGGAACTCTTGAGAAATGAGCAGTTATATGCGAAATTCTCTAAACGTGACTTATGGATTTGAGAAGTCCAATTTCTTGGACATGTGGTTAACGAGGCAGGAATACATGTCGATCCCGCCAAGATTGATGCAATTAAAAAGTGGGAGGTTCCTAAGACTCCTACAGAAGTGCGCAAATTTCTTGGTCTTGCGGGATATTATCCCAGATTCATTGAGGCATTCTTTAAGATCACTCAACCCCACACTGCTTTGACACAGAAGGGGATTACTTACAAGTAGGGATATGCCCAAGAGTCTACTTTTCAATTGTTAAAGGCAAGCTTTGCAGTGCACCCATACTATCACTACCAAAGGGTACAGAGGACTTCGTGGTGTACTGTGATGCGTCTATCCAAGGGTTAGGGTGTGTGCTGATGTAGCGTGATAAGGTGATCGCGTATGCTTCACGTCAATTAAAGGTTCATGAGAAGAATTACACCACCCATGACTTGGAACTCAGAGCAGTGGTTTTTGCTCTAAATTGGCCAATCTCTACATCAAGGAGGTAGTCTCTAGGCATGGGGTGCCTACTTCTATCATCTCTGATCGCGATGCGTGATTCGCTTCTCATTTTTGGACTACTCATCAAAACACTTTAGGGACTCGCTTAGATATGAGCACAGCCTATCATCCATAGACGGATGGACAGAGTGAACGTACCATCCAAACATTGGAAGATCTGCTACGAGCGTGCGTGGTAGATTTTGGCAACAGTTGGGATAAGCACTTGCCTTTGATTGAATTCTCATATAACAATAGCTACCACACCTCGATACAGTGTGCGCCTTTTGAGGCACTTTATGGACGCTAGTATGTTTCCACAATAATCAACAATAGGTCTCGGTGTCATTGGAAATCCCCAAATGTTGTCAACTTGAGAATTTTGTCTTTCTAATTGTTGTCATTCAGATTCTATCTGAGCTCTTATCTGCTCATCAGTTCTTGATATAGCCAAGTAATTTATCATTTTTCAACAAAAAATATTTCAAAAATTTTCTGAAATCAGATACTTGGTTCGAAAAATATTATCCAAATATTCGTGGGTTCGAACCAAGAAAATACAGTGTTATTCGACCTTTCAAAAGGGTCGAATGTAACTCAGAGTTGGTTCGACCTCAAGAATGAAAATTTTTGAAAATCAGATACTTGGTTCGACCTAATGAAATGTAATCGAGGGTTCGAATGTGGAAATAACCAGGTTCGACCCTTTAATCTTACTCGAATGTGAAACTTGAAGCACACTAAACTTACTTTCGACCACTAAAATTCCACTTTCGACCTCCCGTAGGGTCGAATGTACCAAATACTGGTCGAATGTACAAAACAACACTCACAACCTCTAGGTTCGACCTAAAAATCTCAGGTTCGACCCAAAACACTACATTCGACCTTTTTAGGTATGTTCATCATCTTCAACCTCAAGAACACGAATCTGATCGGATTTTGACAGATTTTTCACCAAATGTAATGAAATTTGAATAGGTTTTGTGCGGATTTGAATTTAAACAAACATTTGTGAAAGAATTTTTGAAAATAACATCAAATTCAACTCCAATTTAATCAAAAACCAGGTTTTTATGAAAAGCTTCAAAATTTCTAGGGTTTTGATATTTAAACCAGAATTCTAATATGTTTTCATCAATTCAGATCAATTGGCAATCGTGAAATCGAGCCTATGCTCTGATAGCAATTGAGAATTCGTTTTAGGATTGTAATCACAAACCGTGATCTCACGAATACCAACCGTAGGGTGCGGAATCCCCTCCAATCGTGCAAAATGATTCAGAAATAAACATAAACAATTGTGATGAAAACAGATAATGAATCACCGAGCAATTTCCATAACTTTACTCTTGTATTAGATCAAATATCAATGATTACAGATGAAATCCTAGACCTAATACAGAGAATATCACACACACACACACAAACTAGGGAAAAGCTCAAAATGATAACTCTCTCTCAAAATAACTAACTTTTCCCTATTTATAGCCTTCCGCCTTCGCCCCTTTCAAGAGGTCGAAAGTGTTCATTCGACCACTCGTGGGTTCGAATGAAACCTTCTATATACTTTCAATCACATTCGACCTGTGTTGAGCTACATTCGACCCCCCGTGGGTTCGAATGTGTCTACTAATACTCAACTTCTTCATAATCTTGGTCGTTTTCTGATTATTTGAACCTTCGACATTAAGTACCGGATCACTAGCTGGGGACATACATGACTAATGCACTTACAGCTGAGATGTTATCAGGATTCATTTGTGATGATGGTTCAATAGTAATAACAACTTGAGTTGTTTTCTTCTTCTTTGTAACTGGTGATGTGACTGGTGTTATAGCTTTAGAACTAGTTGCTACTTGAACTTTCTTCCTAACAATCAGCATATCAATCTCCCTGTCTCTTTTCTTCCTGGGAGCTTCTTTCTTTGACATAGTTTTCTTTCTTCCACGCACATTCTTAGCTCTTGTAACTGGTGAACTTTGCATATCACCAAGGTTTAGTATCAGTTCCTCATTTTCTTTAGTCACAGTCTTGTTTCTCTACTCTTCAAAAATCTTTTCTAATCCATCAGGCGTACTAATCTCAGTAGCCTTGGGATTAATATCCTTAACATTTTCAGTAGCAGAATCCCATTCTTCATCATCTTCTGTTTCTTCAGAATCAACAGAAGCTTTATCAACAAGCAACGTATTTGTTTTACTTTTGCCTTTTGTCAAATTCTTTGACTTGGATTCTTTATCAGTAATGACTTTTTTACCGTTTCCTAATTTTGCTCCCTTGTTAATCACTTGTCTCTTCCTCCTGGCAGTCTTATCAACAGGACAGAATGGACTATCAGAATCTGAATCACTCTTCTTATTTCTCACTTTATCTTGACCTGGGTCTTTGTAAACAACTGATCTCAAATGTCCAAACAAATTCTTATAAGGTGGTCTTTCAGCTTTAGGTACTCCATTGTAAGCTTTCATTCTGCTAAAAGTAGAGTGATTCATATGACTTTGGTTGATAATCTGTACTAGATTCCTTCTCAAATCTGGATACATGTTATCAAACACCATTTGTAAAAATCTGGGATACATCAAAAACTTATCTTTCTTCAACCCTTGCAAAACTTCAATCATGTGATGGAATATCATTCCAGACACATTTAAAGACTTGTTTAGAATGAGGGCAACCACCAATGAACATAAAACTTTTCCTTAACATGTCATAGACTCCACTCACTAGTTCGAATACATGTAGAATCACATGTAACAAATACTTGAATTGTGGACACAGCTTGGCTTTATGTAGTAAACAGTTTGTGATTCGACCATTATACTTCATTCCAATGAAGCATTTTCTTTTTTCAGTCCATGATAATTCTTTTGGATCAGTGGGAGAATCTTGTAATTGTAATGCCTCTCTGATGTCTTGTTCAGAAACTAACACCAGATTGCCTTGAATTCTGCTTTGAATAACTGTGTTGTTCTCCCAGAATGTAATGGCAGCTGTCATCCAGAAGTCAACTTGATGATCTTTGTAAATCATCATTGGCTTGGCAATAGCATAAACAACTCTGCATCTCTGCAGAAATTCAATAATCCCAGAGAATTCCTCGTTTTGGCCAACCTTTCCAATATAAGCACAACAATTATGTACTTGTTCAAAATTTAGTGGTTTTGGTGTAGCCTGCTGTGATTGTTCCTGATGTGGTTGCTCAGCCATTATATCTGCAAAAACAAACAAAACAAACATGAAAACACGTTAAATCGGACAAAAACATGAAAATGGTCAATAGTTATCTTCATTCGACCAAACGAGGGTTCGAATGAGTAAAGGTTGTATCGAATGAACAATGAAATTGGGTAGGCTTTTGTGATTGTGGAGGGTGTGTTTTTGGTTGATCCTCACTGTGAACTGGGGATGCCACTTTTGGGGAATTGGGGGTGTAAGTGGTCCTTAACCTGTTCTTCTGTGACTGTCTCCTTGAGTACAGATACATTAGAATCAAGACCTTCTCAGTCAGCCGTCAATTCATTTTGTGGAAGTTTTGATCCATCATCCAAATTAATGAAATCATCTGAATCACTGACACAGTCCTCAATGAGAACAGTTTCAGTTGTTTCATGAGCTAGGCCTGACCTAGTTGTCTCATGAACCTCTTTTTCTTGGTACTGAGGTTTTCCTACTTCAGGCACAGGGCCTTCATCAATAGTTTCCACATTTCAGGTCTTAGCTATGGTACTATTGTCCTCAAATCCATCACTGGATGGTATAAGAGTAGTACGAGTAGCCTCAAATATACCGAAGGAATCTAAGTTCAGGCTTAGAGACCCTGGTTCATCCTCATCTGTTTGGTTAGGGCTGAACACATTCTCATCAATGTTCATTTCTGTGTTTTCATCCCCTGATTTATATGTTGATTTTTAGATGGATTGTGTTGTTTCAACCTTGGGAGAATGTTAGCTATCTCATCTCCTGGTGACGTTTATGGGTCAGTAGTTGTGGGATCAGCAGTTGAGTTTTGTTCAATAGTTTCAGGTGTTTTGAAAGAAGGGTCAGTAGTTATGGTCTTCTTGAGCTTCTTTCTTTTAACCTGAATAGATATTGGTGCTCTTTCGGGTATTTGAGATGAATGAGACTGAGAGGATGTTTCAGTCACATCTTTTTAAAGTGCAGATTGCACATTAGCAGCTTCAGGCATCTCAACTTCCTAAATTGCTTTTCTTTTAGTGTTGGAGGGTTTGGATTTTTGTTGTTTGGGTAATTTTGGCTTTTTGGAAATGGGTTTTGAGGATGTTGGTTCCTTAGGGACTATGGCATGTTCCCCTTGGTCATCCTCTGGCAGGACTGCCGGTTTGTTATGCCTAGAGTATGCTTGTGAGCTTAAAGGGTTTAAAACAGTTGTTTTACCCACAAGCACCTCTTGTCCAAGTTCTTTGATAATACATTGCATGACGAACCTTGAATACAACAAAAATTTATTTTTATCTTTTTGGTGATGCAATACCAACTCATTGAAAAAGAATGTAGATGCCCTATTGTTTGTGAAGGATCGGATTGTCAAACAAAGACTATGATCAAACAAGTCTATTAGTTCAGGTGCGGAATCCCTGAATTGATTACGAAATGATAATATAATCAGCAAAACACACAAATCACTTCAAACATTTCTTTTTCATTCATAAACATCATTGATAATCTTTACAAAACCTCGTTTATAATGATAAAGACTCAATACAGACAAAACCCTAGGGAGAGAACACACTCAGAGAGGGAAACAAAATGACCAAAAGTTAAAGTTACAAAATGATTCAACCTTTATGTAGACCTGCACATTCGACCAATCGAATGGGCGAATGTGCAGGTTCGACCAATCAAACTGGGCGAATCAACACAATATATAAACACAATCTTCCTTCGACCTCTTGAGCTCTCCCTTCAACCTTCTTATCTACATTCGACCAAACATATTCCACCTTCGACCGTACGTAATTGTCAAAACATAATAGAATTCGCAATTCAATAGCATTAGTCGCACTTTGTGTATCTACAAACTCCCCCTCGATTATTGCTTGAATTGCTTCAGCCTTCGCTCTTCATCCAATCTCTTGTTCATCAGCTTGATGTGCAGTAACTTCTTCTGTTCTTTTGGCATAACTGGTTCATGAGTATGCTTCTGTTTCTTCTTTTCAATTTTCTGAACTCGAGCAAACTTCCCCAGATTCTTATCATAATCACATCCTGCGTTGACATCCCATGCAAAACATAAAAATACCACACGTTGGTATTTAGCTGCTTGTTCACTGTCTTTCTCTTCACAGTATATCGGATTATAGTATAGCATGATAATATCCTCATGAGAGTAATTTATCAACCACATCGGGTCAAAGATATGTATCTTCTTGAAATCTTTCATCCCATCTTTCAGAACAATAATAGCCTCTGCCGTCTTCAAATCATAATACCACCACATAAAATCTTTTGAGAAATGTTGTGGAATAGGCATCAAAGGTATATGCTTCAGAACAGTCGGTGGTTTATATTTCAAAGTAACCTTGTTCAACCCCGTTATCTGATCTTTCTCCTTCTTGTGAACTATCCTTTTAGGATACTGCGGGGTGAACACATTCCATTTAGTTGTACTTTCTCTAGCCATGCGATCTGCAAAGTAACCAACAAGATTGTTATTTACTGTAGCTCCTGACATCGTGTGTCTACAGATATTGTGTACAGCCCAATAAGGTAGTGTCTTTATATCGTGGAATCTGTTGAAGTACAGAATTCCTTTTTCCCACTTCATGGCGAAACACCTCAGCTGTCTCAAATATTTCCATCCGAGAGCTTTACCTTTGAACAGTTCGTTATGGAACTTGTAGAAACTACCCTGAACTTCAGTCTTAGGATGGTTAGCTTCTTTTTCTTTAAGCTTCCTTAGCAAGTCTTTCAGATTGTCAGATTGTTAAACATTCGGTTTCTGACAATCTGAGTTGTTGAACACTTCATCAGCAAACTTCTTGCTTTTCTCACGAGCAAGTTTCTCAGCTTGGCTCAACAGCTCTTCAGAGAATTTAGGAAATCCAGAATCTTTATCATTTTTGAAATATTCTGGATATTCCTCACTAGTGATATCCTCCATTTCAACTTCCTCAAATACTGGGACATCTCTATCATCATAGTGATTTCCTGCTTCTTTCTCAGGAATGTTCGGTATTTGATTCTCACTCATCAGCTCTTCAAGAGATTTACCAACCTGTTTAGCCAGACCTTCTAGTATCTCTTTAGACACAGCTGCAGAAACTTCTCCATCTTCCAAATCAGGATCATTATACTCCAGTTCAAATCTCATGTCATCTGACTCAAATATCTTAGGAAATCTACCTGTCATCTCAATCGTCCAGAGTCTATCAGTTAACATCTGGCGATATAACCACCAGGAGCTTTCGAACTGGATTCTCCTGCATCTTTTCCTGATCCTCTCTTTTCACACTTATATTGATCAGTGTTATCATCATCATCATCATCATCATTATCAGCAGAGCTATTACCATCACCAGAATTTTCACCTGAATCGTCTTTATAATCATCATCCTTCTTTTCAGGAGCATCACCGGCATCCTGATCAAGCTCTTCCTCTCTTTCTTTATCCTCTTCTCCTTCTTTCAATTGAGAAGCTCTATAATATAAATCATCTATGATATTTTTCATGCTCTTGTTGTTCGCTTTTAACTTCTTGTTTTCAAGTCTCATAGTGATATACCTTCGAGTATTTCTCTGTTCATGCACTACCAATTTCTGATTTTCATCCTGAAGTAACTTGATTTTAGCTGCTAATTCTTCCTGGCTCTCTTCTGAAGATTCAACTACATCCAACATCTTCCTATCATTCTTTCTTAACTGCCCAATCTCAGTTTGTTGCTGGTTAATGATTTTCATCATTTCAGTCAGCTTCTGGTTCACTGCATCCATCACATCTCCTGATACAGTAACCTTAGGAGTTGAAGCCTCAGCAACTGGAGTCTTTTTTCTTAAATTTGTTCAAGACTCTATCCAATGCAACATTAAAATCCTCAATTTGAATGTTTTGCTCAGTAGCAGATGTTTTCTGTTTCTTGGCTGCTAGAGATGTCACGGGAGACATAGAGCTAGACATTACATCAACTTTCTTTCCTGCAATTAAGCTCTCAATATCTTTAGCTCTCCTTTTCATCGGGTTTTTAATCTCAACAGCCTTAGCCTTCTTCTTGTAAGTTGGGTTTTTCTGTTTAGTTCCAGCTTGTGGCGATCCACCAAAATCATCAGATCCCAAACCAAGACCTTCATCAACATCATCCATCACAATCGGACTCTTCAATCTTTGTTCCTCCAATGATTGATTCAGACTTTCAGACTCACCAGCCACAGTGGCCTTGGGCGTGGTGGTCTTAACAGTCTCATTATCAGAATCCCATCTTTCCTCTTCCCGAGTTTCTTCAGAATCCATCGACTCTTCATCAACCAAGTGTATACCTTTCTTAGCAACACTTTTCTTCCTCCTAGATGTTTTCTTAGGTGGTTCAGCATCAACCTCTTTTTCTTTACCTTTCCCTTTATCACTCTTCGCACCAACATTCACAACTTGCCTTTTCCTCTTAGCTTCAGGATCAACAGGGCATAAAGGATTATCTTCATCAGAATCACTATTAGCATTCCTGGCTTTATCAACACCTGGATCTTCATACCTTGAATTGATCAGGTGACCAAACAAGTTCTTCAATGGTGGTCTTTCATTCATAGGTACACCTTTGTATCACTTCATTCTCACTAATGTGTTCAAACTCATGTGATCCTGTACCACAATCTGAGTAGGATCTTTCCTTAAATTCTTGTACTTCTGAGCGAAGATCATCTGTAGGAATCTTGGATATAATAAGAACTTCTTACTCTTCAAGCCTCTCAATGGTTCAAGCATGTGTTCAAGTATCATTCCAGATACGTTGAATGGTTTATTCAGAATCAGGGCAACCATTAAAGAGCTAATACTCTTCCTCATCATGTCGTATCCTCCACTCACAGACCCGAAGACATGTAACATGACATGAGTAAGGTATTTGAACTGTGGGCACAGTTTACCTTTATGTAAAGATCCATCAGTAATCGGTCCGTTTTACTTCATCCTCAAGAAACACTTTCTCTGTTCAATCCATGATAAAACTCTTGGATCTGTCGGGCTGTCTCTTAACTTCAACTCTTTTCTGATGTCATCTACATATATAATCACTAGCTCCCCCTGAATCTTACTCACGATAGCAGTTTCATTATTCCAGTAGTCCATTCTTGCATTCGTCCAGAACACCTTTTGATGATCTCTGTAAATAATGGTAGGAGTAGCAATGGCATCAACAACTCGACTTCTTTTCAAAAAAATCAACAATACCAGTGAATTTGGTATGTTTCTTTAAGTCACCAAGATAAGCACAGCAGTTATGTGCCTCTTCGAACGGTAGTTCTTCTTCTGGCTTTTTCCCGGCTACCTTCTCCGATGAACCTGCGGGAATATCAGAACTTTGTGGTTCAGACATGATTGATCTGCAAAACAAAACAAGAAAACACATTAAAATTGGACAAAATATTCAAAATTTGAAATTTTTGATTTTGGAATTCCACATTCCACCATTCGTGGGTTCGAATGTGGGAAATAAGTAGTTCGAATGTGGAAATAAGGTTCGAATTTGGAAATCAATTTTAAAATGTACATTTGACCGTTTTTGTCCACTTTCAACCGTTTGAGCAACCTACATTCAACCAAAAAGTCACATTCGACCCTTTTGAAATGGTCGAATATGGCTGTTCATCTTCAAAATTAACAGATTTTGATTTTGTATAATTTAACATGCCATTTTGATTTATAAAGCTTCTAATATGACCGATCAACCTTTTCCAACAATCAATTGTTATAATTATTCAGTTTTTAAGTGTTTTTCCGTAAAATCTACGGTTTGAAGGTTTTGATCAATCAATTCACTAATCTATTGTGAATTAACCCTGGATTTTGATATCCTCTCCCCCTAAAACACTTAAACAAACAATTCCATTCAGTTCGGTTTCGGAAAACTTTCCGCCGGGGAATCCTTGTCAACAATTATCACAATTAAAGTCCAAAAATCATGGTTTGATTCATTAAAGGGTTCGGCTCTTTAATCACTGATTCTGTGATGAATATGTAATGGATACCTGCAAATGTATGCTTAAAATGATCAGCAGAATACAAGGAATAAATGATTAGATTTTAAACACACGAGCAACAAGGGGTGGTAATCACAGATTTTGAAATTTTTTTGAAATGGAGAGTCGAAGGTGCAGATAGGTATATATAGGCTCCACATTCGACCCTTTTAGTTGGGCGAATGTGAAAATTTTTCCACTTTCGACCCTATTTAAAGGTTCGAATGAAGAAAAATGGTTCAAATATGCAACCAGACATAAGAACACTCACATTCGACCGTTTTGAAGGTTCGAATGTAACAGCAAAATTCCACATTCGACCCATCGAAGGGGCGAATGGAGATTGGAATTTTTGAACTTTTTACCAAATCTCAAAATTGAGTCCCGTTCAATATTTTTCTGAACTTTTAAGCATCAAAAAGAATATAGAAATGTAAAATCTTTTGGATTTTCTGAAAATTTTTGTTTAAATACACCTAAAATCTTTTTGAGTTTTGTATTTTTGACGAGAAATGTAAAATGCAGAAATGTAAAGATAAAACAGTAAATGTTTTGTGATTTCCGGTAAGAAGATCATACCAATTATTGAGAAATCTGATCACGCTGTTGATCTTTTGATTTATATTATCATTAAAGACAATGTGTGATCTGGAAACTTCTGATATTGTTGTCCACATAAGCTCACATGCAGACTGTTGTGCAGTGCTTTAGACTGATACTATTATTTATAGTATAAACTCAATTGTCTATGGTTCCCACGCACACGACATACTCCCGTATCAAGGAATAAATGCACAAAGACTCATTGTAACGCGTGATTATGCTTTCGTCATCTGTAATTTACAAGGTATGAGGCACAGAGGTGTACAGGTCAGCAAATCAATGCTACAAAGTAACTTGTGCACTCTACCAGGTTGAGGGCTGATATCAATCATGATTTGCATCAATGATTGGATACGATGCATCAGATAATCTTTGATTATCATCATACATTGAAAGTTTCTTAATTCGGTAACTTTAGGATTTGGCTTTAAAGCTCTTTTATAAAGATACCTAGTCTAATCTAGGTCCATAGTGACTTACTGCTGTCAGATAGGCTATCCCTAGATAACTAATAACATAATGACCCAAAACCTCCGAATTTTGTACAAATATCCTATCAAAGGAAATTACGATACTAAGACCATATGCCCATGAGGAGTTCATCCACACAGCAATTCATTTGATATGTATGTATCAGGCACGCAGTAATAGGTCTACGAAGCCTATCAACACATCACACAGACTCAAACACACGCCTTATATTACATTACACTTCTTTAGCATGTGTCAGATCCCCACTGATGTACTATCATTTCCTCTTTTTCTCATGGAAATCATTTTGGGTTTTTCTAATTTTTATGGGTTTTTGAATTTTATCAATGTTTTTGGTTTTTCTAAAAATAAACTCCCCCTAAAATAAAGAACATATTTTTGGATTTTTGAATTTTTCTGAAAAACAGTAAACCCTAAAACTAAAAAGCGATAAAACGAGGTGATGATCAGTCTTGTTTTTCTTTTATACCATTAGATTTGAAAAGATATTCAAATCTTGAATTATCAAAAGCTTTGGTAAAAAGATCTCCACGTTGATAGTCAGTGTGGATTTTGACCATATCAATCAACTCTTTTGCGTAACAATCACGGATAAAATGATATTTAATCCGGATATGCTTAGCTTTCGAGTGATTGACTAAATATTTTGTTAATGAAATGGCGGCCTCATTATCAAAATTATCATCATTAGGGTACCATAATCCTCTCGACGGACAACCCTTCAGATATCTAAGGATCCGTTTGACAGCTGCTAAATGACTTTGTTTCGGCTTCGATTGATATCGTGCACAAAGACATGTTGCGAACATTATGTCTGGTCTAGATGCGGTGAGGTACATCAGAGATCCGACGATTGCTCTGTATGTAAAAGGATCAGTTAGCTTCCCCTTAACGTCAACACCAATCCCGTGATTAGGTTGTATTGGGGTATCCATCGGCTTTGAATCATCCATCTGGAATCGGCTCAAGACATCAGAAACGTATTTGGATTGTTGAATAAAGATCCCCGTTGGTCTTTGGTCCACCTGCAAGCCTAGGAAAAACTGCATCTCTCCCATCGCACTCATTTCAAACTTTTCCTGCATAACTTTTTCGAATTCTCTGCATAAAAGTTCATTAGTAGATCCAAAAATAATGTCATCAACATAAATTTGCACTAGAAACAAGTCATCTCCTGTTCGTTTTGTGAACAGTGTGCAATCTACCAAACCTCGTTTGAATCCTTTGGATAGAAGATACATGCTCAGCTCCTCATACCATTGTCGTGGAGCCTTGTGCAACCCATAGAGAGCTTTGTTTAGAACGTTGACCTTATCCCAATGGATAGGATCCTCAAAGCCTGGTGGTTGTAACTGGTTCAGTCCTAGGAGGTGAGGCCAAGGAATGAGAATCAGATGCCCCTTTTTCTTGGTTCTAGGGACTTCCAACTGATTTTGGGGACACTATAGGGGCCTCATCAGTTGTTGCCTTCAAGGGAGACTTAGTTATGTAACCACTGTCCTGTTGTGAGACAATGGTCTCCACATCAGTAGTGGCTGCTCCACTTGAAAACTCACCTAGAGTTTCATTGAACTCTAGGGTTGTAACCTCCTCTTCTGCTTGTGAGATGGCTGATTGAATTTCCTCAGTCCCAGTCACTTGTGGAGGTATACTCTCATTAATAGGTGAAAGAGAGGAACTGGGATTTTCCTGAGTTTTCTCAATAGCCTCAAACAGAGGTTGCATGGTTTGTGGAACATGTGTTGGTGAAGGTGAAGGAGTAAAAAGAGAATTAGCCCTGGGAGAGGGGCTTGTGAACATATGGCCAAGTGACTGAAATTTATCATGATGAGTTTCCCTTTGGCTTACAACATGATCCTTTTGTGAGGATGCATGAGGAGTTTGGTCAAGTTGAGATATTACCAACTATTGTGAGGAAGTAACAGCAGTGGTTTCTTGTTGCTTTTGTGTTGCAACAGGGTTATCTTCTGGTATCTCATCTTCCGGAAGTCCCCTTTTTGGTTGAGTGGTGGTTTTTGTGGATGGATGTTTTCTTTTGGAAGTGGCTGGTGTGGGTTTCACGGCACTGGATGTAGTGCCATGATCACCAGGAGCAGTGGGCTCAACAACAGAGGTTTTGACAACAGTTGTTGTCTTAGTCCTCTTTGTTTGTGTTTTGGAAACTTTTGACACTTTTAATACTTTTTCTTGGGTGGTTGAACCCAGCATTTGATGTGTTGCAAAACACATCTCTTTTCCTATGTATTTTGTATATTATTTGGTCAGATTTTTATTTGTTTCGTGTCAATTTTATATTTATTTATTTATTTTATTATTTTATAGGTGTTTGGAGAGAATGAGCTCAAAATGAAACAATTTTAATCTAGACAGCAACACTTAAGAACAAGTGTTCATGAACGTTGGAGTGTAAACGAGGAATTTTGGTCGAGCCAAGAACACCCGAGATGCGAGCTTGAAGCACACTACTAATAATAATAAAAACCACAAATTGGTGAGGAGCCTCGTGGCCCTAAAAACAATAAATGACAAAAACCTAGAAAAGCCCAATGAATGAAAAAAAATAACCTACGGCTCCTAATTGTTGGAGAGGGCATATATATTCTTTTCGAGAGATATTATCACGGGGGGGATTGGAGGACAGCCGCAAAAAGACTTCATCTAGAGCGGCACATATATACATATTCAATCATCGGAGATATTATATTAGGAACAAGATATTATTATCTTGGAAATCAACACAGCTCCGAAAGGGAAAAGAAAGAGGCGAAGGGGAAGAAGGCACGGGTTTAAGATTGAATCAACGGGTTTGATTATTTTAAGTTTTAGTTTTTATATTTATTGACTTTGTGTTTATGAATATTATTACTATGACTTTTATTTTTCTTGAACCTATGTCTTTATTGTTTAATCTAATTATGTTTGGCTAAAACATTAGAGGCCACCTAGGTTTGACATGACGACTTTTTGATTTTGGGTTTATGTTTCGGTTTTGGATTTTATAGTTGGATTTATGTTTTAGTAAGAAACTTGTTTATGATTCTATGATGTGTGTGCGTACTTTTTGCTAATTTATTATCTTTTAATGTTCCACGAGTGTCTTAGTGAATGTCTTTCATGTTTGGACACTTGTTAGAATTACTTGCTTTGTGCTTGTAGTTTATTTTGTGGTTTTAGGCCTGAATTCCATAGGAACATTAATTGGGAGTTTAGAGGTAATTTGTATTCTTCCTACACTTGAGACCGAGAGGTGATAGGTAGTCAGGTTTGTCTTTAGTGCTAGAGGTTTAGGCTAGAAACGCTGAGAGATCAGGTTTTCCTAGGTTCTCTAGTATTATTTGCTTATCTGTGTCATAGTTTGACTTTACAGGTTACTCCTTGCACTTTAGGGTGTATTGTGATTGGAGAGTGAGAAATCTAAACCAGTCTAGCGAGTACTTTAGCATAGTTAGTGAGACCGAGAGGTGATCTAACCAATCAGTGAGATTAGTAGCCTTTAGGATTCCTTTTCGGTCAGTCTTGGTAAATGATCCGGGAGCCACTAGGATACTAGGGGTGAATATTATAAGATCCTGATTGCCAACATAGTTTCCAAAGCCGAGGCAGTTCCAATTTCATTAGTAGGATTTGATACCTAGGTGGTTGCCTTTCCCATCTCTGATTTCCTCCTTAGTGATCCTCTCCTATCTTTTAATTTAAGCCTTTTAATTTATTTACTTTAGTAATTAATTAATATAAAAAAATCACAAAAATCCAATTTGCTAGGCTAGGAGTCGATAGAGGTCTAGTACCGAGAGTCGCCACATTGTGTCCACGGATCGATATTCCGGACTTACTTGCTCTGCTACACTGCGACCGGTGCACTTGCCGTTAGTGTGTGGTTTAGCGGGTTTATCCATTTTTAAAACTTGACCCGAATTTATTTAGTACACATTTCACACATCAAGTTTTTGGCGCCGTTGCCGGGGACACAGTGCGCTTTCGAGGACGACCCGAGTCGGGGATCTAGTCATTTTGTAGATATATTTTTTTTTATTTTTCTTCTTCTTTATTTTTATTTATTTATTTATTTATTTTATATATATTTTCTCTATCTGGTGCCCGTGATCTGTTTGTTTAGTGTCTGTATGCAGTGAAATTTTTAGGATGGCAGCTTCTAGTGAAACAAAGACTGTAGCAGACTACATAAGAGAGCGCGACCAAGCTGGCTACAATGAAGAAGACTTCTACAATCAAATGAAAAATCACTACATGCCCGTCTGGAGGGAACCCGATAGTATTTTTGCCTCTTCAGTACCAAAGATCTATGTAGATTGGTACGAAGGAGAGAATCCATACTTACAACCATATGATATCACTCCAGCACTGGAGACAATAATGGACGAAGAAGTCCCACCTCCGGTCCAAGAAGAACCCATTGAAGATGATTTTTGGAGTGATAGTGAGGTTGAAGATGACGTCGGGGTGATTGAAGAGGTTATTGAGAAGGAGAACAAGATGGAAAATGAAGATATGCATGTACCATCTTTGGAGGAAGAGTTTGGTGATGAGTTGGTAGATTTACCAACTCTCGAAGAAAAAGAATTTGACCATGTTGGCGATCTGTTATTTTTAGAAACTTTACTTGCAGGGATACCAATAACAGAGATCAATACACCAAACGAGGAAAAAGTGGAAGAGGTGGTAACAAGGAAAAAGACCAAACCACCTCGTCACATTCAGGATTGCCGGCCCGTGCCGCCACCATCACGGGAGAGGGTTCACAGTCACAAGGACCAACATCATATGCCATATACAAGGTTTGGTCCAGGTAAGTGTAAGAATATGTGCTCTGACCCGTTTGAATTTTTCAAACGTTTTTCTAGATTCACCATTCGTCTTTCGACAAATAATGGTGAACGATCTGAATTAAACGGGTTGGATAAAGGGTGGATAAAAGAGAAGCCACCTGATTGAACTTGGGTTAAAACCCAAGTGTAGAGTTTGTATCATCATCCGCCAAGTATATTTTTATTTTATTTTATTTTCATTCTTTTTTTATACAATTTCTAGTTTATTGAGTCGTGTGGGATTGCCTTGGCCCTTTTCGCTGTTGGATCTTCCCCGCCCGTACTCAATCTCCATTCGGGTGGGGTCGATCTTAAAATTATTATTTTTTTGTAAACAGGCATCTCACTTGTCATTGAGTCATTTTACTTTCATTTTCTTTTTAGTTTATTTTTGCAGGATTCCGACTATGGCTGCGAAGGAAATGCTATACGGCTGTAGATGATGGACGGACGGGACACTTTCTGCGAGCTATCGCCACATATTCCAGGGGAGTTCGTTCCATTTATTTTGTTGTCATATATATATATATATATATATATATATATATATATATATATATATATTTCGTTTCTTCTTTATTTTTACATTTTTATTTTTAGTCTGCGTTGTGTCCTGGAGCACATTGAGGACACTGTGCCTTTCTAAGTGTGGGGATGGGAAACTTCGTTTTATTTTGCTTAGTTGTAGGTTGAGTCAAAAAAAAATTTAAAAAAAACGAAAAAAAAAGTTGTTTTGTGTTAGTCCCGATCCTTTTTGCTCTTAGTAAACGAGCCTTTTCAATACGTCGGTTAAAAGCGGGGTTGATTGTCGGGTTTACGGGTCTTAACATATGTTTCTTTAAGTTGCGGGATAGTAGGCTTGACTGAGTTGTTTTTCTGAAATAAAATGTTTGGGATGCCTGGGATAGTGGATCAAGCTGGATGGTTAACTGGTTTTGCACTTGTTAGTATCGGTAACCCTTATTTCCACATGACAGTGAGTTTTGAGCCTTTAAATATTATATATAAATATTCACTATTTCGTTTCATGTGTGATATACCGACTTTGTTGCATTATTTTATAACTTGTGCGTTTTGATGCATTTTGAGACCATAGGCTTGGACTTGACACAAATATTATAGAGGCATTAGGATTACCCATTTTTGTTTAGCCTTTTCGTTTGTTTTTGTTATTTGACCCGTTTCACCATTTTTACCTTTAGAAACCACTTTGAGCCTAAACCTTTCGCTTGTCACCCATTTTATTTTATTGATTACCAGATCGTATATATTGTGAAAAAGAAAAAAAAAATATATCAGCATAAAGAGTAGTTGACACAAACAAATCAGCACAAAGAGTAGCTGACGCAAAAAAAAAAAAAAAAAAAAAAAAAAAAAAAAAGATATATGAAAAAGTGAGAGAAAAGAAAAAAAAATAGAATAAAGGTTGTGGGTCGAGAAGACCAAAGAGTTAGAGTTTATATGTTCATGGTTTATCCGGTTTATCTCTTATTTTTCTTTTTAGCAAATTTTTCCCAACAAAATTCCCTACCTTTAACCCTTACCTACCCTTTCAAAGTCCTCTTGATTTGTGTTAGTGTTAGCAATTTGGTGGAAATTTGATTGACGTACAAGCTTATGATAATTTTGCTTCATAGTTCGGTTTTGAGAGATTCACTCCAAATAAATATATAACCGAGAGATGAGTGATATTTTGAGGGGTGCTTGCTTGTGCATTGTCGGTAGCTTGAAGGTAAGTGAAGCTTGACTAGGTAGGCCTTGTTTTTAAAATTGTATCACCTTAACTAGTCAGCCTTTTGAACGATGTAAGTCTTGTGAAACCGCTATGTTTGTTGATTTCGTAGCTTGCTTTTGACCCTGTTTGATGATATCGTTTTTGTTAAGTGCTTTGTTGAAAATGTTTAAGATTTTGTATAATTCTTTTTCGGGACGCAAAAGTTTTAAGTGTGGGGATGTTTGATGTGTTGCAAAACACATCTCTTTTCCTATGTATTTTGTATATTATTTGGTCAGATTTTTATTTGTTTCGTGTCAATTTTATATTTATTTATTTATTTTATTATTTTATAGGTGTTTGGAGAGAATGAGCTCAAAATGAAACAATTTTAATCTAGACAGCAACACTTAAGAACAAGTGTTCATGAACGTTGGAGTGTAAACGAGGAATTTTGGTCGAGCCAAGAACACCCGAGATGCGAGCTTGAAGCACACTACTAATAATAATAAAAACCACAAATTGGTGAGGAGCCTCGTGGCCCTAAAAACAATAAATGACAAAAACCTAGAAAAGCCCAATGAATGAAAAAAAATAACCTACGGCTCCTAATTGTTGGAGAGGGCATATATATTCTTTTCGAGAGATATTATCACGGGGGGATTGGAGGACAGCCGCAAAAAGACTTCATCTAGAGCGGCACATATATACATATTCAATCATCGGAGATATTATATTAGGAACAAGATATTATTATCTTGGAAATCAACACAACTCCGAAAGGGAAAAGAAAGAGGCGAAGGGGAAGAAGGCACGGGTTTAAGATTGAATCAACGGGTTTGATTATTTTAAGTTTTAGTTTTTATATTTATTGACTTTGTGTTTATGAATATTATTACTATGACTTTTATTTTTCTTGAACCTATGTCTTTATTGTTTAATCTAATTATGTTTGGCTAAAACATTAGAGGCCACCTAGGTTTGACATGACGACTTTTTGATTTTGGGTTTATGTTTCGGTTTTGGATTTTATAGTTGGATTTATGTTTTAGTAAGAAACTTGTTTATGATTCTATGATGTGTGTGCGTACTTTTTGCTAATTTATTATCTTTTAATGTTCCACGAGTGTCTTAGTGAATGTCTTTCATGTTTGGACACTTGTTAGAATTACTTGCTTTGTGCTTGTAGTTTATTTTGTGGTTTTAGGCCTGAATTCCATAGGAACATTAATTGGGAGTTTAGAGGTAATTTGTAATCTTCCTACACTTGAGACCGAGAGGTGATAGGTAGTCAGGTTTGTCTTTAGTGCTAGAGGTTTAGGCTAGAAACGCTGAGAGATCAGGTTTTCCTAGGTTCTCTAGTATTATTTGCTTATCTGTGTCATAGTTTGACTTTACAGGTTACTCCTTGCACTTTAGGGTGTATTGTGATTGGAGAGTGAGAAATCTAAACCAGTCTAGCGAGTACTTTAGCATAGTTAGTGAGACCGAGAGGTGATCTAACCAATCAGTGAGATTAGTAGCCTTTAGGATTCCTTTTCGGTCAGTCTTGGTAAATGATCCGGGAGCCACTAGGATACTAGGGGTGAATATTATAAGATCCTGATTGCCAACATAGTTTCCAAAGCCGAGGCAGTTCCAATTTCATTAGTAGGATTCGATACCTAGGTGGTTGCCTTTCCCATCTCTGATTTCCTCCTTAGTGATCCTCTCCTATCTTTTAATTTAAGCCTTTTAATTTATTTACTTTAGTAATTAATTAATATAAAAAAATCACAAAAATCCAATTTGCTAGGCTAGGAGTCGATAGAGGTCTAGTACCGAGAGTCGCCACATTGTGTCCACGGATCGATATTCCGGACTTACTTGCTCTGCTACACTGCGACCGGTGCACTTGCCGTTAGTGTGTGGTTTAGCGGGTTTATCCATTTTTAAAACTTGACCCGAATTTATTTAGTACACATTTCACACATCAGCATTCTTGTGAAAGTTTCATCAGTTTGAAACAGATTTTTCAACTTAACAGTGGATAGAATGGATGAAACAGTGGTTGTTTTATCCTTAACAGATTTTTCAACCAAAAGCCTATTTTTAAGGATGGATTTTGATTTTCTGAAACATTTTAATGCTTTTATTAAAAACATTTGTGTTGTTTAATCCATGTTTAGCATACCAATTCTAGAAATCAGATTTGTAAAGGTAGATGTGTCTAAAGCTTTTGTCAACACATCTGCCAACTGATCCTCTATTGGAACATGGTGCAAAGAAATCAAACCTTTTTCATAGCTATCCCTGACAAAATGATGTCTGATGTCTATGTGCTTGGTGGTTGAGTGAGAAACTGGATTTTTGATGATATTTTCAGCAGCTTGATTGTCCAACATGAGTGGAGTCTTTAGTTCAGTTATCCCAAAATCCAGCAATTGATTTTGAAGCCAAATGAGTTGGGCTGTACTGCTTGCAGCAGCAATGTATTCAGCCTCAGCTGTTGAGGTGGAAACAGCTGCTTGCTTTTTGCTTTGCCAAGAGACTAAGGCATTCCCTAGAAACTGGCACCCTCTAGATGTAGACTTCCTTGTGGTGTAGCAACTAGCAAAATCACTATCTGAATAACCTGAAAGCTCAATGTTTCCATTAGCAGGATACCAGATACCATGTGTGGGAGCACCTTTTAGGTATCTGAATATTCTTTTCACAACAATAAGGTTTGACTTTCTGGGTGAAGCCTAGGATCTTGCATAAACACAAGTGGCAAACATAATGTCTGGCCTAGATGCAGTTAAGTACAATAAAGACCCAATCATACATCTGTAATGTGTTTGGTCAACTAGTTCATCCTTGTCATCAATAGTGAGTAGCTTGACTGTACTCATGGGTGTACTCATTCATCTCAAATCTAGTTAACAAATTTTTCACATATTTATTTTGATGAATGAATGTGCCATTTTGCAGCTGCTTCACTTGGAGACCAAGGAAACACTGAAGTTCACCCATAGCACTCATTTCAAACTCTACTGTCATGAGTTCCCTAAACTCTTCACACATTTTGTTACATGTGGATCCAAAAATGATGTCATCCACATATATTTGAACAATCATTAAATCTTTCCCTTTCCATTTCAAAAATAAGGTTTTATCAATTTTACCTCTTGTAAAACCAATGGATAAGAGAAAGGTGGAAAGAGTTTCATACCAGGCCCTAGGTGCTTGCTTGAGTCCATACACAGCTTTATTTAGCTTGTAGACATGATCAGGATGGAAAGTGTCTTCAAAACCAGGTGGTTGACATACATAGACCTCCTCCTGAATTTTCCCATATAGGAAGGCACATTTGATATCCATCTGATACACCTTGATGTTGTGGTTGACAGCAAAGGCTAGAAAGGGTCTGATAGCTTCTAACCTTGCTACAGGAGCAAAGGTTTCATCATAGTCTATTCCTTCTTCTTTTCTGAAGCTTTGAACCACAAGCCTGGCTTTATTCTTGATAACTATACCCTTTTCATCAGTTTGGTTTTTAAAGACCCACTTTATACCTATTGGACAAACATCCTTAGGCAATGGTACAAGTTCCCATACTTGTTGTCTTTAAAACTGAAGGAGCTCTTCTTGCATAGCTTCTACCCAATTGTTGTCTTTTAGTGCCTCTTGGTACTTGACAGGTTGTGTGAGAGATAGGAAACCTGCAAAAAGACAGATATTTAAGGATTGGCTTCTTGTTAGCACACCCTCTCTGATGTTGCCAATGATTTGATCTGGTGGATGAGCTCTTAGGTAGATTAGATCTCCCTGATATGGTATGATGGCATTTTGAGGAGAAGGATAGAGGTTTGGTGACTCTGTTGGTGTAACATTTGTTTGCACTTCTATAGTGCCATCAGATGATTGAAATGGAAGTGGGGGAATGGGTCCAAGTGGTGTAAAACTGGACTAACTTTTGTTAACAGATGTTTGACTTCTGTCAACAGATGATTGACTTTTGTCAACATATGATTGACTTTTGTCAATAGATGATTGTGCAGTAGTGGTTTGAGGATAAGACTGGCCAACAGTGGCTGACTCAGCTGTGACAGAGTTTTAACAGTTGTTTTGAACAGCTACTTCCTCTAATGCAGAATAGATTTTATAGTGACTAGGGATCACAACATCTGTTTAAATCTTGATTTATCAAAAGCTTTGGTAAAAAGATCTGCACGTTGATAGTGAGTGTGGATTTTGACCATATCAATCAACTCTTTTGCGTAACAATCACGGATAAAATGATATTTAATCCGGATATGCTAAGCTTTCGAGTGATTGACTAAATCTTTTGTTAATGAAATGGCGGCCTCATTATCAAAATTATCATCATTAGGGTACCATAATCCTCTAGACGGACAACCCTTCAAATATCTAAGGATCCGTTTGACAGCTGCTAAATGACTTTGTTTCGGCTTCGATTGATATCGTGCACAAAGACATGTTGCGAACATTATGTCTGGTCTAGATGCAGTGAGGTACATCAGAGATCCGACTATTGCTCTGTATGTAAAAGGGTCAGTTAGCTCCCCCTTAGCGTCAACACCAATCCCGTGATTAGGTTGTATTGGGGGTATCCATCGGCTTTGAATCATCCATCTGGAATCGGCTCAAGACTTCAGAAACGTATTTGTTTTGGTGAATAAAGATCCCCGTTGGTCTTTGGTCCACCTGCAAGCCTAAGAAAAACTGCATCTCTCCCATCGCACTCATTTCGAACTTTTCCTGCATAACTTTTTTGAATTCTCTGCATAAAAGTTCATTAATAGATCCAAAAATAATGTCATCAACATAAATTTGCACTAGAAGCAAGTCATCTCCTGTTCGTTTTGTGAACAGTGTGCAATCTACCAAACCTCGTTTGAATCCTTACAAAAGGATATATCACCCCTCCATGTGCTAAGAAGTCTAGAAGAAGGGCTCTACATCTTGTCATGTGCCTGGAGCCTCCACTATCTACAAACCAAAGACTATCTAAACAAGCAGAAGCTCCCTACACAGCAGTAATGAATTAGTTTTGGTGAGTGTCCAAAGCCAAGTTGGCTTTGGATGGGTCCACAGACTTTTTAGACTCAAGCTTGGGAAGGTGATCAGTGCTTTGAACTAGTTTTTGAATCAAGTTCAACAACTGTTGCTGACCATTTGCAAGTGCTTGAATGTCAACACTTGGGGCAATAGTTGTTTGATCACTTCCAGACAGATGATAGTACCCATAGCGATTTCTGTTCACTCTTGGTTTAGAAGGTCTTTTTGGTTCCTCATAAACATGTGACAGATTATGACATGGTGGTTGTCCATATCCTCTTGGGTACTTGCTTGTGGGTGGAGCATCTGTTACTTGGACATCCCTGGGAGCAAATGTTTCAATACTTTTGATAACAGATGTTTGGACTGGCGTAAAAGTCTGTTTGAGCTTTCCTTTTGAAGTACTCACCACCTGACTTGCAAGAGTTTTAGCCTTGTACTCTTGTATTTTGACATCAAAATTTTTGAGATACAGACACTCTTTGGTTTTATGATTGTTTTTACCACATATTGAACATGTGGCCTTGGAATCACATGCACTTGTTCCTTTGTTTACATCATATGCTTTTAGAAGAAAACAGTTTTTAGTAACATGATTCTTCTTTTCACAGAAATCACATAACAAGTGGACAGACTTTTCTTTCTTTTTCCCTTTTTCAACCCTCTTTTCAACAGATGTTTGAGCATCTGCTGGAGGGTTTTTCAAGGGAATGATCTTTGCCTGTGGTGTTGTCTTCCCCTCAGGAGTTTTGAAATCAACTGGTTTAAAGTTCTTAAGAGTACCACACTCATCAGACCAAGTAGGTTTAAATTCATAATTTTCAAGTTCAGTGAATGATGAGGAGCCTTCTGGTTTTTCTAGAACAATTTTCTTACCATTAGGTTCAGTGATTTTAATCTCTTGGCCCTTCAAATTTGTTGGTACTACCTCAACTAACTTTTGATCCCTTTTGTCTGTGTTTTCAAAAGCTGGAGCAGTGGTTTCAAAACCAAAACCAAACTTCACATGACTTTTGGTTTGTTTGTTGAGTAGCATTTCAAAACCTCTAAATGATTCCACCCATTTCTGACATTCAACTTGGGTGGACTCAAGCTCACTTTTACAACTCTGATATTTAGTTAGCATAGTTTGGAGCTGGTCTTTGGTTATGGTTGCTTCATGTTTTAAGCTGCTTATTTCAGATTCTTTTTCAGTTAAATTTGTTTTTAACTCTTTTGAAAGTTTCTCAAATTTAGCTTCATCATCTAAAATTTTCTTTCTAAGGTTTTCATTCACCTCTTTGATGTTAGCAAATGCTATTACACATTTGTCAGAACATAAATCTTTAAGAATTTGAGGAGATACCTTAGCAGCAGCCATCAATGCACAATCACACTTGCACTCACAATCATCAGATGCACCCCAGGGATCTGAGAGATTCACAACCTCTTCTTCAGGTTTTTCACTTGCAACTACTTCATCAATAACATCATTAGTCACAACTATAGATTCAGTCACCATCTCCTCAGATTCAACTTCTTCTACCATAGCCATGAAACAAAAATTTTCTGGTTCATTTTTAGCTTTGGCAACTAATACAAAATTTTCATCTGTTAACTCATCTGGTAGACTACTCCAATCAACAAAGCCTTGTGTGAAGAAACTCTGTTGACTGGTCTCTGCAGGAGCAGAGGATGAAGCAGCAGTCATTGGCATAGGTGCCTGAGCAACAGGTGTTTGCACATAGTGGATCTGAGGAACAGTGGTTTGGACAAACTGGACAGGAACAGTGTTTGAGGACTGTGCAAAATGAGCAGTGTTTTGCACATTGGGTCCAGGGGTATTATAGGAATTTTGATAAGTGCTGGTCTGAGGCCTTTAATTTGGATAGGTAATCATAGGTGTACCATGTTGACTCCTACATTCCCTAGAAAAATGACCAAGTCTATGACATTTATAACACTTTATCTTTAATTTATCCAACGCCACCTTTGATCTGCCAGTTAACCCTAGACACCTTCTCCCAGTTTTCTTGTAAAAATTTTTAGTTCTTACACTGAGAAGGGCCAATTGGTGCATAATGTCCATTTCTTCCAAATCATCAGGGTCAAAATATTTTAGGTCATCATACTCAAAGGATATGTTATCAGATGCCTGGATATCACCACCACTTGCTGCAAAAGCATAGTTTGGTGAATAAGAATCAGAGTTAAAACCTGAGTTAAAACCTGAAGTTATGTCAATGAAATGATCATAACTCTGATCCTTACTATTTCCAGGCACCTCATCATGACCCAAAAGTGTTGTATTACCAAATACATAATCATCAGACACTTTTCCAGAGTCCTGGAGCTTCTTTTTCTGGTTAAGCTCTCTCTTATAAGTCAAGAGCTTACCATGAAGCTGGGTCAGTGATAGGTCCTTGAATCCAATTGAGTTTCTCATAACTATAGCAATAGTGTCCCATTTATCTGGTAATGATCTTAAAAACCTATGGTTCAAGGTTGAATGAGGGTAAGTTAGACCAACCAGTTTTAGTTCACTAATGAGACAGTTAAACCTCTCAAATTGTTGAGTTAATGACTCTCCCTTAACATGACTGAATGTTTCATATTGTTGGTTAAGTATTTCACGATTGTTTTCAATAACCTCTTCAGTCCCACCAAATTGTTTTTCAGTGCATCCCACAATTCCTTTGCACTGTTACAGTGTAACAGCCCAGCATATATATCATTGGGTAGAGCCATGGCCACAATACTGAAGGCCTTAGCATCTAACTCAATTTTCTGAAAATCCTGGTCGGAGTAGTTTTCAAGTTTCTTAGGCTCCTGAACCTTGGGATCTTCGGTACTCGGCACCATCGGAACATGTGGTCCGAAGATAACCGACTTCCAACACCCAGTGTTCTGTTGAGCTAGAACATGGCTCATCCGACGTTGCTAGATATTGCATTCAGATCTGACAAGCATCGGTGGCTTGTTGTTCGTGCCAGTGTTGTGTGGATCGTGATTGATTGAAGCCATTCTTTGATTTTTCGAAAACAAACTCTGTTTATAAGCGGTTGAATCGAAAATAAACTATTACTCTGTTTTCAATTCGACAAACAAACGATATCAATAATTGTGAGCTGATCTGTTTATATTAAATTGATTGATTAGATCGAATTTAATTGACCAAGCTCTGATACCAATTGTTAGGATCTGAGTTTGATTGTTTGATTTGTTTAAAGTAGAATGAGAAATGAATGAAGTGAAAACATATGGAAAGTGCAGCGGAATGATAAACTATAATCAAAACAAAAGAAATAAATGTTTTCTTAATCGAAAACTTTCATTATATTGAAAGATTACAATCAATTACAAGTACTCCCCCTCAGCCTGATCACTCTGTGATTGTTTGTCTGAGAGAATGTTGCGAGTGACAAATAGAATAGTACAAGCACTGTTCTATTTATAGACAAATCTAAACCACTGGTGACCTAGGCTGACGTCACCTAAGATATTGACCTCTAACAGAATAACAACATAAAACATCTGCCCTATACAAACTACTGTTATATTACAAAACTCTGTAAGGTAAACTACTGTTGAGGAAAACTCCGATGGTCTTGTATCATCTATTGGAGCCTAAGTGTTGTTGGCTCCAACAAACCTTTAGTCTTCAGCACTTGATCAGCATTTGTTCTCTATCAGACCTTTAGTCAGCAGTTGTTCTCTATCAGTTGTTATCCAACAGTCCTTTGTAGCAGCAGTTGTCACAGCAGTTGTTAGGGTCAACAGTCTTTTGGGAAGAGTAGGTTGTAAAGGCAGTTGTTCAATCATCTGTTCTTCTTTAGGTCAGCACCCAACATTTACTATCTTGTAAAGAAAATTTATTTATTAATTCTTTAACATATTTAGATTGATGTATAAAAGTTCCATTTGTTTGTTGCTTGATCTACAGTCCCAAAAAGTACTGCAGTTCTCCCATTGTACTCATCTCAAATTTTGATTTCATGAGTTTCTTAAATTCATCACATAGTTTTGTGTTTGTTGAACCAAAAATGATGTCATCAACATAAATTTGAACAAGTAAGAAGCCCTGAAAAAGGAGATAAGAGGCTTTATGCCATGAAGAACTTCATAGGCAGTTTTGGAATGTCTTTTATTGACAAGAACTCTGTTTTGTACATAACAAGCTGTGTTGACTGCTTTAGCCCAAAAATACAATGGTAGGCCTGAATCAGCTAACATGGTTCTAGCTGCTTCAATTAATGTTCTGTTCTTCCTTTCTATCACACCATTTTGTTCAGGAGTTCTGGGCATGCTGAAATGTCTAACAATCCCTTTAGACAAACAGAATTCATCTAGAGTTTTGTTCCTGAACTCTGTCCCATTGTCACTCCTGATGACTTTGATGAGAGAGGGAATTGCTTCTGTACTTGTAGAATGAAGAATTTAATAATATCAGCTGCCTTATCCTTGGAGTATAAGAAGAAGACCCATGTAAATCATGAGTAGTCATTAATGATGACCAAGCAGTACTTCTTCTTACCAAGGCTCATAATATTGACTGGTCCAAATAAGTCCATATGGAGTAGTTGAAGACATGCAGCTGTTTTTGATTCTTCAATAGACTTATAGGAGGACTTATGCTGTTTACCTTTAAGACAGGAAACACAGTGTTCTCTACACTGGTATTCCTTCAAAGGAAGACCTCTGACCAAGCCCATTTTTGTGACTTTATTTATGGTTTTAAAGTTCACATGGCCAAGTCTCCTATGCCAGAGATCAGTTTCAGAAGTTGATGCTCTTGAGAAGAAACAAGCAGTGTTGTTCAATACTTTGTCTTTTTCAATGTCCACTGCATAGACATTGCCACATCTTTTGGCTATCAGCAAAGTATGATCTTCAATAATCTTCTCTATCAACTTTTTGGCCTTCTGGTGATATGATCTTGCATGCTGTTTTTGTGAAAAAGGAAGAATATCCCTTGTCACACATTTGAGATACGCTCAGCAAGTTGTATTCCAAGTTTTCAACCAGATTGACCTTGTCAAACTGTATTTTACCAGAGGATACATTGCCATGTCCTAGAACGTATCCCTTGGCATTGTTTCCAAAGGACACAAATCCATCTTTTTGACTGATAAAATTGCTTATCAGGTATCTGCATCCTGTCATGTCCATTGAGCCTCCACTATCAACATACCAGATTTGTGAGGTTTTCAATCTCAGCAGTTTGTTAGATTGTGGAACATTTTGGGTCAACTATTGAAGAAGGATTTTGAGATAAAGGCCTTTGTTGAGATTTAGTCTTTTTCTGAGAAAAGATGTTACATGGTTGTTGTTTATTGGGACAAAAAGTTTCCTCAAAATCTTGTTTGAATTGTTTTCCCACAACCAGTTGTAAGATTTTCTTGTTATACTGATTTCCTTTTTTGTATCTACAAAATTCCGTTTTGTGGTTAAACAGACCACAAATCTCACATTCTCTTGCCTTCTCTTTCTTTTTAAATTCATCATGAGATGTAGAAGGTAAATTACTGATAATTTTAGAGGTATGAGTTAGGTCATCAGTGGTTTTCAGGTTCTCAACTCCTGATGTAGATGAAACTACTGGTGACTTAAAGTCAGTATATAAAACTTCTGCATGACTTTCTTTTTCAATTTTAAGAAAGTTCTGATGAAAGGATGTGCATTCTTTCATATTGGAAGTTTGATTTACAATTATTCTACTCCCATCATCAGCAGTTTTGGGAGTAAAATCAGTTTGTGTTTCAGTATGGTGGTACCCTATGCCAAACTTAACATTTGATGCAGTTTGTTTGTTAAGCAGCATTTGGTAACCTCTACATGACTCAATCCATTTTTCACAAACAACCTTGGTGTCAGCAAGCTCTTTTCTGACATTTCCTAGGTCTTCTATCATGATTTTAATTTGTGCTTGAGTTTAAATGGCATTATTTGTTAATTTAGAAATTTCTTTAGATTTCGCAGCAAGTGTTCTTTCTAAATCAAACTTTATCTGAGTATATTTTCTTTCAGAGTCATTTGCTTTGTCATGTAGATGCACATTGGTCTCTCTTATGAGAGCAAAAGATTCTTTGCAAGAATTTCAGCAAAGTTTTAACAAAGATTCTTTTTTATACCCGAGACAAGGCAGATTTGGAGGTGCATCCTTCAAATGGCATTAAGGAAAAATTATTTCTGCCATTATCAGGTTCTCCCCAGTTGATGTCATAGACTTTGTTCTCTGCATCTGGACTGCATTCAGATGTGTCAAAAGGAACACTGCTCCAATCAACATACCCTGATGTAAAAAGACTTTGTTCAGAGGGTTGTTGAGTTTGTGGAGGATGTTGAGCAGCTGTAACAGGAGGTGTTTGTTATTGGCCCTGTTGTTGAGCAGGCGTCTGAACATATTGTATTTGAGGCACATATTGAATTTGTGGAGCTGGTGCCTGTACAAAATGAGCACTCCCTTGAGTTCCATTATTCCTATTTTAACTAGTGTTAAACTGATTTCCAAACTGTGGTTGGTTAAAGCCAGAGCTTCTTCACTCTCTAGCAAACTGTCCCAACTTCTGACACTTATGACATCTAAGTTTAGATTTGTCAAAACCAACTTTTGTAGAACTATTCAATCCTGGAAATTTCCTTCCTGACCGTTTATAAAATGTATTTGTTTTTATGCTTAACATGGCCAGTTGATGTAGTATGTCCATTTCTTCTAAGTCATCACTACTGAAATTTTTTAAATCGTCCATTATAAAACACATGTTATCAGTAGTTTGACTGTTTTCTTCATTGTCATAACCTGGATATGAATTTTCTGATGAGATCCCAGTGGTTATGTCAATGTGTTCAAAAGATCCAAAGTCATTTGGACAAGAAGGTGAGTCTTGTCCTAAAAGTGTTCTACTACCTGGAACATAGTCATCAGCAGTTTTTCCAGAATTTTGTAACTTTTTCTTTTGATTTATTTCTCTTTCAAAAGTTAAGAATCTCCCATGTAATTTTGTAAGAGTGAGGGAGTTAAAATCTGGTCCAGATCTAAGAATTATTGAGTAAGTTTCCCATTTTTCTAGTAAAGACCTTAAAAATCTATGAAGCATAGATACTGTTGTATAGGTCTGACCATTTAACTTTAACTCAGAGATTAATGAGGAAAATCTTTCAAATTGTTGTGTCAAAGTTTCTCCATTAATTTGATTAAATGTTTCATATTGTTGAGCAAGAATTTCTCTGGTGTTGGCAATCACCTCTTCAGTTCCTCCAAACTGTTCTTTTAGGTAGTCCCAAAGCTCTTTGGCACTTTCACAATGTAAAAGTCCAGAGTAGATCATTTGGGAGAGCCATTGCCAACATATAGAATGCCTTAGCATCAAGATCAAGTTTTAGGAAATCATCAGTATATTGTTTTGGGTCTTTTGGAATTTCTTCCTTAGTTTCAAGATTTACATTTACTGGATTGTGAGGTCCATACATGACAGATCTCCAACAACCAGTGTTGGTCTGTGATAGAGTATGTGCCAATCTTTTCTACCAGATATTATACTCATTTCTAACCAGCATAGCAGATTTAGTGGCAGATCCAGTATTATGAGGATCCATTTTTGAGAATTTTGATTTGTCAAGCTTTTCTCAAAGTGATGGATGTAAAAGTAAAGAAAAATGAACTTTTATCCTTTATTGATTATCAATAAGAGCATGTGTCTGATTCTCAATTTGTTAGATTGATATGTGATCAGATAAACCAGTGCTTTGATACCAATTGTTAGATCAGTGGCTCAGTTTTTAGCAATTTCTTACTTATGAACACTTGTGTGTTATAAATATATCAAAGTAAATTGCATAGCGGAATATTAAAGTGTTCAAGTTAAAGAATTACTTTTTAACAGGAGTTATAACTCCCCCTCAATCAATAAACTAGGAAGTTAAAGATGAGAATCAATAGTAAATGAATAAAACGGTAAATGCATAATGATTCTCAACTATATGTGAAATGCTTAACTACAAAGTAATATGAAGGAAAATGTTCAAGCCTATAAGATTGAAGAGTGATTGAACTGCGTGCATAAATAGGGGGAGTAATCCCTCTATTTATAGAAGAGATAACCTACAGACTATGTAAATCAAAAGCTTAAAGTAATTAATTTACATTGACAAAAAGGCGTAAATTACATAAGGATGGTAGGTAGGCGGGCAACAAGTTGCGCCGCCACCCCTTTTTGAATAGAAAATCCCAATCTGCTAAAAATAAAACCCCGCCCTTGGGGGGGGGGGAAGTTATTGTGCACTTCTCGTTGAACCCGAGCCAAAAACCGCACCGCCTCCGGTGCCAAAGAATCGAACGTGTCGAAGGCCAAGGGAACGAAAACATGCTGAATATCCTCACATGCTTTAGCATGCTTTTCCACTTTCTTGGATTCAGCTCTCATGACCGCTTGCCCAGCCACAAACCCACTATCTCGAAGCCCAACTAGGGGGGACACCCCGGTAAGATCAACACACGCATGTTTCCCACCTTCCCAACCAAAGACTATGACGTCTGCTGGGCGCAAGGTGGACCTCCCCTCCGCGGGGTCTGTGAGAAAATTAACTTACGCCTCTTTTCTTGCGGAGATCTCCGCTCTTCTAAGGATGTCTGCCAAAGCATCCCGGACAAAATTGTGCCGATATTTAAACCCTGGAAATTCCTTACAATGTAACGCATGTTCCCTATACTTATCAAGGCATGCTTTGCGGCAGACTGGGCAATTTTCATCATCGGGGAAAATGGGTATCATCAGCCAGTATTTAAGGATTTCCCTGTACTATACTGCCGAGATCCGTTGCCCCAAGCCTTCGATAGGTAACACAGTAAGGAAGTCATGGGCGTGAGGCTTTTGCAGGCATTCTAAGACGGCCTTCTGACGGACGGACGGACGGAAATCCTCCTCCAAACTTTGTGCGATTCGCTTATAAAGAGCATTCGCCAGAGTTTTCTGTGGCTTTTTGGGGGTGGTGTCCTTATTAAAGAAACTGCCAATATGAAAGACAGGATGGGATCGTTGTAGAAGGTCAATTGCGCCAGAATAATCCGTGTCGACGTGAGCAACCCCACTGTTACGTAATATGTGGTCTTGCAGCCCCCAGGACTGGGATCTGGAGGCCACAAAACCATAGGCAGCCACGTCCCGGGCTGAGGATAGGCCTAACCCACCAAGTCGAAGCGGTAAAGTCGCAACTCGCCACTGGAGGTCCCAAAAAAAGCCCCCCCACAGACAACAATGTCTTCTATGGCCTCCCTAAGGCCTTTGTCAAAACAGGAAACAACATTTTCCACAAAGGGAGACTGACAGGTACGCAAACCGAAGAGCAACTTGGCCACACCCATACATGATCTAAGCAATAGAAGTTCGCTTTGGGGATCCCACAATCTAGGGAGGAGCCCCATGAGGTCAACAGCCCGTGCCGCCCTTTTAGTAGATAGATGACTTATGAAACCGGCGTCGCGGCTGACTGCCCCACCAAGCAGTTTGACCCCCCCACTTCGGTCTGCCAATGTCACTAGGAAACAGACATGGCCGGATCTTCCCCCCATCACTTGATGGCCAGAAAACCTCAGTTTTTCTAATATTGAGTTGTAGTTAAAGTAATGAAAAGATATTTCTACAACAGGCTGTAGTTTATCGAAACTTGAACAACAACTTTAACAAAACAAATATAATACTAAACTGCTAAGTTTAAGGTCAGTTTAATACAAGTGCTGATACATTAAAAGATCTTCAGAAGTTTGCATTCAGTAGTTTGTTCTTTAGATATTTGTCTGGTTTATCTTCAGAACATCTGATGCTTTTACTCTTCAGAACTTTTGCATATCTGTTACTTCAGCAGTTTGTCAAAATGTAGAAGAGGATATAAGACTAAGGTTTACAACTGGCTTGTCAATCCTCTTTGACCATACAGGCTCCAATATTCTCTATTGATGATGCACGCCTTAGTTGTCCTTGCATCATCACACTGCTACCAGGATCTCCAATGATTTGTCCTATCAGATGAATTTGATGAATCCGGGATTCCGGATGTTCAGGCATAGGAATCACCACTGGAACATTCAAATTTTCTGTTGTATCCAAATCATTACTCGTATTTGATGATGATGCAACATCTGGATTTGGGTTCACCGGAGGTAATGTAAGTGCATTATTCATGTATGTCCCCAGCTAGTGATCCGGTACTGAATATCGAAGGTTCAGATAATCAGAAAACAACCAAGACATTAACCTAAATATACATTCGACCAGTCAAGAGGTCGAATGTAGTTTACCTTTGGTCGAATGTAGTTTGAATGTTGAAGAAGGCTTCATTTGAACCTTTAAAGGGTCGAATGTACACCTTCGACCTCCTGAAAGGGGCGAAGGTGGAAGTCTATAAATAGGGAAAAGTTTATTATTTTGAGAGAGTTATCATTTGGATCTTTTCCCTAGTTTGTGTGTGTGTGATATTCTCTGTATTAGGTCTAGGATTGAAGTGTAATTGTTGATATTTTGATCTAATACACGAGTAAAGTTATGGAAATTGCTCGGTGATTCGTTATCTGTTTTCATCACGATCATTACATTTATTTTTGAATCATTTTGCACGATCGGAGGGGATTCCACACCCTACGGTTGGTATTCGTGAGATCACGGTTCGTGATTACGATCCTAAAACGAGTTCTCAAGTGGTGTCAGAGCATAGGCTCGATTTCACGATTGCAAATTGATCTGAATTGATGAAAACAGATTAGAATTCTGGTTTAAAGATCAAAACCCAATAAATTTTGAAGCTTTTCATAAAAACATGGTTTTTGATTAAATTGGAGTTGAATTTGATGTTGTTTTCAAATATCTTTTCACAAATGTTTGTCTAAATTCAAATCCGCACAAAACCTATCAAATTTCATTACATTTGGTGAAAATTTTGTCAAAAAACCGAACAGATTCGTGTTCTTGAGGTTGAAGATGATGAACAGACCTGAAACGGTCGAATGTGAGATTTGATGGTCGAACCTAGCCTTTTCTAGTCGAACGTGGAGTGTATTTTGGTCGAACCTATAAATTTTTAGTGTGTTGTTGTTTATTCGACCATCTGTGTTACATTCGACCAATCGGGTGGTCGAAAGTGGATTAATTTGGTCGAAAGTGAAACGAGTTTGTTACTTTCTACATTCGAGTCTTTAGAAACGGTCGAATCTGGACTAAATTCCACATTCGCCCACATGCTCTTTTGGAAAAGGTCGAACGTAGAATCTGATTTTCAAAGATTTTCATTCTTGAGGTCGAACCAAGACAGAGGTACATTCGACCCTTGTAAAAGGTCGAATAAGACTATATTTTCCCAGGTTCGAACCCACGAATATTCGGATAATATTTTTCAAATTTTAAGGTGTAAAAAAATTTCGAAAATTTTCTATCGATAATTTGGTTAAGCCTGTGTTTAGAAAATTTTTGAAATAATTTTTGTTGAAAAATGATAAATTGCTTGGCTATATTAAGAACTGATGATCAGATAAAAGCTGCAATGCAACAAAAACTAACATGGGAACAAGTTGTTGCATCTATGATTCAACAATCTGTTACACAACCAGCTGTGCAATCAACTGATAAAATGGTTAATGTGAATGAGTGTGTTAACAGAGAAAGTGTTAAAAGTAATGTTGTGTGTTTTGTCAAACAAACGGGAAATGATGATTCAAGTGAATTGTCAAAGAGTGATTTGAGTTCTGATACGAGTTCAGAACAGAGTGAATCAAGAGAAAGTGATACATCAAATGTTGATGTAAATTCTGAGAATGGTTCTGAGAATGGTAATAATTCAGATGCTGAGGTCAAATTTAATGCTGAATGTGCTAATTGTTCTGATTGTGTCAAATTGAAAAATGAAGTGCTGAAACTTCTTGAGGACAAACTGAACTTAACAAATAAACTTGAAAGATTTCAAATTGAAAATAAAATTTTGACAAATAATGAAAGACATTTTATGAATCAAATTGAATCTTTTCAGAAAGAGATTTCAGAACTTCATAACACTATTTCAAACAATAATTCCACATCAGAGTTGGAAATCACAACACCTTGTGTTGTTGATTCTGAATGTGAGGTGAAACCAGTGTTTGAAGAGAAAATTGAAAATGTAGTAGCAACTTCAGAACTTGAATTTGAAGAGATACCCATATTCAAGTTTCCTGAAGGAGTTGAAGGATCCTATATGTTGGTAGGACAGGACAAATTGATTTTCAACAAAGATTTTCCAATTGATAATATCGAACAATCTTTACTTAAATGTATCTATGTTGATAATATTGATTTGTTAAATCAATTTAAAAATCAATTTGATCATCTATCGTTTGAACTCAATCCTAACCAACATAAGGATCAAAATAAAAACATTGAAAATAAAAAGATTGAAAACAGGAAGAGTCCTAAGGAAAAAGGACCAAATCAAACAAATCGAAAGGTAATGATCAGATGAAAAATTCTCATCAAAAGAATTCAAGAAATTTTTCATCTAGATCATATGACTCTTATGATTATTCATATACCTCTCGATTTGATGGTTATTGGAGAAACAACTCACCACAGTATTCTCATGGTTATGTTGAATGGAGAAGATGTTTTGAATGTGGTGAAGTTGGTCATATTGCTGCTCATTGTCCCTACTAGTATTGGGATGAAGGGTATGCATGTGATTTTGTGGAATATAGGTCTTGTTATAACTGCGGAGAGTGTGGGCATTTAGTTGCTTCCTGTCCGTATGTTAAACAGAAAAAGACCAAAGTGAAATTTGCTAAAAATTTAGGCAATGTCAAAAAGTCTGTATCCCCAAAATCAATTAAGAAACAAAAGGGGAAACAGGTTGTGTATGACAATCATAACAAGATTGCCTTGAACAAAAATGTAGATAGTGAACGGGTTGCTAAGGTAAGGGGGAGTTCTAAGGCTAAGCCTAAGAATAACTCTAAACCTGGACCTTTATCAGTTAAGTCTGAGAAGGTTCCAAACAAAGTTCAGAAGGAGGTGTCAAACATGAAACCTGAAAAGTCAACAATCAAAACGATTTCAACAAAGTCTAAAATAAACTCTGAACGTGTTTGGAAACCCAAATCACTTTCTAAATCAATAGCAATTTCTACTTCAAATCAATCCATTGAAAAACCAATTGATTTTTCAAAAGGAGAATGGATTGATGTTCCGAGGATTGATGACCTTGGACGACCCATCATTGTGAAGGCTCTCTTGTGCTAATTGTTTAACAAGTGTGCAGGTTGTTCCACACAGACCTATTAGTTATCTTTTGATAGTTGATAGTGGAACATCTGTATACAGACTAATTATTGGAGAGGTGAAGGTCAAAAGAAGAGATATTGAAAAAGGAAAACATGAATTCAAAAGAAAGGAGAGTGTTTGTTGTGACAACCTGCACCCTTCACATTTCATAAATGTGCATAATTGGTTCTTCAACTATTTCAAAATATTTATTTTTAACCCTCGTATTTTAATAGGACCAAAATTCACAATTTAATAAAACTTATAATTTTTATAAGTAAAAGTATGCACGTTTTATACTCACATCTACACCCGAGCACGTATGTTTCAGACCTTGATACTCAAAGCCCTTAATTTTTGGTCCTAAAACAACTTAGAAACAGAAGGAAACAAGTCTATGACTTAAAATTGTTTAAATTAGAAAAAATTATTTTTTTTTTGCCCTCGTAGTCCGCCGAGACAGTCAAACAGTCAAAGTCCTAGTCAAAGTCTTAGTCAAAATCCTAGTCAAAGTCCTAGTCAAATAGTCAATTCATCTTAAAATCTTACTTTATTGTGTTGACCAATTTTAATGCCTAATTGAATCCAAAACGAGTATAAAAACCCACCTATGACCCATTACACTTTGCACCTCTAAATCGATTGCTTCAATTCGATTAAACTCTCCCTCATACCTTTCTTCTAGAGTATATTACTTCTACATTTGAAGCTTTGATTATAAGCTCTTGTAATTGGCGAATTGGAAGCTTGATATTTTTTCCTATTCGGTTTCTTTTCTTCTAAATTGGACTAGTTTCGTAGTTGAATCTTTGGATTGCTCGCATTTTCACGCTCGCTTAGTCATCTAGTCATTTGGCGAAAGTGAGTATTTCCTATCCCCTTTTTGCTTTTATTCATTTTTTTGGGGTGTTACATGTACACTTATACAAATTACAAATACAAGTTCACATTTTTACAATACAATTCTAGTACTATGTGCATTTGCTTACAAACGTGCTTTATGCTTAGACATTTCATGTAGAATACATTTGTACTTAGTGAAATCATTAACATTGTAAAAGCCGACCTTAACATTGGATAGCGCTATTGGATTGACAACCCGCCTAGGTTGATTCTCCCCCTTTTTCATCGGAGAATCCATGGTCATTGTTAAGTTATTATCCAATTATTTGGATAAGTACACCGCCGTTCATTTAGTACATTTATACAGTCACAGGATTGATTTCGCTCATTTGTATGATACATAGTTTACATAATTGCACTGTAGCTTTGCACTTGAATTGTATAACATTTCCAACTTACTATATGTATTAAATCTAGGAATGCTCACCAACATTTCATATGTTGACAAAACTTATTTTGTACATGTTTCAGGTGCAGTTTGATCTTAGTACTATAGCATTGGACTTTAGTGATTGCTTTTAATAAGTTATTTCAAATTTCATGTTTCATTCAGACTTTTGTATTTTTTTTTCCATTTCATCTATGTAAGACAATTTAAATTATTCAATAATATATTTACATTTTAGTACCATGTGCTTTTGAACAATCGTCACTACGTGACACCTCGATGATTCCGCCATCGGTTGGGGTGTTACATTTGTCGTCTGTTTCCTACCTGTGAAGTCGGAAAGCCTATTCGCCAAATTAGAACACACTTTTCATACACCTTGTGCCTTGAAACAAATAGCCCGCTATGAGCCCAAAGAGATGCCTTAACGATCCTGCAAATAAATCATCTTTCAATGTATAAATTTCGTAAAAGTTTGAAAATTTAAAAGGTTTCAAGTTTACCCAGTCTTAACGGGTAGCACTTCGATTTTCTCAACATTTCATAACAATTAAAAATTTCTGACTTTTCAACCCACAAGTTAAAGAAATGTTTAAATACAGACAATTTTATTTTCCAAAATTCGTCAAGGCATCTGGGATCATTCACAACCTTCACATCATTTTAAATCTTGGTCTTTCGAAACACATTAGATTTACACACACTTCATGAAATGGTTTCATCTTGCATTGCATATTTTAGAAATCAAATGTAAATCTGCATGTTTTCATATGACGTATCCAATATATGTTTTCGGGAGGAATTTGCAACTAATAATATACCTTATAACACTTTTCAAACTTGACTTCTCGTAAACACATGAAAATGTGTACCTACAAAATCTTTTCAAGTGAACCTGTTTTGAACTTAAAACATTCTTCGGTTTCCAAAAGGTTATCCTCATACCAGTAGACTATACGTCTGTTCTGCGCACATTCATATACAGTAAATTTCATTATTTTTTTACACCATTCTATTTATAGTTACGTTCGTACATTATCTTATTATTTTTGTATTATTCTTTTGTTGGTAGTTATTTTCACACGTTATTCGCAACTATTCTCGCACTAGTTATTAGTAGTTATTCTTACAACACTAGTTTTGAGCATTAATTTAACATGTTTACTTTCATTTTGTGCAAATTGTGCGATTTACTCGATTTACGTTATGTTATTCTTTCAATCGAAATTTTATGCTATACTTATATACTTACATGAACGCATATTTGGTATGCATATTTTTTTTGTTGTGAGCAAAACCCTGTTATACTTTACATTATTTTGTTCATCATCATGGCCAACTAACATACTTATTGATAGCTCGTATGAGATCTAAGCCAGTTCCCATGTACGACTCGGTCCAGAGTATTCCTCTAACCCGAGGGGAACGGTGTAATCCTTAGAGTTTATCAATATAGTTGTTTAGAGCCCAATGATGTGAACAGAAATTTACCGGTTAAGGGTGAACCCGAAGGGTGAAGAACCCCTAATCATGTCTTATACTTACACATTAATCTCAATACGGTTAAAGGGTGAACCTGAAAGGGGAAGAACTTCTAACCGCATCTTATACTTGAGCAGTATCTACTACTTAACACATTTTGGTTGCACGCATTGTTTCTTGTATTACTTATGTTAGTGTTAAGGAAAAGCATAGCACCCTAGTGTAAGGTAAATCGATGATTACGGTCCGGAACGCAATCATGGATTTACAGGTACATGGGGGTGGTGTGTGATTCTACTTAGGCTATTGGTAGACAATCAGTACGAGTCCAAAGTATCAGTAGTGTGGTGGGTTAGCTGCGGTACACCCTATATATAAGCACGAGCGATACTGCGGGAGCGGACTAGGAGTCTGACCAAGAACCTACCCATTACTATCTCTTTATTAGATCGTTGACTAATAGCTAACATTTTCGATAAGAATGTTCTTACACGAGCTTCAATTTGACTTCCTAGAGTCTTTCTCTGGACCATCCACACAGAAAACACAAACTTTGTATACTCTTACACTCTCTGTTAGTCGAAATCCTATTGCACGTCCTTAATAAAGTTCGGTCAGAAACTTCTCTAAAGTAAGGGAAGCTACTATAATACTGCCCTGCCATCACCAGTTACATACTTTCCCAAACCATGCTCATTATAAACTCTTAATTCTCTAACCTTGGGTTAAACTTTAAGGATTTTCAAACTCTTATTTTGGGTATTAAACAACTACTTCAAACTTTGTCAAATCATGGCTGATGCATTTCTTAAAATCTACTTGCCTTTTTACAAATGTCTTTTGTTTCATAGAAACCTTCACTTGAAAGTAATTTCAGGACGAAATTTTCTAAAGTAGGGGAGACTGTGACAACCTGCACCCTTCACATTTCATAAATGTGCATAATTGGTTCCTCAACTATTTCAAAATATTTATTTTTAACCCTTGTATTTTAATAGGACCAAAATTCACAATTTAATAAAACTTATAATTTTTATAATTAAAAGTATGCATGTTTTATACTCACATCTACACCCGAGCACGTATGTTTCAGACCTTGATACTCAAAGCCCTTAATTTTCGGTCCTAAAACAACTTAGAAACAGAAGGAAACAAGTCTATGACTTAAAATTGATTAAATTAGAAAAAATATCTTTTTAGCCCTCGTAGTCCGCTGAGACAGTCAAACAGTCAAAGTCCTAGTCAAAGTCTTAGTCAAAATCCTAGTCAAAGTCCTAGTCAAATAGTCAATTCATCTTAAAACCTTACTTTATTGTGTTGACCAATTTTAATGCCTAATTGAATCCAAAACTAGTATAAAAACCCACCTATGACCCATTACACTTTGCACCTCTAAATCGATTGTTTCAATTCGATTAAACTCTCCCTCATACCTTTCTTCTAGAGTATATTACTTCTACATTTGAAGCTTTGATTATAAGCTCTTGTAATTGGCGAATTGGAAGCTTGATATTTTTTCCTATTCGGTTTCTTTTCTTCTAAATTGGACTAGTTTCGTTGTTGAATCTTTGGATTGCTCGCATTTTCACGCTCGCTTAGTCATCTAGTCATTTGGCGAAAGTGAGTATTTCCTATCCCCTTTTTGCTTTTATTCATTTTTTTGGGGTGTTACATGTACACTTATACAAATTACAAATACAAGTTCACATTTTTACAATAAAATTCTAGTACTATGTGCATTTGCTTACAAACGTGCTTTATGCTTAGACATTTCATGTAGAATACATTTGTACTTAGTGAAATCATTAACATTGTACTAGCCGACCTTAACATTGGATAGCGCTATTGGATTGACAACCTGCCTAGGTTGCTTCTCCCCCTTTTTCATCGGAGAATCCATGGTCATTGTTAAGTTATTATCCAATTATTTGGATAAGTACACCGCCGTTCATTTAGTACATTTATACAGTCACAAGATTGATTTCGCTCATTTGTATGATACATAGTTTACATAATTGCACTGTAGCTTTGCACTTGAATTGTATAACATTTCCAACTTACTATATGTATTAAATCTAGGAATGCTCACCAACATTTCATATGTTGACAAAACTTATTTTGTACATGTTTCAGGTGCAGTTTGATCTTAGTACTATAGCATTGGACTTTAGTGATTGCTTTTAATAAGTTATTTCAAATTTCATGTTTCATTCAGACTTTTGTATTTTTTTTTTCCATTTCATCTATGTAAGACAATTTAAATTATTCAATAATATATTTACATTTTAGTACCATGTGCTTTTGAACAATCGTCACTACGTGACACCTCGATGATTCCGCCATCGGTTGGGGTGTTACATTTGTCGTCTGTTTCCTACCTGTGAAGTCGGAAAACGTTGCAATTTCATGCTATTGCTCTCAGGTTTTGGATTATACAACAGATGCGACAAAACAGTTTATTCTAAACTCTCTTATCTTTGTTAATGGCTTTACAAGTTGAAAGAACAATGTGAGTCAAGTAATCTAAGTGAGAAAATGGTTTTTGAAACTCAATAAGTAAACCTCATCGGATATCATTTTATTTTGTTTTTCTTCAAAAGTTGAAAAATCCAAAAAATTGCTTATTTTTAGATTTTTCGGGGGAGAAAATTTCAGAAAAATCAAGATTAATAAAAATTAGAAAATCAAAAATGAGTTTTCCTGGAGAAAAAGTGGAGATGATAGTACATCAGTGGACTGTCAGACTACTCTGAAAACAAAATGAATTGATAAACATTGAGTAGCCACTACAATTATATATTGGTAGGCTTGAAATCAAAGGTTAAAATTCAGCATGGTGATATAAACCTAAAAACATTAACTGATAATCATGTGGATCTACGTCTCGTTGGCATATGGTCTTAGAACCGAAATTTCGTTTGATAGATTGCCAAAATCGGAGGTTTTTGGTCGTTATATTGAAAGTTATCTGGGGATAGCCTAACTGATCTTTTGTCGTATTAATTTACGGACCTAGATCAGTCAGGGTATCTTATTAAAAGATCTTTAATGACAAAACCTTAAGTTACCGAATGAGGAACTTAACATGTGTGATGATAATCAAAGATTATCTAATGCATCGTATCAATACTATGATGAAAATCATGTATGATATTAGTCCTCACCCTGGTTGAGTGCATAAGTTGCTTTGAAGCATTAATTTGCTGACCTGTCACCGATGTGCCTCATACCTTGTAAATAACGGATAACAACAGTATAATAACGTATTACGATGAAAATTTGTGCAATTCTTAATACGGGAATGTGTCGCGTGTGCAGGGACCATAGATTTTTCAGTATCTAATATTACCTTAACATGAATAATGAATAATGATTTTGAGTTTAAATGGACAAACATACTGGTAATGGTTGTAGGATGCTCAATGTCAAAAACAGAAAATTGATCAAAAAGAGTTTTGACTGACTGTTCCAATACTGATATGATCCTCTTACCGAAAAATTCGCAAAAATATGTTCAGTTTACTTTCCGATGATGAGATACTTAATGTGAATACTCAGATACTTAAAAGTTGAAAAAGATTTCAAATTTTCAAGTTTTTGGTGCATATTAAAAATGTTTAATAATTCAGGGGGAGAACTATTGAGGGTCAATAGGAATGTAAAGAGTACTTCCGAGATTTTTGTCGTGTCTAACGTTGGTTGTAGTTTGTGTAGTTTTTAGTAAATTTTTCTGCAGAATCAAACACAACAGTTGCACTGCTCAAGACTCATCAACAAAGCGTGTAACTGAACAAGACTCAAACCTGAACATCAAGATCACCAGAACAACAGAAACTAGTCAGAGGTTGTTAAAGAATAGATTGAAGATCGAAGAATTCAAGATTTGCTGTCTGTTTTCATCTATGGACTAACAAATGACAAAGCCAATATTTCTTGAGTCTGTCTGAGATCTCGAAGCTTATTGCAGAGATAGACAAGAACTTCGACACAAACGTGCATGAAAATGGAAAGTTTTCAATTCGTTCAAGATGATGATTGCAAGACTTGAAGAATTGACAGTTTTCTGATTTGGTATATCACTAGCTAGGTCCAAGGGGGATATTGTAAGTGCATTATTCATGTATGTCCCCAGCTAGTGATCCGGTACTGTATGTCAAAGGTTCAGATAATCAGAAAACGAACATGACATTAACCTAAATATACATTCGACCAGTCAAGAGGTCGAATGTAGTTTACCTTTGGTCTAATGTAGTTTGAATGTTGAAGAAGGCTTCATTCCAACCTTTAAAGGGTCGAATGTACACCTTCGACCTACTGAAAGGGGCGAAGGTGGAAGTCTATAAATAGGGAAAAGTTTATTATTTTGACAGAGTTATCATTTGGAGCTTTTCCCTAGTTTGTGTGTGTGTGATATTCTCTGTATTAGCTCTAGGATTGAAGTGTAATTGTTGATATTTTGATCTAATACACGAGTAAAGTTATGGAAATTGCTCGGTGATTCGTTATCTGTTTTCATCACGATCGTCACGTTTATTTCTGAATCATTTTGCACGATCGGAGGGGATTCCGCACCCTACGGTTGGTATTCGTGAGATCACGGTTCGTGATTACGATCCTAAAACGAATTCTCAGGTGATACTGTAGGATGATCTAGGATAGCTTCACTGAAAACTCCATCATCATCTTCTGTCTCAGATGAATCTAATGTTGTAGAAGCTTCTTGATAAATTTCTTCATCTATCACAGGAGCATTGGTATCATTAGAAGTTGTCGGAGGAGTTACGGTGATCGGACGCACTAACGGTGAAGTCACCGCCTTCTCACACTCGTAGTATAATCGTAATACAGCCTCTTCAACCAAGCTTTCTAGATTGAATGACTCAAAGAGTTCTTTAGAGTCAAACTTCCAATCGGGACCATTTCCTGGAGCGTTCTGAGTGTAGCGTTGAACATCCACATTAGCCCACTCTTCAACTTGTTTTGTTCTTTTGTTAAACACGTGTTTATGTGGTATCACGTATCCAACAAAATGGCCCTCTTCTGCTTTAGCTCCAAAGTTTTCTCTAGGATTCAGCATCATGCATGGTACGCCGAATGGTCCTAGAAACTCTAAATTCGGCTTTCGCCTGTTAAGCAGCTCATAAGAAGTCTATCCAAATTTCTTCACTGTCAATACACGATTCAGATTGTAACAAGCTTCATGAATTGCTTCCTTCCAGAAAATCACCACAAGATTAGAATCTGCAAGCATTGTCCTAGCTGCTTCTATTAGAGTCCTGTTTGTAGATACACGTATTACGACTAGTGCTATTTAATTGTGAATACTAATATGTTTTGTTTTGGTCGACTGGTCGAAGGTGGAAGATCGAATGGTCGAAGGTAGAAATAGATGGTCGATGGTAGCACTGGAGGTCGAATGAAGATTTGTTTATATGTAAGTCCAGATTCACCCACTATATATAGTCGAACCTGCACATTCGACCAAGCTATTTGGGCGAATGTGCAGGTCTATATAAGGCTGAATCAATTTTGAGTGTTTAACTTTTGGTCATTTGTTTTCCCTCCCAGTGTGTGTTTCTCCCTAGGGTTTTTATTGAGTCTGTAATCAAGTTAAATCATTATAAACAATCTTTTGAAGTGTAATTGATTATGTTATTGAATGAAATGAATGTGTTTATGATGATTTCTGCGTTTTGCTAGTTTTATTATCATTTTGTGATCAATTCAGGGATTCCGCACCTGAATTGAACTTGTTTGATCATAATCTTTGTTGATTAGCCGATCCTTTTCGCATACAAAGTGGTATCAGAGCCATAAGGATCAAACAACCATAAATTGATAATATTACAGCCGATTTGGACCCAATTTTGATCAAAACTTTCTGTTTTTCATTGAACATTTGAATTTGGTGTTAAATTGGTTGATTTGAACTTGTTTTCATGGATAAAATTCAAAATTCTCTTTGTTAAACTTATTCCAAATCTAATCCGAAGCAAAACCTGCATAAGATCATCAAATTTCATCAACATTTGAAAATTTTTTATCAAAATAACTGATTTTCAAAGTATAACCGTTTTTCAAAATGAAAGGGTCAAACCTAGGGTGATTTGGTCAAGAGTGGAGTTTTTAGGTCGAACCAGGGTATTTTCGGTCGAACGTGGAGCTATATTTGGTCGAACCTAGAAAGTTTTAGTGTGTTGTTATTCATTCGACCTTAAGTGGTACATTCGACCAATCGGGTGGTCGAACTTGGGATAAACTGGTCGAAAGTGAACTGAGTCTATTATTTTCTACATTCGAACCTTATCAAACGGTCGAACCTGGATTAATATTTACATTCGACCACGCGATTCTTAAAAAGGGTCGAACGTAGAAACTGTTGTGAAAATTTTCTAATCGTTTCGTGTTTTATCATTTTCAGAGCGATATGTGGAACTTTCCTACAACACCACGACCTAATACAACACCACAACAGCAGACAACTATGGATCCTTGGTCAGTAGCTGCTCAAAAGGCTAGTCAACCATCTCAACTGATTAACTATATGGTGATGACTAGTTCTATGCCCCAACAAGTTGCATAACCACAACCACAGCCTATGGCTGATTATTGGGGAGTTGCAGCAGCGGCGGTACACTCTCAGACTACCAATGCGATTTCGACACTTATTTATGACTTATCTTCGGGTAGTGGGAGCCGTCCACCAAAGTTGTTGGAAATGGTAGACTACAACACATGGAAGACCAAGTTCAAGATTCATCTAGAGGGAATTGGATTAGAAGGAACGGAAGCTTGGCAAATGATTTCTAAGGGTTATGTTGCTCCGGTTTTGGACAACACGGGTGAGCCGATTCCGTTAGAGAGTCTTGCTGAGGACGAGAAGAAGAAGTTTGCGGTGGAAAAGAAGGCGTTTTCCCAACTGTCCCAGGGCATTAACATTGATCTCTTACATCAGTTTGGGTCATGCACCACTTCTAAACAATTGTGGGACATGTTAAGGTATCATCGTGATGGGAATGAAAAGACGAGGAAGCTGAGAATGGAGGAGTTGATTCCAAGGTATTGTCACTTATTGACTGAACTTTCAAGCTATGAGATCAATATACTGATGTCTGAGCTAGTGGACAAGTTTGCTGATGCGTTGCCACCATACTGGAATCAACACATAGAGGTACTCAAGGAAAAGGATGCGTACCAATACTGGACCATTAATGAGTTTATACAAAAGCTAGAAAACAAAGAGATGGAAGAAAAGAGGAAGGCGAAAAGAGCTCAAGTTCCTCAAAATCCAGAGCTATATCATGACGGTACATCTTCATCTCTAGCTAGTTCAAGTTCTAGTTCTAATGTTGCTCCACACATTGCTTGCGTATCAAGTACTGTTGAACCACCCAAAGCCCCCATAAACTACCTTTCTCAAACTTCATCTTTTACCCCACCATCATACCCTACTACTACTTACATCCCACCATTTTCACCGATACAAAAAGCTGCTTGTTATTCTGCAAGTCTAAACCAACCTCAACAACAATCCTATTTTCTTCAAATGAATAAAACTCAAATGAACCAAAGTCAACCTAATCAGAGCCCAATTGTGTTGGAGACTTCAAACTTGAACAATGTTACTATTGAAGTTGCACAGTAACATATAGCATTGGTTTCAGCTATGGTCGCTTCTTATAACGGTTTAGTCGCTAGTCAAATTGGTAACAACAATCTAACCAGTGAAGACTATGCACAAATTGACAAAGAAGAGATGGAGCTCATTGATATCCAGTGGGCATTTCCTAGTGTTATGAGGAGAGCGACTGAATTCATTGAGAAGACAGGCAGAACTGATCTTTTTACTTCTCCAAACACCACATATGGCTTTAATAAAGCCAAAGTGACATGTTTTAATTGTGGTGGGAAAGGTCACTTCAAGAGAGAATGCACACAGCCAACACAACAGGGGAACAGGAATCCTTTCAACACCAACTACCAGAATCGTCAAAATCAGGTATCATACCAAAGTCAAAACAACTCTAATTTTCAACAACAAAACAACTACCAATACCACCAAAACAACTCACCAAAAAATAATGTTAGACAAACCACTACACAAAACCAGAACCAAAATGCAACACCACACAATCCAACCAGAACTTTAATTCCTATCTCTACACCAAATAGGCAAACCCAACCAGATAACAAGAACCAAGCTTTGGTGATTCAGAAAGATGAGGGTTTTGATTGGACTGGTATGCAACTCGGTGTTGAGGAGATTACTACTGGTAATGTGGTGTGTGTTGCCCAGCAAATGGATTTGGATGAGCCGATATCTGTTAAAGAAGAATTGGCGACTGAGAAGATGTCTGAGGTGAAAATTGAAGAGTTGAGTGAAGAAAGTGATGTTTGTGTTGAGAAGAAGTCGGGTTTGATTCTTGACTCTTTTACTGATGTGCCAGAAAAGTATGATTCAGCTTATTCTGATATGGAGAGCGATTCTGATTCTGAAGCTAGTGTTAACTCACTAGATGATGATATAGATCAACTTCTTGCTGAAGTTGATTTTCTAATGACACGCAAATCGTGCATGGTGCATGATGCTTTTACCAGAATCGACTATTCTAAATTCTTTGCTGGAAAGGAAGCACACTTTGCATTGATGGCGATGACTAAGCCTCCAAAGCAGGTAAGTTCTGAATCTAATTTAGATATGAATAATGAGAGGTATTGTGGTGCATGCGATAGATTGACAGAGGATAATAAGCAACTCAGGGTTCAGCTTGAGAGTGCTAAAATCAACTGTCAATCGTATCAGAAAGACGCACGAGAATTTAATTAAGTGCTTGATGGTTACAAGAAAGACATTTCAGAACTTAAAAAGACTTTATCTTTGAAACAATTAGCCATTAACAACTATATCAATGAATTGGAAAATACAAAACTTGAAATGGCTACCCTCAAGTGCTTTGCAGAAAAGGTCAACAAGAAGCTTGAAAGTTATAAGCACATTGCATATGTTGTTGATCATATCATTGAGGAGCCTTCACAGTCTAGTAGTGCAAACTACAAGGCCGTCCCATCTCCAGTGTTATTTGAAAACCATACTTTGAATTCAATAACACCGGAGAGCTCAGTTAAGTCTGACTCGACATCGGATGATGAGTCTAACACCTATAGTGTGGGAGACCCTAATTCTGATGTTCGACCTATTTTGGGACTAAACAATGAAGGAGTGATTGCTGTAACTAATGATTCCGACTCTGAGGATGACAAATCTGAGAAGGTGTGTGATATTCCTGCTGAAAATCACATAATTACCAATGAACCTGTGTCACCATCTCAGATTGTGCATCCCATGGCTAACGCTTATCGAGCGAATCAATCAGTTAAGCCTGTTGAGAAAAATGATCAATGTGAAAACCCGTCAAAATTTTCTATCGGATGATAGGATCTGATAACATAATTTCTGAAGAGGAATATCCAATCAAATTTGCCAACTATTCCAAAATAGAGAAAATTTGGCAGGAGAGTACCATTTGGTTCCCAAAGCATGAGCGAACAAATGATGTACCTCCAGAGGTTTTAGAGAAGATTTATTTGGATATTCCAAAAGAACCAAAGGTTCATGTCACAGAGTTTATCAAGCCAAAAGAGAAGGCTGAGCCAACTTACTCCAAGGACCCAGCTCCTGAGAGTCTTAGAAGAAAGTGTGTGGATGATGTTGGATCAGTATTGCTCTTTTTTAAGTAATAGCACAGTGGAATGATTATGAGTTTAAAGCTATACTTATCAATAGGAGTTATTACTCCCCCTGGATGTTTGAGAAACTAATAAATGATAAGTATTTATTGAGAATCTAAGTATTGAATGAGAATGAAACACTTAGACAGATTCTCAATAAATATGAAATGGAAATAACAATAATATGTGTTGAAGGATTTCTATATTAAAATCAATATATAAAACAGAGGGATGAACCCTTCTATTTATAGACTTTACAAATACATGAACCTTGCCAAAAAGCAAGTTCAGAGACAAGTTGCAACAAGTTGCAATCTTGGAACTTGTACATAAAGTAAAAGTAATACTAAAGTAATAAACTACTGATACAAAAAGGCAGTGGAAAAGATCTTCACATAAGTACTGATGAATGACAAACTACTGATGAGTAGTTTGTCTTCAGTAGTTCTTCAGTAGAAATGTCTGGTTTGGATTTCAGAACTTCTGATGACTTTTCTTCTTCAGTACTTGTGGAATCTCTGTTTCAGCAGTTTGATCTTCCTTCTTCAGCAGTTCTATACTTAGAATATTTTGACAGAAGTGAATTAGACTAAGGTTTGCAAAAGTGGTTTCACCAATCCTCTTTGTCTTCACAATCTCCCCGTGGATTGATGAAGCCAAAACCTTTCTAATTCCTTATTGTTTTCTTCTGTCATTCATGATCTTCCATATTCCTTTGAACATGGAATTCTTTAGCTGGTTCAGCTGTTCATCAGTGAGAGACCCTTTTTGTGGTTCTAGATGCTGGATTGTAAGCAGGTCTTGAGTTGATAGCTTCTTCAGATCATTCATCGACTTATAGGCTCTGCTTGTCTGATCTCTTCTTGTCACTAGTACTGAGTTGTTATCAGTAAAGGACCATCTGATGATAGGTACTTTAGACTTGTCAAAGTCTAAAGTGTAGGGAACCATGGTGGTACCCTGGGATACTCCTGAGTGTTGGATGTTTTCAACTTCAGTGACTCTCAGGTGGGATTCACCTCCTTGTTCTTGTTGCATCACATTAGGTATTTGAAAAGTTGGCAAATGATGCTCAGTAACTACCTTAGTGTGCAATTTGTCTTTGATGGTTTTCTGGATTTGATAGGCAAAGGTGGAAGGTGTAATATCGCAAAATTTTCCCCAAAATTTTAATACATAAAAAGCCCTTATATATATATATATATATATATATATATATATTATTACACCTTTATCATTAATATTATACAAATGTGCCTAAGTCTTTATTTATCCTAACTCACAACTTATATACATACATAAATGTATATAAATAATAATAATAATAATATGATTCTAAATTCTTTTTTTTTTCACATACAAGATTTTTTTTTTTTTTTAATAAAGCCTTGAGTCAAATAGTCAAAGTCCTAGTCAAAGTCTTAGTCAAATAGTCAATTCATCATAAAACCTTACTTTATGGTGTTGACCAATTTTAATGGCTAATTGAATCCAAAACTAGTATAAAAACCCACCTATGACCCATTATACTTTGCACCTCTAAATCGATTGTTTCAATCCGATTAAACTTTTCCTCATACCTTTCTTCTATAGTCTATTACTTCTACAATTGAAGCTTTGATTATAAGCTCTTGTAATTGGCAACTTTGGGGCTACACATATTCTATTTCTCGAGACTTAATACTTTGCTAAGGTGAGTTTACGTAACCATGTTTATGCAATTCTTCATACTTGCAACATTATACTTAAGCAATTCTACATACATGTCTAGTTGTAAACTTTAATGCCCCATGAATTAGACAACAACAGTTTCAACGAGTTTCAACATTACATAATCATTAGCTATGGCCAAGCCGGCGATACTCAATAATAGATCTATTGGATTGACAATCCCACCCGGATACGTGTACCTCCTACATAGGTAGCGTGGGTGATTGTTATCGTTCCAACATATTATTAATGTGAACCGTGGATGACGGGATGGACCTAAACTAGTCAAAGGTTTGATTATGTCGATTCAACATATCATGTTTATTCATGTAGACTTAAACATACGATAGACATATGAATTGCTAAACTTTTATACTAAAACTATTTGCTTGACATGGCTTATGTATTCTCACCAACTTCTAGTTGACCCCCCCCCCCATTTTTACAAACTCAACAGGAAATACTGATGCTTGAAGTCTAGAGCTAGCATGAGGAGATATTTGAAGCTTTGTTTGATTATTTGATATACGAATTCTTGTAGAACAATTGTATGTAATTTATTTAAATCATATAATGAAATTTATTATTCACCATGAGCTACTGAACAATCATCAATACGTGACATCCCGATGTTTCCGCCATCGGTTGGGGTGTTACAGAAGGATCCCTGAATTGTCTGATCAGAGGTTTTTCTTCAATGTCAAAGTCAGAATGAACTACTGTACTTCCTTCTAGTAGTACCATTCTGAAATCAGTCTTCACATTCTCCTCTGATTTCTTCTTTGAACACCAGAAGTTCTAACTACTGAAGTTGATACTTCAGCAGTTTCAAACCTCTCTGGATTTGCAGCCCTTGCAGCCTTGTATTTTCTATAAGTGTCCATTAATCTTTCTTCTTTCCATTTGGACACAGAGGCTTTTGAACCATAACCATTAGCTACTATTTCTTCTATCATCTGAGCTCTCTTGGCTTTTGCATCTTTACTTGTTGCAAGTTTGTCTGCAATAAGTTGAGCTCTTCTTGTCAGCTCTTCCATGGAGAGTCTTTTTAAAGTATGGGTTTTGATCTTGTTGTTCTTAGTAATATAAGACATCAGTTGATGTCTTTTGTCTTCCTCAGCAATACTGTCTAGGCTAGCCTGCCTTTGAAGTTCAGCTTCATAAGCCTGTAGCTTTTCATCCAGGCTTAAGTCTAAATCATCCCTTTCTTCCAGAAGTTTCCAAATCTGATCTTCCTTGGCTTTCTTCTGAACTGCCACTAAACTCTTCTCAAGAAGTTATGCAAATTGAGAGATTGGAGAAGGGTTTAGTACAGTCATGGTGGTAACTGTTGTAATAGGCCTAGGAGGAACAAGAGTTGGTTGAGTAGGTTCAGTTGATCTGGAAGGCTCTTGTTCAGCAGTTTGAGTTCTGGAAGTGTTAACATCTGATGGGTTGACAACTACTGAAGGTTTGTCAACTACTGAAGGATTGTCTTCAGTACTTTCTGAGTCTTCATCAGAACTTTGTCCATCAGAGGTTTCTTCATTGTGCCCTTGGGATTCATCAGACTTTTCAGCATCTTCTATTTCTTGAATAGAAACATCAAATTGTTGGGCCAGTTTTTCTTTTCTGGCTTGGTTTCTTTGATCTCTTTCTTGGATAGCCACTCTTGCCTTTTTCCTGGCTTCAAGTGACTCCATAGGTTCCTTAGTCTTCTCCCCCTTTTTGGCTTCATCAGGTTTTGATGTTGAAGGTTGGGAGAAATGACCTGTAAGATTAGCAATCTGTTTGCTGTTGAAGTCAATCTTGTTGGACAGATCGTTCATCTTGGTCTGTATCACTCCAAATTGGTTCTTTATGGACAGCTCCAAGTTAGCTGTGTATGTTTGGAAGTGATTTTTGATGAGGGTGTTCATCATATGATATAAGGGACCATCTGGGCTGCATAGCTGGTTTATGTCTATGCTGGATTGCCCAGGGAATTGGGTAGGCATTTGTAGTGAGGGGTGTGTTTTTGGTTGATCTTCTTGTTGTACAGAAGATGCCACTATAGGGGAATCAGGGATTAAGTGGACTTTAACCTGATCTGGTGTGACTAGCTTCTTGAGCATAGATACACCAGGTGCAGGACCTTCACTTGTAGCCGTCAATTCAGGAGTTTGGTGTTTTGAAACATCATCCAAGTCAATGGAATCATCTGAATCCCTGATTACATCCTCAATGAGGACTGTATCAGTTACATCATGAGCTGAGCCCAACTCAGTTGTCTCATGTACCTCGTTTTCTTGGATCAGAGGATTTCCTACCTCAGGCATTAAGCCTTCATCAGTAGTTGCCACAGTTGAGGTCTTAGCTATGTTGCTTCTTTCCTCAGATCCACCACTGGGTGGTAAATGAGTAGTAGCAGCCTCAAAAGTACCAAGAGTTTCTAAGTTTGGGCTTAGAGACCCTGGTTCATCCTCATCTCTTTGGTTAGGGCTTTGAGTGTCCGCATCCATGTCAATTTCTGAGGCTATGTCCCCTGTTTGATGTGGTTGTTGGGGACTGACATGTGTAGATAGGACTTTTTCTTTTAGCCCAGAGAGAAGTTTGGCTATTTCAAAATCAGGTTCAGAAAGTTAGGGTGCTGGTTCAGTAGTTTGGTCAATGGGTTCAGCAGTTTCAAAAGAAGCATCAATAGGAATGGTTTTCTTAAGTCTTTTTCTTTTGAAAAGAATTGTGATTGCTGCTCTTGATGGGGTTTGAGATGGATGAGACTGAGAGGATGTTTCAGTCACATCTTTATGAAGTGCAGATTGCACAATAGTTTGTTCAGGCATCTCAACCTCCTGAACAGCTTTTCTTTTTGGTTTGGTGGGTTTTTGTTTTTGTACCTTGGGTTTCTTGGCCTTTGGGGGTGTAGGTTTGGAAGATGAGGGTTCCATGGGGACTGGTTCTGGTTCCCCTTTGTCATCTTCTGGCCAGGCAGCCTGTTTGTTGTGCCTACAGTATGCTTGTGAGGTTAAGGGTTTCAAAATTTCAGTTTTACCCACACGCACCTCATCACCCAGTTCTTTGATTATGCATTGCATAATGAACCTTGGGTATAACAAAAACTTCTTTTTAGTGTTATTATAATGTAACACCAACTCATTAAAGAAAAGTTTTGATGCTTTGTAATTTGTTTCATTCACTATGGAATGAAAAATTGGTTGAAAGGTTGAGGGCATCTGGTCATAAGACCCTGTTTTAGGACTCAAACACATAATGATATAATGAAACAAAAGTTTGTATTTTGGTTCAAAATACTTTATAAAGATTGTAGCTTGTGAGAGAGTACCTTGATAACCACATTCAGTCATGGTTAGGTGGATGGCAGAGTTTTCATACTTTTCAGGGGCATTCACATCATTCAACCCCAGTCTGTTTGCAAGTGTGGCCGGTGTGATGGCCATTTTTCTCCCTTTGATTGTTGAGTTGAGAGAGATAACCTCATAGTCCACCATCACTGTCTCAGCGTTAGCCCAGAACTCATTGAGAGTTTCAGGATGTATTGGTGGGTCTATTGTGAGAGCGGTGAAATATTGGGATTTGACGACGAGATCAATGATCTCATCGTATTGGGACCAACCTTCTTGTTTTTCTAAGTAGGCTCTAAGATTGTGTCCCTGTTTAAGAACTAAAGCCATGTGGTTTGTGTGTGTTTGAATCGAACAGTGTTTTTACAGGTTCAGGGTTTGAGAGCTTTTTGAGAGAGAAGGAGGGAATTTTTGCTTTTTGAATGGATAAGTGTTGGAAAAGGTATTTATCAGAAGTTTTAAACCGCCTAGGTCAGAACTTCTTTATCAGAAGTTTTAAACCGCCTAGGTCAAACTTCTGATGTGGGAAAAGTCTGATTTGCCCTTTTTGACTAAACTGCTGATGAAGAATTATTTTCATCAATAGTTCCCACTTTCTCTTCAGTAGTTTTGAACAACTGATGAGAATACTTCATAAATACTTTATTCATAACTTCTGAAGGTTGTTTTATCAGAAGTTAATCACTTTTTAGAAAATATCCCTATACTGATGTTTTGTTCATCAGTAGTTTCTCTCTTGTTTGTTTTTCAGAAGTTTTCAATTTTGAAAACAGATGTAAGTGAAAAATGAAAAATATGTGCAGAAAAGTAAAGAGAAACACTTACAAATTTAGCATCCTAAGCATGGATACTAACTTCTTAAATGTTGATGTGTCAAGGGGTTTAATGAATATGTCAGCTATTTGATTAGCTGTTGCTACATGTTTCACTTCAATCTTGCCTTTTTCATAGCAATCTCTTATGAAATGATACCTGATTTCAATATGTTTGGTTTTTGAAAACTGAACAGGATTTTGAATGATACTAATGGCAGATTTGCTGTCTACAAGCAATGGTGTCTTGGTCTCCTTGATTCCATAATCAAGAAGTTGATACTGGAGTCATTGTATCTGTGATGTACAACTTGCAGCTGCAATGTATTCAGCTTCAGCAGTTGAAGTTGCAACAGATGTTTGTTTCTTTGATTGCCAGGACACTAGACAGTTTCCCAAAAATTGACAACCACCAGATGTTGATTTTCTTGACATTTTACACCCTGCATAGTCACTATCTGAAAAAGCTGATAACTTGGTATTGCTTGAAGCAGGATACCAAATTCCAAGTGTTGGAGTTCCTTTCAGATATCTGAAGATTCTTTTGACTGCAATGAGGTGTGATTCCCTAGGAGCTGATTGATATCTAGCACAGACACATGTTGAAAACATAATATCTGGTCTAGAAGCAGTTATATATAAAAGGGAACCTATCATACATCTATACATGGTTTGATCAACCTATTTTCCTTGATCATCTGGATCAACTTGTGTGGTTGGTGTCATAGGAGTGGAACATGATTTACAGTCTTGTAAAGAAAATTTGTTTAATAATTCTTTAACATATTTTGATTGATGTATAAAAGTTCCATTTGATTGTTGCTTAATCTGCAGTCCCAGAAAGTACTGCAGTTCTCCCATTGTACTCATCTCAAATTTTGATTGCATGACTTTCTTAAATTCATCACACAGTTTTGTGTTTGTTGAACCAAAAATGATATCATCAACATATATTTGAACAAGTAAGACATGATTTCCAACCTGTTTTATAAAAAGAGTTTTATCAATGGCACCTCTTGTGAAGTGATTTTTGAGTAAAAAGGTTGAAAGTGTGTCATACCAGGCTCTTGGAGCCTGTTTGAGCCCATAAAGAGCTTTGTCTAGTTTGTACACCCACTCAGGATGAGAAGGATCCTCAAACCCAGGTGGCTAACAAGCATACACTTCCTCTTTAATTTTTCCATACAAAAATGCACTCTTAACATCCATTTGATAAACTTTAATTTTGTTGGAAATGGCATAGGCCAGAAATAACCTGATGGCTTCAAGCCTTGCAACTGGAGCAAAGGTTTCATCATAGTCAATTCCCTCTTCTTGAGAGTAACCTTGTACTACCAGTCTTGCCTTGTTCTTTATTATTATACCAGCTTCATCTTGTTTGTTCCTGAAAACCCATCTTGTGCCAATTGGTTGCTTGTTTGGAGGTAAGGGACAGATTTCCCAAACCTGTTGCTTGTTGAATTGAAGCAATTCATCTTGCATTGCTTGCACCCAATTGTTGTCTTTGAGGGCTTCCTGGTACTTCTTTGGTTCCAACTGTGAGATAAATGTTGAGAAGAGACAAAAGTTGGAAAGCTGGTTTCTTGTAAGAACACCTGATGCAATATCACCCATGATTTGATCAAGTGGATGGCCTTTGTGTTCGATCAGTTGTTGTAAACCACTGACAGGTGTTGGTGGCTCATGTTCTTCAAACAAACTACTGAGGTCTATTATATCTGGTTCAGCAGTTTCAATGTCTTCAGTAGTTACAGGTGCTGAAGCAGATGTTTGAGTTTGTTCCTTAGCATTTGTTGAATCAGAAGTTTGTGAAACTTCTTATGGTTTTGAAGTTGACTTAATGACTGTTTGAGGAGTCCATGGTGCTGGATCCTCATCATCAAACCTTTGGTCACCATAATAAGTAGGTTTGGATGAAGTGACAGTCTTTTCAGGTCCAAAATGGAAGCTGTCAAGGTTAAAAAGATCAGCAGGATGTGCTGGAATGAGAGTGTGTTTTGACTCATTGAACTTGACATTCAGTGTTTCTTCTACTATCCTGGTTCTTGAGTTAAAAACGTTGTAGGCTTTTCTAGTTGAAGAATAACCAAGAAAGTAACCTGAATCAACTTTGGCAGCAAACTTTGAAATAGATTCCTTAATATTCAAGATGAAACATTGACACCCAAAAGCCCTGAAAAAGGAGATAAGGGGCTTCATGCCATGAAGAACTTCATAGGCAGTTTTGGAATGTCTCTTGACAATAAGGACTCTATTTTGAACATAACATGATGTGTTAACTGCTTCTGCCTAAAAGTATAATGGTAGGCCGGAATCAGCTAACATTGTTCTTGCTCCTTCAATTAAAGTTCTGTTCTTCATTTCTACTACACCATTTTGTTCAGGAGTTCTGGGAACACTGAATTGTCTAATAATCCCTTTAGACAAACAGAATTCATTCAGAGTTTTGTTCCTGAATTCTGTCCCATTATCACTTCTAATGGTTTTGACATGTAGAGAATATTGCTTCTCTACTTGTAGAGTGAAGAACTTGATGATTTTAGCAGCCTCATCCTTGGAAAATAAGAAGAATACCCATGTAAATCTTGAGTAGTCATCAATGATGACCAAGCAGTACTTCTTCTTACCAAGGCTCATGATCTTTAAAGGCCCAAATAAGTCCATATGGAGTAGTTGAAGACATACAGTTGTTTTTGATTCTTGAATAGACTTATAGGAGGACTTATGTTGTTTTCCCTTTAAGCAGGATACACAGTGTTCTTGACACTAGTATACTTTTAAGGGTAGACCTCTGACCAAGCCCATTTTTGTGACTTTATTTATGGTTTTAAAGTTCACATGGCCAAGTCTCCTGTGCCAGAGATCAGTCTCTGAAGTTGATGCCTTTGAGAAGAAACAAGCAGTGTTGTTCAGTACTTTGTCTTTTTCAATGTCCACTACATAGACATTGCCACATCTTTTGGCTATCAACAAAGTGTGATCTTCAATGATCTTCTCTATCAACTTCTGGCCTTCTGGTGATATGATCTTGCATGCTGTCTTTGTGAAAACGGAAGAGTATCCTTTATCACACATTTGTGACACACTCAGCAAGTTGTACTCAAGGTTTTCAACTAGATTGACTTTGTCAAACTGTATTTTGCCAGAGGAGACATTGCCATGTCGTAGCACGTATCCCATAGCATTGTTCCCAAAGGATACAGATCCTTCTCTTTGACTTATAAAATTGTTTATCAGGTATCTGCATCCTGTCATGTGCATTGAGCCTCCACTGTCCACATACCAAATGCTGTTTAAGCCTCTGGAAACTCTATGCAGAAGATAGCAAATTAGTTAGATTTAGGAACCCAAGCCAGTTTGGCTTTGGGTTTGCTCTTGAGAACATTTACAGTTTGTTCTTGACCAAGTTGAGAAATCCATGTCTTTTTGGCAATGGATTTTTCATTAAGAGCAATGGTGGTATATTTTTGAGGACCACCATCAACTTTGGTCATCAGTAGTTGTACCATGTTTATGAGATCTTTAATCTCAGCAGTTTGTGAAACTGCTGATGATTCAGGTCTAACTACTGAAAGAGAATTTTGAGAAAAAAGATCTTTGTTGAGATTTTGTCTTTTTCTGAGAAAAGGTGTTTACTGGTTGTTGTTTCTTGGGAGAAAAAGTTTTTACAAAATCATTTTTGATTTGTTTTCCCACAACCAGTTGTTGATTTTTCTTGTTGTACTGAATACCTTTTCTGTATCTGTAAAATTCTGTCTTGTGGTTGAACAGACCACAGATTTCACATTCTTTTGTCTTTTCTTTCAAAGACAAGTTTCTGACTGTATTGATTGGTGTTAGGTCATCAGTAGTTTTCAAGTTCTCAACTCCTGATGTAGTTGAAACTACTGATGGCTAAAAGTCAGAATTAATCAGTACTTCTGAAGAACTTTCTTTGTGAGTTTTTAGAAAGTTCTCATGGAAAGATGTGCATTCTTTCTTTTCAGAAGTTTCACCTGAAACAATTTTTCTCCCATCTTTAGTAGTTTTGGGGGAAAAATCTGTTGGTGTTTCAATGTGATTGTACCCTATGCCAAACCTAACATTTGAAGCACTTTGTTTATTTAGCAATAGTTGGTACCCCTTACAAGATTCAACCCATTTTTCACATGTGACCTTGGTGTCAGCAAGCTCTTGTCTGACATTTCCTAGGTCATTTATCATGATTTTAATTTGTGCTTGGGTTTCAATAGCAGTGTTAGTTAATTTAGAAACTTCTTTTGTTTTTGCAGAAAGTTTTCTTTCTAAATCACATTTCATCTGAGTGAATTTTCTCTCAGAGTCATTTGCTTTTCCTTGTAAGTGCACATTAGTCTCTCTTATGAGAGCAAAAGATTCTTTGCATGAAGTTGAACAAAGTTTTGTCAAAGATTCTTTAGATACCTGTGACAAGGCAGATTTTGAGGTGCATCCCTCAAATGCCATTAAGGCAAAGTTCTTCCTGCCATTGTTAGGCTCTCCCCAGTTGATGTCAAACATCTTGTTGTCTGCATCAGGATTACACTATGTGGTGTCAAAAGGAAGACTGCTCCAGTCAACATACCCTGAAGTAAATAAACTTTGTTGAGAGGGTTGCTGAGGCTGTGGAGGTTGTTGAGTAGCTGGAAAGGGAGGGATTGATTGTTGGCTCTGCATCTGTTGAGCAGGCACCTGTACATATTGTACTTGTGGCACAAATTGGTGTTGTGGAGCTTGTGCCTGTACAAAATGTGCACTCCCTTGTGTTCCATTATTCCTGTTATAGTTGGGGTTAAAATTGTTTCCAGACTGAGATTGGTTAAAGCCAGAGCTTCTACACTCTCTAGCAAAGTGTCCCAACTTTTGACACTTGTGACATCTATGTTTAGATTTGTTAAAACCAATTTTTGTTGAACTGTTGAGTCCTGGAAACTTCCTTCCTGACCTTTTGTAAAATTTATTTGTTTTTAAACTTAACATGGCCAGTTGGTGCAAAATATCCATTTCTTCTAAGTCATCACTGCTGAAATTCTTTAAATCATCCATGATAAAACACATGTTATCAGCAGTTTGACCAAAATCATTATTGTCATAACCTGGGAATGATTTTTCAGATGAGATCCCAGCAGTTATGTCAATATGGTTAAAAGATCCAAAACTATTTGAACAAGTTGGTGAGTCTTGTCCCAATAGTGCTGTACTACCTGGTAGATAGTCATCAGCAGTTTTGCCAGAACTTTGTAACTTTTTCTTTTGATCAATTTCTCTTTCAAAAGTAAGTAATCTCCCATGAAGTTTTTTAAGAGTGAGGGAGCTAAAATCTGGTGAAGATCTTAAGACTATAGAGTATGTTTCCCATTTTTCAGGTAAAGACCTTAAAAATCTATGAAGCATAGATACAGTTGTGTAGGTCTGACCATTTAATTTTAGCTCAGATATTAATGAGGAGAATCTTTCAAATTGTTGAGTTAAAGTTTCCCCATTAATGTGAGCAAAAGTTTCATATTGTTGAGCCAGGATTTCTCTGGTGTTGGCAATCACCTCTTCAGTTCCTCCAAACTGTTCTTTGAGGCAGTCCCAAAGCTCTTTGGCACTATCACAATGTAATAGGCCAGAGTAGATTTCATTTGGGAGTGCCATTGCCAACATAGAGAAAGCTTTAGCATCAAGCTCAAGTTTTAGGAAATCATCATCTGTATAGTCTTATGGGTCTTTTGGAATCTCTTCTTTAGTTTCAAGATTAATATTTACTGGTTTATGAGGACCATATATCACAGATTTCCAGCAACCTGTGTTGGTCTGTGATAAGGTATGTGCCATTCTCCTTTGCCAGATGTTATATTCATTTCTTACTAGCATAGCAGGTTTATTGGCAGAACCAGTATTATGAGGATCCATTTTAAATAGTATTGATTTGTCAAATATCTCTTAAAGTGATGGATGTTGATAAAAGTGAGCTTATAATCCTTTATTGAATATCAATAAGAGCCTGTGTCTGATTCTCAATGTGTTAGATTGACATGTGATCAGATAAACCAGTGCTCTGATACCAATTGTTGGATCAGTATTGCTCTTTTATGAGTGATAGCACAGCGGAATGATTATGAGTTTAAAGCTATACTTATCAACAGGAGTTATTACTCCCCCTGGATGTTTGAGAAACTAATAAATGATAAGTATTTATTGAGAATCTAAGTATTGAATGAGAATGAAACACTTAGACAGATTCTCAATAAATATGAAATGGAAATAACAATAATATGTGTTGAAGGATTTTTGTATTAAAATCAATATATAAAACAGAGGGATGAACCCTTCTATATATAGACTTTACAAATACATGAACCTTGCCAAAAAGCAAGTTCAGAGACAAGTTGCAACAAGTTGCAATCTTGGAACTTGTACATAAAGTAAAAGTAATACTAAAGTAATAAACTACTGATACAAAAAGGCGGTGGAAAAGATCTTCACATAAGTACTGATGAATGACAAACTACTGATGAGTAGTTTGTCTTCAGTAGTTCTTCAGTAGAAATGTCTGGTTTGGACTTCAGAACTTCTGATGACTTTTCTTCTTAGTACTTGTGGAATCTCTGTTTCAGCAGTTTGATCTTCCTTCTTCAGCAGTTCTATACTTAGAATATTTTGACAGAAGTGAATTAGACTAAGGTTTGCAAAAGTAGTTTCACCAATCCTATTTGTCCTCACAGATGATCAATATCCTATCACTACATATTCTAAGTCGAATGCCAAGAACAACTTTGAGGAATACCGTGCGTGTTATAAATGCGGGGAGAGAGAGCATTTACTTACTCACTGGCCGTATGTTAGGCACAAAAGGCACGAGGTGGAAGTGAAGCAAAATCATCAACGTCCAGTCGATAATCAATGTTATCCACAACGATGTTTTGTCCCTCAACAAGCACCTTTTTACCATGAAAATCATTTTTATCAAAGAAGGGATAATCGTCAGATAGCATATTACCGTCGTAACCGGATAGCCATGGAAAAACCGCGTAACAAACCTATGGTGAACACAACTGTTGACTAGCAGAAGGTACCTGTCAAACCTGCAGTCAAATCAACAGTTGGACCTGTCTCTGTTAAATCAGAGAAGGTAACCAAGAAAGTTTCCTTTAAAGACGAAGTAAAGAAACCGGTTGAGACCCCAAAATCTCAGATCCAGATCTTGAAACGTTCGGAACAGTATTGGTCACCAAAGGGTTCTCAAGGTGCTTCATCTTCACAAGAGAATGTGAAAGCTGAAACTGAAAATGATTTAATTGATCAGAAAAAGATCAACTCAAATCAATCTATTTGTGAGAAAGAATCTTTGAAACTCAATGTTTAAAGACCCAAGACCAAGCAGGCTTGGGTCCCTAAAAAAATCTAATCTTTTACTTGATATGTGCAGGGAGCTTCAGCTGGCCCTGTGAGCAGTCTTTGGATTGTTAACAATGGAGCTTCTGGTCACATGACGGGATTTATCGCTATTGTTTGACATCAGAAATATCAATGGAGGATACGTAGCGTTTTCCGGAAATAAAGGAGGATACATTACTATGGAGGGTAGTGTAAGTAATGGGATACTAAGTTTTGAGAAGATTTCGTACGTGAAGCAAATTGATTATAATCTGCTCATTGTCAGTCAGATTTGTGATATGCAGTTTTCGGTATTCTTTGATGACAAATCTTGCTATATACTCAAGCTAGGATTCGTTCTACCAAAAGAGTGGGTTATGCTAAAAGCACCGAGAGTGAAGAATTTGTACATTCTCGACATGTCAAAAGCAACAACTACACAAGGCCAAGTCACGTGTTTCCTCTCCAAGGCTACTGAAAAAGAATCAATCATGTGGCATAGGAGGATGGGACACATTCACCATAGAAAGATGAATCATTTGGTGAAGAATGAACTTGTCACAGGCGTGAATGTTAAACATTTTCATTTGAATGACAAGTGTGTGAGTTGTAAGAAAGGAAAGCAGCACAAACAATCCCATAAACTAAAAAAAGTCAATTCCGTTGAACTACCACTTTAGCGTTTGCACATGGACCTGTTCGGACTAGTCAAGCGTAAAATTCATGCTGGTGAATTGTATTGTCTTGTGGTTACAGATGACTATTCCAGATTTTCATGGGTTATGAGCTTGCATCATAAGAGCGACACGTTTAATAATCTGAAGGTTCTGTTCACTCGATTGGAAAATATCTATGGTCTGAAGATCAAGAGAATTAGGAGTGACAATGGGACAGAGTTTAGGAATTCACAGATGGATGCTCTTTGTGAAGACAAAGGAATTCATCATGAATACAGTGCTCCGTATACCTCTCAACAGAACGGTGTCGCAGAACGTAAAAATAGGACTCTAATTGAAGCGGCAAGAACAATGCTTGCGGATTCCAATCTTCCAGTAACGTTCTGGAATGAAGCAATTTACGCAGCTTGTTATACTCTCAATCGTGTTTTAACAGTGAAGAAGTTTGGCAAAACTCCTTATGAGCTTTTGAATCGACGAAAGCCGAACTTAGAGTATCTAGAACCGTTTGGAGCACCGTGTACAATGCTTAATCCATCTGAGAAGTTCGCACCAAAGGCTGAAGAAGGATTCTTTATTGGATATGCAACCCCACTCAAACGGGTATTCAACAAACGAACTCGTCAGGTCGAGGAGTGGGCTAACGTTGAAGTTCAGCGATATACTCAGAATGTACAGGGTAGCGGTCCAGATTGGATGTTTGATTACAAAGACTTCTTTGAATCATTCAATCTAGATAGCTTAGTTGAAGAGGATGTCTTACGATTATATTACGAGTGTGAAAATGCAGTGACATCACCGTTGGTGCGTCCGATCACCGTAAACCCTCAAACAGCTTCTAATGATACCAATGCTCCTGCAGCTGAAGAAGAGGTATTTCAGGAAGCTTCCACAACTCTCAATTCATCGGAATCTGAAGATGACGATGATGTTACAAGTGAAGCTGTTCCAGATATTGCTACAGAGACACCTCCAGTGAACCCAAATCCAAATGGTATTTCATCATCAAACTTGGGTAATGATCTGGATTCGACAAAGAATTTGACTACTCAGACGGGAATGCAAGTACCTGATTATCCAGAATCTCGGATACATCAGATTCACCCGCTCGAGCAGGTTATTGGTGATCCTGGTAGCAGTGTCATGACGAGAGGTCAACTGAGGAATGCAAACTCACCAGAAAACCTTGGCGCTCTTGCTTTATATGCCAAAATTCAAAAATCAGGTTTTCAAAATGACTGGTCTTTTGCTTGTTATGTTTCGCAGGTCGAGCCGCGGACATACAAGGACGCTCTTTTGGATGACGCTTGGGTAGAGGCTATGCAAGAGGAGTTATTACAGTTTCAGAAACTTGGAGTGTGGACACTGACAGATTTACCTCCGGGACGGAAAAAGATAGGAACCAAATGGGTGTTCAAGTGTAAGAAAGATGACAGAGGAGTGATTGTTAGGAACAAAGCTCGATTGGTCGTACAAGGCTTTCATCAAGTTGAAGGAATTGATTATAACGAGATTTATGCACCGGTTGCATGCTTAGAAGCTATTCACATGTTTTTGGCGTTTGCATCTTATAAGAAATTCAAGGTGTATCAAATGGACGTTAAAAGCGCATTTCTTTATGTTGTGGTCAAGGAAGAAGTTTACGTAGGTCAACCACTAGGCTTTGAAGATCCTATTCACCGAGATAAGGTCTACATTCTAAACAAAGCTCTCTATGGTTTGCACCAGGCTCCAAGGCAATGGTATGAGGAGCTGAGCACGTATCTTCTGTCCAAATAATTTAAGCGTGGTTTGGTAGATTGCACATTGTTCACAAAACGAACAGGAGAAGCCTTGCTTATAGTGCAGATTTATGTTGATGACATTATTTTTTGTTCTACTAACGAACTTCTATGCAGAGAATTTGAACATGTTATGCAGGAAAAGTTCGAAATGAGTGCGATGGGAGAGATGCAGTTTTTCCTAGGCTTGCAGGTGGATCAAAAACCAACGGGGATCTTTATTCACCAGACAAAATATGTTTCTGAAGTCTTGAGCCAATTCCTGATGGATGATTCAAAGCCTATGGATACCCCGAAACAACCTAATCACGGGATTGGTGTTGACGCTAGGGGGGAGTTAACTCATCCTTTTACATACAAAGCAATCGTTGGATCTCTGATGTATCTCACCGCTTCCAGACCAGATATAATGTTTGCGACATGTCTTTGCACACGTTATCAATCGAAGCCGAAACCGAGTTATCTTGCAACTGTCAAACGTATCCTTAGATATCTGAAGGGTTGTCCGTCGAGAGGACTATGGTACCCTAATGATGATAATTTTGACCTAATCGCTTTTAATGATGCAGATTGGGGTGGTTGTGACAAAGATAGCAAATCCACAACGGCTGGATACCAGTTTATAGGGAGCAGGCTCGTGACCTGGCGATGCAAGAAACAAACTGCAGTCGCCTTATCCACATGTGAAGTAGAATATGTCTCAGCATCAAGCTGTTGCTCACAAGTTTTCTGGATACAACAACAGATGGTGGACTACGGTTTGCAATTTCTTAAAACCCTTATTTACTGTGATAATGAGGCCGCAATTGCATTAACAAAAGATTTAGTTAATCACTCAAAAGCTAAACATTTCTGGATCAAATATCATTTTATCCGTGATTGTTACGCAAAAGAGTTGATCGATATGGTCAAAATCCACACTGACTATCAACGTGCAGATCTTTTTACCAAAGCTTCTGATAAATCAAGATTTGAATATCTTTTAAAAGCTAACGGTATAAAAGAAAAACAAGACTGATCACCACCTCAGTTTATCACTTTTTAGTTTTAGTGTTTATTGTTTTCAGAAAATTACAAAAATCCAAAAATATGTTTTACATTTTAGGTAGAGTTTATTGTCAGAAAAACCAAAAACATTGAAAAATCCAAAAATTCCATAAAAAATAGAAAACCCAAAATGATGTCCAGGAGAAAAAGGGAAAATGATAGTACATCAGTGGGGATCTGACACATGCTAAAGAAGTGTAATGCAATATAAGGCGTGTGTTTGAGTCTGTGTGATGTGTTGATAGGCTTCGTAGACCTATTACTGCGTGCCTGATACATACATATCAAACGAATTGTTGTGTGGATGAACTCCTCATGGGCATATGGTCTTAGTACCGTAATTTTGTTTGATTGGGTATTTGTACAAAATTCAGAGGTTTCGGGTCGTTATGTTATTATTTATCTGGGGATAGCCTCTCTGATCTTCTGCTGTAAGTCATTACGGACCTAGATCAGATAGGGTGTCTTTATAAAAGAGCTTTAAAGCCAAATCCTAAAGTTACCGAATTGAGGAACTTTCAATGTATGACGATAATCAAAGATTATCTAATGCATCGTATCCAATCATTGATGCAAATCATGATTGATATCAGCCCTCAACCTGGTAGAGTGCACAAGTTACTTTGTAGCATTGAGTTGCTGACCTATACACCTCTGTGCCTCATACCTTGTAAATTACAAATGACGAAAGCATAATCACGCATTACAATGAGTCTTTGTGCATTTACTTATTGATACAGAAGTATGTCGTGTGTGTGGGAACCACAGACAATTGAGTTTATACTATAAATAATAGTATCAGTCTAAAGCACTGCACAACAGTCTGCATGTAAGCTTATGTGGATCATAATACCAGCAGTTGCCAGATTACACATTGTTTTAATGATAATAAATCAAAAGATCAACGGTGTGATCAGATTTCTCAATAACTGATATGATCCCCTTACCGGAAATCATAAAACATTTACTGCTTTATCTTTACATTTTTTCATTTTACATTTCTCGTCAAAAATACAAAACTCAAAAATATTTTAGGTGTGTTTTAACAAAAAGTTTAGAAAATCCAAAAAGATTTTACATTTGTATCTTATTTTTGATAACTGATGGTGGTTGATGGTGAGTTTCTAAAACTTGATGGACCATTTGAGTTTTTGTCATCTTTAAATGGGAAATAATGAATGTCAGATGCTTAAAAGTTTAGTAAAATTTTGAACGGGACTCGATTTTGAGATTTGGTAAAAACTTCAAAAATTCTAATTTTCATTCGCCCCTTCGTTGGGTTGAAGGTGGATTTTTTCCTGCTCATTCGAACCTTTCAAACGGTCGAATGTGAGTGTTCATGTGATATTTTCACATTCGAACCATTTGTCTACATTCGAACCTTTAAATAGGGTCGAAGGTGGACAAATTTTCACATTCGCCCTAGTCGTTTGGTCGAATGTGGAGCCTATATATGCCTGATCTGCTCATTCGACCCCATATTAATAAAAATTTAAATTTTTGAGATTAAGGGATCTTGTTGCTCGTGATTTAAAAATCATATCATTGTGATCTACGTGTTTTACTGATCATTTCAAGATATCATTTGCAGGTATCCATCCACAAACAAAGTCACAATCACTGATTCTTTGACCGAACCCTAACTGGAATCAAACTATGATTTCTGACCATTAATAATCACAATTGATGTAGAGGATTTAGTGTTTAAGTGTTTTAGGGGGAGAATACATAAAAATCTAGGGTTTAAACAACTTGAATTGATCAATTGATGTTTAAAAAACTTCGAACCCTAGATTTTAGGTTAAAACACATAGACACTGATTAATTGATAAAATTGATGATTGGGAATTGTTTACGGCCATATTAGATGATGTTCAAATCAAAATGGCATGTTAAAACTATCTAAATCAAAATTTGCAATTTGAAAAGATGAACAGTTTCATTCGACAAATTCAAATGGTCGAAAGTGGCTTTTTGGTCGAATGTAATGGTTCAAACGGTCGAAAGTGGAACTAAACGGTCGAATGTACATTTTTAATAACTGATTTTCACATTCGAACCTTAATTTCCACATTCGAACCCCAATCTTCACATTCGTACCTTCGAATGGTTGAATGTAGATTTTCAAAATTAAAAATTTCATAATTTGGTTATTTTGTCTGTTTTTAACGTGTTTTCTTGATTTGTTTTGCAGTCTAAACATGTCTGAACCACAGAGTTCTAGTGCACCTGCAGGATCTTCAGAAAAGGCGGCTGAGAAGAAACAAGTCAAAGATTTACCATTTGAAGAAGCACACAACTGTTGTGCATATCTGGGAGATCTAAAGAAGCATATTGAGTTTACCGGTATTGTTGATTTCTTGAAGAGAAGCCGGGTGATCGTTGCTATTGCTACTCCTGCCATCATATATAGAGATCATCAACAAGAATTCTGGAAGAATGCCAGAATGGATTATTGGAACAATGAATCTGTCGTCGTAAGTACAATTCAGGGGGGAGTTAGTGATTGTTTCTGAAAATGACATCAGAGAGGCACTGAAGTTGTAGGATAAGAAGACAGATCCAAGAGTTCTTTCTTGGATTGAGTAGAGAAAGTGTTTCCTTAGAATGAAATACAATGGATCGATTACTGATGGTTCATTACACAAAGGGAAGCTATGCCCGCAGTTTAAGTATCTTGCACACATTATGTTACATGTGTTTGGATCAGTGACTGGAGGCTATGATGTTATGAGAAAGAGTATTAGCTCTTTGATGGTTGCCCTAATCTTGAACAAGCCTTTCAATGTATCCAGAATGATACTTGAACATATGCTGGAACCACTCAGAGGTTTGAAGAACAAGAAGTTTCTGTTATATCCAAGATTCCTGCAGATGATATTTGATGAGAAGTACAAGAACTTGAGAAGAGATCCTACTCAGATAGTCGTACAGGATCACATGAATCTGAACACGCTAGTTAGAATGAAAGGTTATAAAGGCATGCCGATGAATGAAAGACCACCACTGAAGAATTTGTTTGGTCATCTAATTAATCCAGGATATGAAGATCCAGGTAAGGATAAAGCTAGGCATGCTAATAGTGATTCTGATGAAGACAATCCTTTATGCCCTGTTGATCCTGATGCAAAGAGAAAACAACAAGTAGTGAATGTCGGCGCAAAGAGTGGAAAAGGGAAAGAGAAACAGGATGATGTAGAACCACCACCAAAGAAAGTTTCTAGGAGGAAGAAGAGTGTTGCGAAGAAAGGTACACATTTGGTGGATGAAGAATCAATGGATTCAGAGGAAACCCAGGTTGAAGAAAGATGGGATTCAGATAATGAGACTGTTAAGAGCACCACGCCCAAGGCCACTGTGGCTGGTGAGTCTGAGAGTCTAAACAAGTCTGTAGAAGAGCAGAGGACAAAAAGTCCGATTGCATTGGATGAGATTGATGAAGGTTTAGGTTTGGGATCTGAAGATTTTGGAGGATCGCCAAAGACGGGAGAGAAACAAAAGAAGCCTTTATATAAGAAGAAAGAAAAAGTTGTTAAGCCGATGGAGAAAAGAGCTAAAGACATTGAGAATTTGATTGCTGGGAAGAAAGTTCCTACAGCATCTAGCTCTAAATCACCTATTACATCACCAGCAGCAAAGAAACAGAAGACATTATCTGCTGCTGAGCATACTGAACTGCCAACCGATGCATTCAATGATGCTTTGGATAGAGTTTTGAAAAAGCTAAAGAAAGGAAAGATTCCAGTTGCTGAAGCTTCAACACCAAAGGTTACTATAGATAGTGATGTGATGACTGCAGTTAACCAGAAGCATGCAGATATGATGAAGATCATTAATCAGCAACAAGCAGAGATTGAACAGTTAAGGAATAATGACAGAAAGATGTTGGATGTTGTTGAATCTTCACATGAAAATCAAGAAGCTCTGGAAGCAAAGATTAAACGACTTCAGAAAGAGAACAAGAAGTTGTTATTACATGAATAGAGAAACACCAGAAGGTACATCACTATGAAAGAGGAGAACAAGAAGTTGAGAGCAAACAACAAGAGCATGAAGAATATCATTGATGAGTTATACTCGAAAGTTCCTCAATTAAAAGAAGGAGAAGAGGATAAAGAAAAAGATGAAGAACTTGTTGATTTTGAACCATCTGATGAAGAAGAAGAAGAAGATAATGAGTTGAATGAGGATGCCAATGATGCTCCTAAAAAGAAGAAGAAAGATGATGGTGATGATGAGGGTTCAGGAGATGAGTCGGGTTATGGTAATAGCTCTGCTAGTTCTGATAGTGATGATGATGATGATACTGACAAGTATAAGTGTGAGAAGAGAGGATCGGGAAAAGACAGAGGAGAATCTAGTTCTAAAGCTCCTGGTGGCACTACTGACGATGATAATATCTTCTAGAACGAGAAATTAAGAGCCTTATCTGAAGAGGATAAGAAACTATATCGCCAGATGTTGACTGATAGAGTCTGGATGATCGAGATGACTAGTAGGTTTCCAGAAATATTTGAGTCAAACGATATGCATTTTGAGTTGGAGTATAATGATCCTGATCTAGAAGACGGAGAAGTTTCTGCAGCCGTATCGAAAGAGATATTAGAAGGACTGGCGAAACAGGTTGGTAAATCTCTGGAGGAGTTGATGAGTGAGAATTAGATTCCTAATATACCTAAGAAAGAGGCAGGTAATCATTCCGATGATAGAGATGTCCCAATGTTTGAAGAAGTGGAGATAGAGGATATTACTAGTGAGGAATATCCAGAATACTTTAAGAATGATAAAGATTCTGGATTTCCTGAATTTTCTGATGAACTGTTGAGCCAGGCTGAGAAACTTGCTCGCGAGAAGAGTAAGAAGTTTGTTGAAGAAGTGTTTCCAGATTGTCAAAAGCCAAATACTGAACAATCTGATGCTTTGAAAGAATTGTTGAGGAAGCTTAAAGAAAAAGAGGCTAACCATCCTAAGACTGAAATCCAGGGTAGTTTCTATAAGTTCCACAACGAACTGTTTAAAGGGAAAGCTCTCGGATGGAAATATTTGAGACAGCTTAAGTGTGTCGCTGTGAAATGGGAGAAAGGAATTCTGTACTTCAACAGATTCCACGACATTAAGACACTACCGTACTGGGTTGTTCGTGATATCTGCAGACATGTGATGTCAGGTGCTTCAGTAAACAACCATCTTGTTGGTTACTTTGCAGATCGCATGGCGAGGGAGAGCCGGACGAAATGGGACGTGTTTACCCCACAATATCCTAAAAGAATTGTTCACAAGAAGGAGAAGGATGATATAACGGGGTTGCCCAAGGTGACTTTGAAGTATAAACCACCAAAAGTGTTGAAGCATATTCCTTTGATGCAAATTCCACAACACTTTTCAAAGGATTTCATGTGGTGGTACTATGACTGGAAGACAGCAAAGGCTATTATCGTTCAGAAGGATGGTGCGAAGGATTTTAAGAAGATTCACATTTTTGACCCGGTGTGGTTAATCAATTGCTCGCACGAAGATATCATCATGCTATACTATAATCCAATTTATTGTGAAGCGAAAGACAATGAACAGGCAGCTAAATACCAACGTGTGGTATTCTTATGCTTTGCGTGGGATGTTAATGCGGGTTGTGATTTCGATAAGAAACTGGGGAAGTTTGTTAAGATTCAGAATGTTGAAAAGAAGAAGCCTAAACAAACTCATGAACCAGTGATGACGAAAGAACAAAAGACGTTATTGCGTATCAAACTGATGAACAAGACTATGGACGATGAGCGAAGACTGAAGCAATTCAAGCAATAGTCAAGGGGGAGTTTGTAGATACACGTAGGGCTGTAAACAAACCAAACGTTCGGTGAACAGTTCGTAAACTGTTCGGCGGGAAGTTCGTTTGTGTCCGTTTGTTTAATAAATGAACAAACACGAACAAAAAATTCCGTTTGATTAACTAAACAAACAAACATGAACAAATGTCTCGTTCGTTCGATTGCGTTCGTGAACGTTCGGCAATGTGTTTGTTTATGTGCGTGTGTTTATATCCGTTCATGTATGTTTGTTTATGTTCAATCACTAGGTAAAACTTAAAAGTTTATAGTCTTTCAGTTTCTTTCCTAACTTTTATTTCCCTCCTAAACTTTTTCCCCCTTATACATTAAATATTTCAGTAATGTTTTGATCATTCTAACATTAAAAAAACATCAATCTTTTTATTTGTTGGTCTTACTATACTAATGAAAAATCTCAACCTTTTGTTATGGATCCTTATTAGATAATTGAATATGCTACTACTTTTGACCGCATAGTTATAATGCATGTTTATGTATCCTTGTCTAGTTAATATTTGTTTTTATATGGTCACAAGAATCGAAGAATGTGTAGAGTTTAGGAAAATTGGATATTGACGAATATAGACAGTTTTTAGGATAATTATGAACTTTTGAATTAGGAATGTATTCATGCCTAAGTAATTTTAGTTAATTATGTCTACTTTAGTACAATTTGACTTATTGTTTAGTGGATGTACTTTGCCTAAATGTTAATATTAGCAATGTTTTTTTAATTAGTTGCATATTAAATGTTTGTTTTTGTTTGTTTGTGTTCAATAGTCAAGACCCATGTTCACGAACAGTTCGCAAACAACTGAATTTCTTAACAAACAAACACAAACATTGAATTATGTTCGTTAGTGTGTTCGTGAACGGTTCGTTTGTCCATGAAACCTTAACAAACAAACATGAACAAAGCCTTGTTCGTGTTTGTTTGGTTCGTTTACAGCCCTAGATACACGTATTACGACTAGTGCTATTGAATTGCGAATACTAATTTGTTTTGTTTTGGTCGACTAGTCGAAGGTGGAAGATCGAATGGTCGAAGGTAGAAATAGATGGTCGAAGGTAGCACTGGGAGGTCGAATGAAGATTTGTTTATATGTATGTCCAGATTCGTCCACTATATATGGTCGAACCTGCACATTCGACCAAGCTATTTGGGCGAATGTGCAGGTCTATATAAGGCTGAATCAATTTTGAATGTCTAATTTTTGGTCATTTGTTTTCCCTCCCAGTGTGTGTTTCTCCCTAGGGTTTTTATTGAGTCTGTAATCAAGTTAAATCATTATAAACAATCTTTTGAAGTGTAATTGATTATGTTATTGAATGAAATGAATGTGTGTGTTTTGCTAGTTTTATTATCATTTTGTGATCAATTCAGGGATTCCGCACCTGAATTGAACTTGTTTGATCATAATCTTTGTTGATTAGCCGATCCTTTTCGCATACACTGTTCTTGCGTTCTGCAACACCGTTTTGTTGAGAAGTATATGGTGCGTATATTCATGATGAATTCCGTTTTCATCACATAATGCATCCATCATCGAGTTCTTGAACTCCGTCCCGTTGTCACATCTGATGCGTTTTATCTTCAAACCATAAATGTTCTCTAAACTGGTAAACAGAACTTTCAGATTGTTGAATGTTTTGCTTTTGTGTTGCATACACATTAACCACGAAAATTTTGAATAGTCATCAGTCACCACAAGGCAATAAAGTTCTCCATTAAGACTTTTAGGTTTCACAGGTCCAAAGAGGTCCATGTGAAGACGTTCAAGTGAAATGGTTAGAGAATTTACTTTCTTGGAGTTGTGGGAATGTTTGTGTTATTTGCCCTTTTTGCAACTGAGACACTTATCATTCAAATAAAAGTGTTTCACATTCACTCCTTCAACTAGCCCATTTTTAACCAAATTGTTCATTTTTCTAAGGTGAATATGCCCCATCCGTCAATGCCACATAATAGATTCATTCTCGGTAGCCTTCGACAGAAAACATGTAACTTACAAGTTGTTCACCCTTGGAGCTTTAAGAATGATCCATTCCTTAGGTATTTCAAATCCGGGTTTTAGAATATTGCAAGACTTCTCATCAAAATACACATAAAACTTTTTATTACAAATCTAAGATACACTAAGCAAATTATAATCAATCTGCTTCACGTATGAAATCTTCTCAAAACTCACTATCCCACTACTAACGCTCCCTTCCATAGTGATATATCCTCCTTTATTTCCAGCAAATGCGGCATACCCTCCATTAATATTCTAAATGTCAAAAAGGAGCGTCATATCTCCTGTCATGTACCCGGAAGCTCCACTGTCAACAATCCAGAGTGTAAGTCCAGAATCCTCTCTGGGGTATCAAACACACCCAATCGAGTGCGGAACTAAGATTGAGTGTAAGAACAAAAGAAGAAATCAATGATAAACAAAAATAAAATCGGTGCTTTGTATTGCACATGGTATGAAAACCGTCGGGTACGATACACAAATCACCACTAGTCTCTAGAGAAGCTCGGTAGAACTATTTCTCTAGTTCTTGCAAAATGAAAGGTCTAACCTAAAATGAACTAAAACATAACTATCTATATGGTCCACTAACCACTTGGCCTAACCCAAGCCCAATAGACTAACTAAGCCCAAACCTATCAAATGTGCTTGATAAAGACAAGCGTAAACCTATCCTATTTATGGGCCTTACAATATCCCCCTAGGTTTATGTTGTCTTTATCATGGCTTAGTAGTAAGAATCTTCTGATCTTGATCTTCCAATATTGGGAATTTTTTCTTCCTTTCTTGGAGGTAGCTTCATAGCTTTAATCATTATCAGCTTTTGCTTGAACATATTGCTGAAAGAGAAAGTGAGAGGAGGATTCTCAGTAACTCTTTACTTTGCCAGTCTTCTCTTTCAAGCAACCTTTTAGGTACTTTTTCAATTGTACTTTCAGTGTCAAAAGATGATTCACTTCAGGTTCTTCTGACTCTCGTACATCTTGTTATTTAGGTGATTCATGCTTGTCAGCAACTGGAACTCTTTCCTTATTCATCAACCCTAGTTTCTTGATTTAAATCCAATTCTGCAAATTCTCATAATTTTGTGAGCAAACAATTTTATGCAACAGGGGGTCCAACATACACATGAATACCACGTACATCCGTGTACTTCCATTTTAAATCGTCAAAACCTGAATTTCTTTCGAGAGTCGGTCAAATCTTTAAGAATGGTCAATTTTATAAAAAAAATAACACACTATTTACAATGCATCTTTTGTGAGAATTATGTGCAAGAAGATCATATCAGCTTTGTCAAACTGTAACACACCGTTAGTATATATTTTTTATAAACTTATTAAAGTGCCAAAAAGCAGTCCAAGACGATTACCAACATTGTTTTTCCACTTAAACAAACATACACAAACGCCTTCAAGTCCTTTGTTTTTCTTATTTTCTTAACGTGTGTTGGACTGAAATAACTATGTGTCCTACATCATGACATACCCCCGCGATCAAGGTATGCACAAAGCTTCTTCATAACAGGTGAGTAAATTGCTGACATCTGTATGTTTTACAAGGTCAAGATCATTGGTGATCAGGTCTGCATATATCTAGATGCAACAAAGAGACTAATGGATTCTCAACCATGGTTAGGACAAATACTAAATTTTTGGTATGATCATTGCTTTAGGCTTTTGATTTGTGCCTTTAGCTTGAATTCTCTTTGAGAATTTTGTGTTTTGGCATTTCCTTAATGCTCTTTTAAGACGTCCTGACTATGCCTAGGTCAGCATATATCTAGATGTAGCAGAAGGGCAACCAGGACATCCTCAGATGTATATCTCAGACTTTGGCAATCTAGCAACGCAAGATTTAACACCATAAAATCATAAGCCAATTATGTATTCCCCACAAGCTACACAGTCCTTAATCTTTAGCGTGTTTTGGACTGAGTTTGTTATGCAGTTTGCCTGCCAGTACATCATATGATGGAGCTACAATCACACTTGATTTAATTTTCTTTTCGATTTTAAAGTGTGACAGTTCAACAGCTGATGTACTATCATTTCTTCTTTTTCGCACCATGAAATCTCATTTTCTGAATTTTCTAATATTTTTGTATTTTTTGAGGGTATATCCCCATAAATTTGTGCTTAAAATTGAAAATTTAAAGAAAAAATTTACAAATAAAACTAAGAAAAAATCTTTTTGTGTTTTTCTAAAACCATTCTTGAATCAAAGACCAGTCACGTTTAGAATTTAATGCATCAGGTTTTGAACGTACCTCACTTGCTGATTTTACCTCCATCATCTCCTTCAAAGGAAACATACTCACTGTTTAAAGATTTAAAATAAATGTATAACAGAGAGATGTCACCTGTCATGTGCGTGGAACAACCGTTATCAACATACCAGTGGTCGTCGACAATCCTCCTTGGATGTCCTTGCACTAAGAAACGAGATTAGTTAAACATTGGTACCCAGGCCATTGTGGTCCTGAGCACTCCTGAAGCGTCAATGTAGGACACTTCCCTCAAGCACATGTCCTTTTTCTCATTTGGGACTGGTGTTGCTGCTGCCTTTGCTTTCCAAACTTGCTTAGGCTTAAGAACCGATTTTTCTACTTTCGGAATAGCAGGTTTCGGTTTCTCAGGTTGCTTAGACTTCTGTGGAGGAACAATCTTTCGCTTGTTCTTAGAAGCATTCCAGTCTCCATTAGAAGGTTTGACTTTAGGATTCATATTCTTCCTTGCCTTAGGTTTCTCAACCTTCATTGCCTTAGAGTAGAAGTTTTCCCTAGGCATAACCTTTTGATATTGTCTGTAATAGGGCACATAAGGACGATGTGTGCAGTTCCTTGCAATGTGACCGGGTCTTCCACACGTGTAGCATGTCTGCTTCTTTGCATAAGGAGCAGATCCCGGTCTCTTAGATCCCAATAATGAATGTGAGTGATGGGATCCGTTGGATGATTTTTTTGCAGGTGTAACATTCGCGATTTAGCCAATAATTTAATTACAACTTCAGGGACCCAAAATGGCAAATTGGCAATAATCCATTAAAGAATAACATAAACTGTAAATTAATTTAATGACTGGGATAGTGACGGAACGAACCGAAATTCAAAATTCAAATTTTATAAAGTTGTGTTCAACATAACTAAATTTTATCTTATATTTAAATTAAATGTTTTATGAAAATTTAAAATACTATTTACTTAAAAATAAAATAAAGAAACGATTCTTTATTTTTGTCAAAAACAATGTAGGTTGACAATTATAGATTGATGTTTAACTATGGTTTTGAATGATATTTAATAACTCATTCAATTGAAACATATACTCCCAAATCATGCCAACATTATTTGGTAATATATTTTTTTTAAAAAAAACAAGTAATTAATCCCAATCTTGATCCACTTTTGTCGGCCATTAACCCACAAATTCAATTATACCATTCATGTTATCATTGATTTCTTTTATTATATAAGAATAATATGACACCCAAGTAGAAGAAGTTCATCTTCAACCTCATTCTCCCCATGAAATTATGGCACAAATCAAGGAATTTTATGTGAACCAAACCGACACCATACTCCTATAAATGGTCGACCCTTCTACTCGTTTCAAACAGCTACCGTCTCTGACCACCACCCTGACGTGACCCCACACCGCCATGGATCACCATCCACCACTCCGCCATCCATCATAAAATCCGAACATCCACTACCCTTAAAAAAAACACCATCAATAACCTCCATCGACACCACCACTCGGCTACCATAGTCACTGCACCACCTCATTGCCACGTCCACTGCCACCGTTTTCGTTGTCGGTCCGACCACTTGCATTAGTTTCGACTCAATCTGAACCACACAGTCGTACATCACCGGGATCTCCTACCGCTACCATACCCTCATTCTATAGGATATTAAGGTAATGAACGATGCCCTCTGTGCTAGATTTTGTATGCATAAGTTGTTAGAATCGTTGATTTGTTCCGGCGACTAAATGACCGCTTAATCTAGAATTGGTTTATAAAAAAATCAACATGCTATATATGTTCAGTACAAAAAAATAAAGTTTATGGTTATTCCCTTTCTGTTGAGTGAGATGTAGACGTGCATATATATATCCCATCTTGGTATCTATGTTTGTATCAAGAAGTAGAGTGTGTTTGTTGTAGTCATGTGTCAGAGTGTGTATATGCAATAAGCAAGAACATGTGTGTGAATAAATATTTTGGTGTGTATAAAAGAGTTTTGAATACTAAATTGCTAAGCCAAACTAAATCTCATCATGCATTGACTATCAGTACATTGGTTCTAGCCACAAACCACTTAGATAAAGTATAATGTATATTTTTCCAAATCTTATATGGTCTTACATACATGTGTATTAAATAAGTTCATCAAAACAAGTTATTTCAATTCAAATAAATTAATAATTAAAAAAAATTATTTAATGTATGTATTACTAGTGATTTTAGTGCAAATAAAATCCATAAGTCCTAAACCTCTTTGGATGAGTACATGTTGTAATTCATAAGAATAATTAATCATGAGTCGTAAAGGTCCTTGTCGCCGGACAATTATAAAGTTAACGAATCCTATAGTGATGTTAATCTCAAATATATTTATCTCATATTCAGAGTGCGTCATTAGAAATTCTTGTTCTACGCGTTTGGTGCAAGCATAATTCACTTTTTCTTGCAAACTCAACGTCACAACTAAGGTGAGTATTTCCTATCCCCTTTTTGCTTTTATTCATTTTTGGGGTGTTACATGTACACTTATACAAATTACAAATACAAGTTCATATTTTTACATTACAATTCTAGTACTATGTGCATTTGCTTACAAACGTGCTTTATGCTTAGACATTACATGTAGAATACATTTTTACTTAGTGAAATCAATAACATTGTACAAGCCGACCTTAACATTGGATAGCGCTATTGGATTGACAACCCGCCTAGGTTGATTCTCCCCCTTTTTAATCGGAGAATCCGTGGTCATTGTTAAGTTATTATCCATTTATTGGATAAGTACACCGCCGTTCATTTAGTACATTATACAGTCACAGGATTGATTTCACTCATTTGTTTGATACATAGTTTACATAATTGCACTGTAGCTTTGCACTTGAGTTGTATACCATTTTTTCCAACTTACTATATGTATTAAAACTAGGAATGCTCACCAACATTTCTTATGTTGACAAAACCTATTTTGTACATGTTTCAGGTGCAGTTTGACCTTAGTTCCATAGCATTGGATTTTAGTGCTTGCTTTTAATAAGTTATTTCAATTTTCATGTTTCGTTCAGACTTTTGTATTTTTCTCATTTCATCTATGTAAGACAATTTAAATTATTCTATAATATATTTACAATTTAGTACCATGGGCTTTTGAGCAATCGTCACTACGTGACACCTCGATGTTTCCGCCATCGGTTGGGGTGTTACAGATTGGTATCAGAGCCATGGTTATAGGGAATTAGGTTATTAGAATGCCTTTTAGCCTAGTCTATAACCAAGCTTACATTCACGAGTCCCCTCGTGTTTATTTCTCTTTATCCTATTATTTTCTTTCAAGATATTTTCGCTATGATTCTTTCTCGTTATTCTTTCGGTGTTTTGTTTAGAGAAGAAGATACTCGTATTTCACAAACGAAACGATATCACCAAGTTAGAAGTGACATCCATACCTTGGTGATTAGTTTCACTCCTCTATATGTTATTTATCTTAGGAATATATCTTTGAGATATGAGTGACATCTACATCTCAAAGAGTATTTCTTTCAAAAAAGAACTTAACCACTAAGCTAGGAATGATATCCTTAATTTAGTGATTGGTTTCATTCCACAATTGTTTTCAATTTTGAAATACATCTTTGAGTTAGGATTGAAATCCAAATCTCAATGATCTATTTCTACATCTCGTTTTTAATCCCGCTAAAGTTTTGGAATTCACTAGTGATGGGGCACGTGCAATCTGGAAGGGTGAGCGCCTGTATCCTGAGTTTTCTGTCTAGGCCTGGTATTTCGTATAAATCTCAATCAGACGAGGGACCCGTATACCTACCTGGGAACTCTTGGGATGAGCATTCACTTATAGGCTAAAGTACGCCCCCATAAGTCACTAGAAAAATTTCAAATACTTGGGTTAGTCAAAGTTTCCTATATAAAAAATTTCAATGTTTTTATGTTATTGATATTTATGTTTTGTTTATCATTTGAAGACTCAGTTTCATCGCTTGTTTTTTCATATGCTATTATTCATTAATCATTCACTTTTGAATCCCTATCATCATTACTAAAACTTTTGTTCGATATATTCTCGCATTAAAGCTTACACTATTTCACTTATGCTCATGATTCTTACACTATAAGGTATTACTCGTTTTGCGTTAAAACATTTTTACCCATGACTTAAGTTTTAAACTCTGTATTTAACTTTGATCACATCCTGATTTGAGGAATGTTACGTCATCATACAATTAAAAATGAACATGGTTTTTCCAAACTTATTATTTCAACCTCTTTTATACCTTCATGTTTACAAACTTACTTGATCGAAGTCACAGTACATCCTTATATACCTAATACTAATATTGCTGCACCCAGTCTCCTAAGCCATAGCCAACTACCATTAGTTAGAACTTCTTAGTCAGACTAAACTCATACATAGATGCCTACCAACACGATACGCACTAGTACACTACTCTCTAAAACGATTAGTTTGACAACTTATTCTATAAGTCTTTTCACAAAACCTATTCGCCAAATTAGAACACACTTTTCATACACCTTGTGCCTTGAAACAAATAGCCCGCTATGAGCCCAAAGAGATGCCTTAACGATCCTGTGAATAAACGATCTTTCAATGTATAAATTTCGTAAAAGTTTGAAAATTTAAAAGTTAAGTTTACCCAGTCTTAACGGGTAACACTTCGATTTTCTCAACATTTCATAACAATTAAAAATTTCTGACTTTTCAACCCACAAGTTAAAGAAATGTTTAAATACAGAAAATTTTATTTTCCAAAATTCGTCAAGGCATCTGAGATCAGTCACAACCTTCACATCATTTTAAATCTTGGTCTTTCGAAACACATTAGATTTACACACTTCATGAAATGGTTTCATCTTGCATTTTATAAACTTGCATTGCATTTTATAAACTTGCATTGCATATTTTAAAAATCAAATGTAAATCTGCATGTTTTCATATAACGTATCCAATTATATATGTTTTCAGGAGGAATTTGCTACTAATAATATACCTTATAACACTTTTCAAACTCGACTTCTCGTAAACACGTGAACATGTGTACCTACGAAATCTTTTCAAGTGAACCTGTTTTGAACTTGAAACATTCTTCGGTTTCCAAAAAGTTAACCTCATAACCTGAGTATACCCTATAACATTAAAGATTTCTTAATTTTGTCAAATTTTCATCACCTACAAACTATGGAAAATACATATTTTTGTCAAAAGATGTCTTCAAACTTAATTTCTAAATTCAAATGTTTATTCATTAGCATAACAAAGGATTTTTTATATAATGTCACCTTGATCTATAAGACCTAATGTCATGTTTAAAATCTCCAACTAACTGGAATATGTTAATCAAAGCCCACTTAGCTTGTACTATTTAACCACTTTTGCCTTATGTACAAAACCAATTTTGAAAATAAAATTTTTCCATCCATAGGAACAATATTTAGTTTCTAAATTCCCCATCGACACTCACTCATTTTCAACTTGTTCAAATTTTTACAATATTCGGCATATACCACAATCATGTTTTCTTATACACTTGAATCTAACCTTCGATCAAAACCCCACAATTTACACTGCTACATAATCTCGTTACTATAAAATAAACTCTTTATCAACTATCTTCACATTCACTATCTTTCACAACCTTGATTCTGCTTCAAGATTTTTCACCATCCTCTCAAGAACTAAATTCATATCCTTCACCTTCTCAAACATGAGCTAGTTACCCATGATAACCAAACTATTGAAACTTGATTGTGTGTTGCATCAAACTTAATCCTTAGTTATACATGAGGATTCGATTATCTACCATATTTGAACATTTGATACTAGAAGTCATTGAATACAAACTATTTACTATAGACACACCTAGAGTCATTAACCTTGTCTAGGGCAATTCTATTTCAACTTGCATGCTATACTTGATACTTGATTGCTTACATATACATATTATCAATTTACAATTTATGTGTGAAATAATTGGTACACTTAATCAAACAACTGATAGAGGATGAAGTACTTGCTCAACAGTTAGTAGAGTACCAAATAACCTACTCAACGATTGGTAGAGGTCATCATGCCTGCTCAACAGTCGGTAGAGGCCCTACAACCTGCTCAACGACTGGTAGAGGCTATCGCACCTGCTCAACAATCGGTAGAGGTTCTTACTCACTGACTGGTAGAAGTCTTTTCCCTACTCAATAGTTGGACTCATTTTTGGATACATTGTGTATGAGTCAAACTCAAGGTTATTTGACATTGTGTGTGTCTAGAGTTATAAAAGGACACAAAACCCTAATGTAAGGTAATTTGGTGATTGCGGTCCGGAACGTAATCATGAATTTACAGGTACGTTAAGGTAGTGTGAAATTCTATTAGCGTTATTGGTAGATGCCCAATACGTGTTCGAGGTTTCAAATGTGTGGTGGGTTAGCTGCGATACATCCTATATATATAAAACACTAATGATACAATGAAAGTGGACTGATGTCGGACCAATAATTAACCCTAGTGAATTTGGTACTTCAATAAAAAATTTCTTAGTCTAAACTTAATCAACCCATGTACCCCGTCTTTATCATTTGAAACTTCCTATTAGATACTCTTTTGAATCCTAATCATTCTTGGTAGCCCTGACACAACATAATCCAACTCACTGTTATCCTTCAACCTCTAACTTAGAACTTATTTATACATGTCGTTTCTATTACCAACGGCCTTTTTAAAGACAGACTGTTCCTTTACTAGAACCTCTTACTAATATTTGAACCCAACCATGCAAACCGTAACATCCATTTAACCTTCTCAAATGCCCACAATCTTATATTTGACGTTTCCTCTAAATAAACTTCGGGATGAAGTTCCCAAAAGTAGGGGAGACTGTAACATTCGCGATTTGGCCAATAATTTAATTACAACTTCAGGGACCCAAAATGGCAATAATCCATAAAAGAAAAACATAAACTGTAAATTAATTTAATGACTGGGATAGTGACGGAACGAACCGAAATTCAAAATTCAAATTTTATAAAGTTGTGTTCAACATAACTAAATTTTATCTTATATTTAAATTAAATGTTTTATGAAAATTTAAAATACTATTTACATAAAAATAAAATAAAGAAACGATTCTTTATTTTTGTCAAAAACAATGTAGGTTGACAATTATAGATTGATGTTTAACTATGGTTTAATGATATTTAATAACTCATTCAATTGAAACATATGTCTCGCAAATCATGCCAACATTATTTGGTAATATATTTTTTTTTTAAAAAACAAGTAATTAATCCCAATCTTGATCCACTTTTGTCGGCCATTAACACACAAATTCAATTATACCATTCATGTTATCATTGATTTCTTTTATTATATAAGAATAATATGACACCCAAGTAGAAGAAGTTCATCTTCAACCTCATTCTCCCCATGAAATTATGGCACAAATCAAGGAATTTTATGTGAACCAAACCGACACCATAGTCCTATAAATGGTCGACCTTTCTACTCATTTCAAACAGCTACCGTCTCCGACCACCACCCTGACGTGACCCCACACCGCCATGGATCACCATCCACCACTCTGGCATCCATCATAAAATCCGAACATCCACTACCCTTAAAAAAACACCATCAATAACCTCCATCGACACCACCACTCGGCTACCATAGTCACTGCACCACCTCATTGCCACGTCCACCGCCACCGTTTTCGTTGCCGGTCTGACCACTTACATTAGTTTCGACTCAATCTGAACCACACAGTCGTACATCACCGGGATCTCCTACCGCTACCATACCTTCATTCTTTAGGATATTAAGGTAATGAACGATACCCTATGTGCTAGATTTTGTATGCATAAGTTGTTAGAATCGTTGATTTGTTCCGGCGACTAAATGACCGCTTAATCTAGAATTGGTAAATCAACATGCTATATATGTTCAGTACAAAAAAATAAAGTTTATGGTTATTCCCTTTCTGTTGAGTGAGATGTAGACGTGCATATATATCCATCTTGGTATCTATGTTTGTATCAAGAAGTAGAGTGTGTTTGTTGTAGTCATGTGTCAGAGTGTGTATATGCAATAAGCAAACATGTGTGTGAATAAATATTTTTGTGTGTATAAAAGAGTTTTGAATACTAAATTGCTAAGCCAAACTACATCTCATCATGCATTGACTATCAGTACATTGGTTCTAGCCACCAACCACTTAGATAAAGTATAATGTATATTTTTCCAAATCTTATGTGGTCTTACATACATGTGTATTAAATATGTTCATCAAAACAAGTTATTTCAATTCAAATAAATTAATAATTAAAAAATATTATTTAATGTATGTATTACTAGTGGTTTTAGTGCAAATAAAATCCGTAAGTCCTAAACTTCTTTGGATGAGTACATGTTGTAACTCATAAGAATAATTAATCATGAGTCCTAAAGGTCCTTGTAGCCTGACAATTATAAAATTAACGAATCCTATAGTGATGTTAATCTCAAATATATTTATCTCATATTCAGAGTGCGTCATTAGAAATTCTTGTTCTACGCGTTTGGTTCAAGCATAATTCACTTTTTCTTGCAAACTCATCGTCACAACTAAGGTGAGTATTTCCTATCCCCTTTTTGCTTTTATTCATTTTTGGGGTGTTACATGTACACTTATACAAATTACAAATACAAGTTCATATTTTTACATTACAATTCTAGTACTATGTGCATTTGCTTACAAGCGTGCTTTACGCTTAGACATTACATGTAGAATACATTTGTACTTAGTGAAATCATTAACATTGTACAAGCCGACCTTAAGATTGGATAGCGCTATTGGATTGACAACCCGCCTAGGTTGATTCTCCCCCTTTTTCATCGAAGAATCCGTGGTCATTGTTAAGTTATTATCCAATTATTGGATAAGTACACTGTCGTTCATTTAGTACATTATACAGTCACAGGATTGATTTCGCTCATTTGTATGATACATAGTTTACATAATTGCACTGTAGCTTTGCACTTGAATTGTATACCATTTTATCCAACTTACTATATGTATTAAAACTAGGAATGCTCACCAACATTTCTTATGTTGACAAAACCTATTTTGTACATGTTTTAGATGCAGTTTGACCTTAGTTCCATACCATTGGATTTTAGTGCTTGCTTTTAATAAGTTATTTCAATTTTCATGTTTCGTTCAGACTTTTGTATTTTTCTCATTTCATCTATGTAAGACAATTTAAATTATTCTATAATATATTTACATTTTAGTACCATGTGCTTTTGAACAATCGTCACTACGTGACACCTCGATGTTTCCGCCATCGGTTGGGGTGTTACAGCAGGCTTCCTAGTGTTTCTTCTCTGCTTAGAAGACCTTGAACACCCGTGTGAACAAGATTGTCTTTGTGTTGCTGACTGTCTTTGAGCTTTCTGTTTAGCTTCAGGACCCTGTTCATGAGAGTTAGCACTGGTAGTTTTTCTATGTGGTGGCACCTATTTGTCAGTCGTGCCATTAACAAACAGCTCAGAAACAGTCTTTTTCACATATGGAAGCCATCTGCAGATAAACTAGACTGTTTCACACAAAAACTTGTGTTATTAGTTGAAACAATATCATCCCCCTCAACCTTAACCTCCACCTTAACTTCATCTGCACATGAGGTAGAAGCATTAGTGAGATTCACACATTTAAGATCAGGGACTATTGGCTTTACCACACCTGTGCCAGCAGTATTAGATGAGGGATCCTCACATTCTTGTTTAGTCTCGACTGGACTTGAGCAAACAAATTCTTCAGCTTTTGACTCAGTCGAGGGTGTGATGTTTGATTCAGTCGAACCACTTGATTTAGAAACTTGTGGTGGCTTTACTCAATCCCTCGTTGACCTAGCTGCTCTAGAAGACTCACAACTAGATTCACTAGATTCAACTGATACTAATTTCTCAAATCTGGTTGTTTTGGGTGATTCACATTTGGAGTCACTTTCAGAAGTTGGTGGGGCAGCTGATTCAAAGGTCTGTTGTGCCCTGTACTCTTCATAGAGATTCTTGAATGTATTCATGATATCAAACTCAAAGGGCACATTTGATTCTGAATTGTCAGTCGGTTTAGATTTTAAAACAGTTTCCCTTAAACTTCATTTGATTCAGTTTTGTCATTGGAAACTGGAACTTCATCTCTTTTCACATCAAAAACTCTGTCAGTTTCTTTATTTTTCTCAAAATTTAACGTCTAAGTCTGCTTTGAAGCATCTTGAGATTTGACAAAAGTTTTTGATGGAACCTGCTCCTGCTTAGATGGTTTGTTCTTGGGTTTAGAGATTCGGACATGGACTGATTCAGGTTTGGAGATCTCAATTTGATACCTCGATGGTCGAATACTTGGCTCTTCTACTGGATGACTATATCCTTTGATAGGTAGAGCCAGTAACTCCTCATCCGACAAAGGAATTGAGGAATAATTTTCATTAAAAGGAAGTGGAATTTCCACAAAACCCAACCCCTTATTCCTAACTACCTTAGGTCTGAACTTCAACTGGGCATTGATCATTTTTTCTGCTTTTTCACTAGAGCAATCAAATTTCTTAAAGTGAAAGTTAGAATTTTCAAATTTTGCTTTTAAGTCGATCAATTCCGCGGTTAAAGTATCAGACAGTCGTTTGAAGTGTAAGTATCGACACTTGTGTTCGCTCACTTCCTGATGCAAGCGCTTGATATCGAGTTGTTGTTGGTTGACCATTTCTTTGTAGGACAAAAAATTTCTATTTCATATCCCATGTGATATAACTCAAGAACAACACAAAGCTTTGTTTCCGAATGAAGATCGAGTGATGGAGTTTCCGACTAAGATTCCGATGTGGTGTGATGTCCAAGAGGTGGTGGGTTTGGGTTTCCGGGTTGGGTTCGGGTTTCCTGGTGAAAAATGTGGTTTTTGGATCGAAGGTGAGTTTTCGGACTGATAAGATGGGTTCTTGAGGTGGGTGTTCGAGTGGGTGATGGATTGGAGTTGTTGCAGGTGGTTGATGGTTTGAGGCACAGGTACGGTGGTGATGTGTGAGGTTAGATGCAGGTGGGAGGTGGTGGTTTTTTGGTTAGGTTTGGAGTTCGAGGTGGTGTTCCTGGATTGATGAGCTGTATTCTCGAGTGTTGAGGGAGTTCTCGATTGGATGACCAGTTCTTAGATCTGAAGTTGTTCTTGAAGGGTTGTTTAGTTGTCGGATGATGACACATTTTCGAGTGTTGAAACCGTTCTCGAGTGGTGATGTAGTTCTCGAGAAGGCATATGGTTCTTAGGCAAAGAAGGGTTCTCGAGTGCAGAAGAATTCTTGGGTGAGTTCTCGAATAACAGTTTCGTTCTTGAGTGAAAGTTGCATTCTCGAGTGACGAATGAGTTCTCGAGTGGTGAAGTTATCGGATGTGGTAGGTGTTCTCGAATGAAGCTTTCTGATGGAGTTTTGGGTGTCCGAGTTGTTGGATCAGTTTGCTCTTTTTGCTAAGTAAGAACTTGCTATCTTGACACTTAAGTGTTTTAGCAAGTCCTTGTAAATCAGATTATAAGCACAGCGGAATGTATAAGTTAAAGCAACACTTTTTATACTAAGGAAGAGTTATTACTCCCCCTTGATGATTGAAACTAATAAATGACAAGTATTTATTATGAATCTAAGCAGTAAATGAGAATTAGATACTTAGACAGATTCACAATAAATACAGAAATGGAATAGAACAGTTGAGAGTGTTTGAAGGATTTTTCTATTAAAATCAATGTCTAAAATAGAAGGTTGAAGCCTCCTATTTATAGACGTTTACATACATGTATCTTGCCCAAAAAGCAAGTACAGAAACAACAGAAACAAGTTGCACAAGTTGCAACATTGAAACTAACAAAATAGCTAAAAGTAATAATAAACAATAAAACTACTGATGCAAAAGGCGGTGGAAAAAATCTGATGCTAAGTGCTGATGAAAGACAAACTACTGATGAGTAGTTTGTCTTCAGTACTTCTGAAGTGAACTTGTCTGGTTTGGACTTCAGAACTTCTGATGAAGTTTCTTCTTCAGCACTTCTCTTATCTTCTCTTCAGCAGTTTCTTGTCTTCTCTTCAGTACTTCTATACTTAGCCAAAATGACAGAAGTGAATTAGACTAAGGTTTCCAAAAGTGGTTTCACCAATCCTCTTTGTCCTAACAATCTCCCCCTGGATTGATGAAGCCAAAACCTTACTAAATCCTTATGTTTTTCTTCTGTCTTGAACAATCTTCCATATCTCTTTGTACATGGTGTTCTTGAGCTGGTTTAACTGACCATCAGATAGAGATCCTCTCTGTGGTTCTAGATGTTGAATTGTGAGCAGGTCTTGTGTTGACAGTTTCTTCAGATCACTGATCTTCTTGTAAGCCCTGCTTGAGAGGTCTCTTCTTGTCAACAATACTGAGTTGTTATCAGTAAGTGACCATCTGATGATAGGTATCTTTGACTTGTTAAAGTCAGAAGAATAGGGAACCAGACTTGTCCCTTGGGTTGATGGTCCTGAGTGTTGGATGTTTTCAGTTTCAGATAGCCTCAGGTGGGATTCTCTTCCTTGTTGTTGTTGCATATCAGGCATCTGAACAGTTGGGAGATGGTGTTCAGTCACTACTCTGGTATGCAGCTTTTCTTTGATGGTCTTTTGTATTTGGTAGGCAAAAGTGGAAGGATCCCTGAATTGAGTTAACAGAGGTTTCTCCTCAATGTCAAAATCTGAATGGACTATTGAACTTCCTTCAAGTAGTACCATTTTGAAGTCAGTTTTGACATTGTCCTCTGCCTTCTTTCTCTGAGTAGCAGTTCTTCTTGATACACCAGAAGTTCTAACTACTGATCTTGAAGGATCAGCAGTTTGAAACTTCTCTGGATTTGCAGCCTTGGCAGACAAGTATTTCTTGTAAGTATCCATTAGTCTATCTTCTTTCCATCTGGATACTGAGGCTTTTGAACCATAGCCCTCTGCTACTAACTCTTCTATTATCTGGGCTCTCTTGGCCTTTCCTTCTTTGCTTGTGGCCATTTTGTCTGCAAGCAGTTGTGCTCTTCTTGTCAGCTCTTGCATAGAGAGTCCTTTGAGTGTAAAGGCTTTAGTCTTGCTGTTCTTGGTAATGTAAGACACCAGTTGTTGTCTTTTATCTTGTTCAGCAATCTCATCAAGGCTAGCCTGCCTTTGTAGTTCAGCTTCATAAGCCTGAAGTTTTTCTTCATGGCTTAAATCTAAATCATCCCTTTCTTCCAGAGTTTTCCAGATCTGATCTTCTCTGGCCTTCTTGTTGGCTGCAACTAAGCTCTTCTCTAATAATTCGGCTGATTGAGAGATAGGAGAAGGGTTTAGTACAGTCATTGTTGTAATGGATGTAGGCCTGATGGGATCAGATGTTGGTTGAATGGGAGCAGTGGCTCTGGAAGGTTCAGTTGTTTGAGGTTTGGAAGTGTTAACCTCTGATGTGTTGACAACTGCTGATGGTTTGTCAACTACTGAAGGATTGTCTTCAGTACTTTCTGATTCTTCATCAGAAGTTTTGTCATCAGAAGTTTCTTCATTGTGCCTTAGGGATTCTTCAGATGTTTGAGTCTCATCTTCTTTCTCTGCTGCTTCAATTTCTTCTATTGAGACACCAAACTGTTTGGCCAATTTTTCTTTTCTGGCCTGATCTTTTTGATCTCTTTCAAGGATGGCCACTCTTGCCCTTATCCTGGCTTGGAATGACTCCTTAGGTTCCCTGATCTTCTCCCCCTTTTTGGATTCATCAATTTTAACCCTTGAAGCAGAGGGTTGGGAGAATTGTCCTTGAAGATGAGCAATCTGTTTGCTGTTGAAGTCTAGTTTGTTGGACAGATCATTCATCTTGGTCTTGATCACTCCAAATTGATTCTTGATGGACAGCTCCAAGTTAGCTGTGTATGTTTGGAAGTGATTCCTGATGAGAGTATTCATCATGTGGTACAGGGGACCCTCTGGGCTGCATAGCTGGTTCAGGTCTATGCTTGTTTGCCCAGGGAATTGGGTAGGCATTTGTTGTGAAGGGGGTGTTTTTGGGAGATCCTCATGTTGTACAGAGGATGCCACTCTAGGGGTTTTAGGGATTGAGTGGGCTTTAACCTGTGCAGAGGTGACTGGCTTCTTGAGCCTGGATACCCCTGAAACAGGACCTTCAGAAAGTGCCGTCAATTCAGTAGTTTGTGTGTGTGAAACATCATCCAAATTAATGGAATCATCTGAATCCCTGATGTTGCCCTCAATGAGGACTGTCTCAGTTAAATCATGAGCTGAGCCCAACTCAGTTCTCTCATGAACCTCTTGTTCTTGGTTCTGAGGATTTCCTACTTCAGGCATTAAGCCTTCATCAGTAGTTGCCACATCTGAGGTCTTAGCTATGTTACTTCTATCCTCAGATCCACCACTGGGTGGTAACTGAGTAGTAGTAGCCTCAGATGCCCCAAGAGTCTCTAAAATTGGGCTTAAAGACTCTGGTCCACCCTCATCTCTTGGGATAGGGCTAGAGATGTCCACATCCATGTCTGATGTAGTAGTTATGTCGCCTGTTTGTTGTGGTTGTAGGGGACTGACATGATCAGATGGGACCTTCTCTTTTAGCCCAGAGAGAAGTTTGGCAATTTCTATTGCCTCTTGTTCAGAAATTTGTGGGGTTGGTTCAGTAGTTTGGGCAATAGGTGAAAGTTGTTGTTCAGCAGTTTCAAAAGAAGAGTGTGTTTCAATAGTTTTTCTAAGTCTTTTTCTTTTGAATAAAATGGTTATGGGTGCTCTTGGTGGGGTTTGAGATGGATGAGACTGAGAAGGTGTTTCAGTCTCACCTATTTGAAGAGCAGAATGCTCATGAGCATGTTCAGGCATCTCAACCTCCTGAACAGCTTTTCTTTTGGGTTGGTGGGGTGTAGTTTTTGTTGGCTTGGGCTTTTTGGCTTTTGGTGGTGTGAGTTTGGAAGATGTGGGCTTCAGGGGGACTTGTTGTTGTTCTCCCTGATCATCTTCTGGCCAGGCAGCCGGTTTGTTATGCCTTGAGTATGTTTGTGATGATAAAGGATTTAAAGTTGAAATTTTTCCCACAAGCACCTCATTACCCAGTTCCCCTATTATGCATTGCATAATGAACCTTGGGTATAACAAAAACTTTTTCTTGGTATTATTGTGATGTAACACCAACTCATTGAAGAATAGTTTTGATGCCCTGAATTTAGTTTCATTCACAATGGAATGAAATATTGGTTGAAAAGTGGAGGGCATCTGGTCATAAGACCCTGTTTTTGGACTCAAACACATAATAATATAATGAAACAAAAGCTTGTATTTTGGTTCAAAATATTTTTTAAAGATTGTAGCATGGGAGAGAGTACCTTGATAACCACACTCAGTCATGGTTAGGTGAATATCAGTATTAGCAACATGGTCAGGGGCAGTTACATCATCCAGACCCAGTCTTGTTGCCAGTGTGGCCGGTGTGATGGTCAGTGGTTTCCCTTTTATTCTTGAGTTGAGGGAAATGACCTCATCATCCGTTGTCACCGTCTCAGCATTTGCCCAGAACTCATTCAGAGTTTCAGTGTGAATTGGTGGGTTTATTGTGAGAGCAGTAAAATATTGGGATTTTACAACAAGATCAATGATCTCATCGTATTGGGACCAGCCTTCTTGTTTTTCAAGAAAGGCCCTTTGATTGTGTCCCTGTTTTAGAACTAGAGCCATGTGGTTTGGGTTTTGATCGAACAGTTGATTTGCAGGTTTATGTTATTGAGAGAGTTTTTGAGAGAGAAGGAGGGTTATTTTGAGTTTGAAAGGATAAGTGTGGAGAAAAAGGTATTTATCAGAAGTTTTAACCGCTTGAATCTTCTTTATTAGAAGTTTTTGAACCGCCTTTGGTTAAAAATCTCTTTATCAGAGGTTTTAAACTTATTAGGTCAAACCTCTGATGATGGGAAAAGTCAGATTTGCCCTTTTGACTTAAACTGCTGATGAAGGATTACTTCATCAGTAGTTCCCATTTTCTCTTCAGTAGTTTTAACAGCTGATGAGAAATATTATTATAAATACTTTAATTCATAACTTCTGAAGGTTATTTTATCAGAAGTTACACACTTTTCAGAAAATTATCCCCATACTGATGTTTGTTCATCAGTAGTTTCTCTCATACTGATTTTTGTTAATCAGTAGTTTCTCTTTTTGTTTTTCAGAAGTTTTGTTTCAGACTTTTGTCTTTTGTAAGTGAAAACCAGAAAAAAGAAAAGGTAAACAGGATGGAATCAGGGGTGGAAGAAAAAAAAATTTGTGATGTTTTATGCATGACAGTAGTAGATAGAAGTGATTGATGTAGAAGTTTGATGTAGAGTTGGGTAGAATCAAGTGTTAACTTGGATTCTAACTGATATGCATATATGTTTTTTAAAAAAAATAAAAAAATAAAGTAAACACTTACAAATTTAGCATTCCAAGCATGGATACTAACTTCTGAAATGTTGATGTGTCAAGGGCTTAGTGAAGATGTCAGCTATTTGATTAGCTGTTGCTACATGCTTCACCTCAATCTTGCCTTTTTCATAGCAATCTCTTATGAAATGGTACCTGATCTCAATATGTTTGGTTTTTGAGAACTGTACGGGATTTTGAATGATGCTAATGGCAGATTTGCTGTCTACAAACAAAGGTGTCTTGGTTTCTTTGATTCCATAATCAAGAAGTTGATATTGGAGCCATTGTATCTGTGATGTACAACTTGCAGCTGCAATGTATTCAGCTTCAGCAGTTGAAGTTGCAACAGATGTTTGCTTCTTTGATTGCCATGACACTAGACAGTTACCCAGGAATTGACAACCACCAGATGTTGACTTTCTTGTCATCTTACACCCTGCATAGTCACTATCTGAAAAAGCTGATAACTTGGTATTGCTTGAAGCAGGATACCAAATTCCAAGTGTTGGAGTTCCTTTCAGATATCTGAAAATTCTTTTGACTGCTATAAGGTGTGATTCCCTTGGTGCTGATTGATATCTAGCACAGACACATGTTGAAAACATAATATCTGGTCTAGAAGCAGTTAAGTATAAGAGGGAACCTATCATGCATCTGTACATGGTTTGATCAACCTGTTTTCCTTGATCATCAGGTTCAACTTGTGTGATTGGTGTCATGGGAGTGGAACATGATTTACAGTCATTTAAAGAAAATTTGTTCAATAATTCTTTAACATACTTTGATTGATGTATAAAAGTTCCATTTGTTTGTTGCTTGATCTGCAGTCCTAGAAAGTACTGCAGTTCTCCCATGGTACTCATCTCAAATTTTGATTGCATGAGTTTCTTAAAATCATCACACAGTTTTGTGTTTGTTGAACCAAAAATGATATCATCAACATAAATTTGAACAAGTAAGACATGATTTCCAACATGTTTAATGAAAAGAGTTTTATCAATGGCACCTCTTGTAAAGTTATTTTTGAGTAAAAAGGTGGAGAGTGTATCATACCAGGCTCTTGGAGCCTGTTTGAGCCCATAAAGAGCTTTGTCCAGTCTGTACACCCACTCAGGATGAGAAGGATCCTCAAACCCAGGTGGCTGACAGACATACACCTCCTCTTTTATTTTTCCATACAAAAATGCACTTTTCACATCCATTTGATAAACTTTAATTTTGTTGGAAATGGCATAGGCCAGAAATAACCTGATGGCCTCAAGCCTTGCAACTGGAGCAAAGGTTTCATCATAGTCAATTCCCTCTTCTTGAGAGTACCCTTGAACTACCAGTCTTGCCTTGTTCTTGATTATCATACCAGCTTCATCTTGTTTGTTCCTGAAAACCCATCTTGTGCCAATTGGTTGCTTGTTTGGAGGTAAGGGACAGATTTCCCAGACCTGTTGCTTGTTGAACTGAAGCAGTTCATCTTGCATAGCTTGCACCCAATTATTGTCTTTGAGGGCTTCCTGGTACTTCTTTGGTTCCAACTGTGAAATAAAAGCTGAAAATAGGCAAAAGTTGGAGAGCTGGTTTCTGGTAAGAACACCTGAAGCTATATCACCCATGATTTGATCAAGTGGATGATCTCTGTGTTCAATCAGTTGTTGTAAACCACTGACAGGTGTAGGTGGCTCTTGTTCTTCAAACAAACTACTGAGGTCTATAATATCTTGTTCAGCAGTTTTAGCTTCTTCAGTAGTTGCAGGTGCTGAAGCAGATGTTTGAGTTTGGCCTTCAGTATTTGTTTGATCAGAAGTTTGAGAAACTTCTGATGGTGTTGTAGTTGACTTAATGACTGTTTGAGGAGTCCATGGTGTAGGATCCTCATCTTCAAACCTTTGATCACCATAATAAGTAGGTTTGGAAGAAGTAACAGTCTTTTCCGGTCCAAAGTGAAAATTGTCAAGGTCAAAGAGTTCAGCAGGATGTGCTGGAATAAGAGTGTGTTTTGACTCATTGAACTTGACATTCAATGTTTCTTCTACTATCCTGGTGTGAGAATTAAAAACCTTGTAGGCTTTTCTAGTTGAAGAGTAACCAAGAAAGTAACCTGAGTCAACTTTGGCAGCAAACTTTGAAATAGATTCCTTGATGTTCAAGATGAAACATTGACACCCAAAAGCCCTGAAAAAGGAGATAAGGGGCTTCATGCCATGAAGAACTTCATAGGCAGTTTTGGAGTGTCTCTTGACCACAAGAACTCTATTCTGAACATAACATGATGTGTTAAATGCTTCTGCCCAAAAGTACAAGGGTAGTCCAGAATCAGCTAACATTGTTCTTGCTCCTTCTATTAATGTTCTGTTCTTCCTTTCTACTACACCATTTTGTTCAGGAGTTCTGGGAACACTGTATTGTCTAATAATCCCTTTAGACAAACAGAATTCATCCAGAGTTTTGTTCCTGAACTCTGTCCCATTGTCACTTCTAATGGTTTTGACAGATAGAGAATATTGTTTCTCTACTTGTAGAATGAAGAACTTGATGATTTCAGCAGCCTCATCCTTGGAGAATAAGAAGAATACCCATGTAAATCTTGAGTAGTCATCAATGATGACTAAGCAGTACTTCTTCTTACCAAGGCTCATAATCTTGACAGGTCCAAATAAGTCCATATGGAGTAGTTGAAGACATGCAGTTGTTTTTGATTCTTCAATAGACTTATAGGAGGACTTATGCTGTTTTCCCTTTAAACAGGATACACAGTGTTCTTGACACTGGTATACTTTCAAAGGTAGACCTCTGACCAAGCCCATTTTTGTGACTTTATTTATGGTTTTAAAGTTCACATGGCCAAGTCTCCTGTGCCAGAGATCTGTTTCTGAAGTTGATGCCCTTGAGAAGAAACAGGCAGTGTTGTTCAATACTTTGTCTTTCTCAATGTCCACTGCATAGACATTGCCACATCTTTTGGCAATCAGCAAAGTATGATCTTCAATGATCTTCTCTATCAACTTCTGGCCTTCTGGTGAGATGATCTTGCATGCTGTCTTTGTGAAAAAGGAAGAATATCCTTTATCACACATTTGTGACACACTCAGCAAGTTGTATTCAAGGTTTTCCACCAGATTGACCTTGTCAAACTGTATTTTGCCAGAGGAGACATTGCCATGTCCTAGCACATATCCCTTAGCATTGTTCCCAAAGGATACAGATCCTTCTCTTTGGCTGATAAAGTTGTTTATCAGGTATCTGCATCCAGTCATGTGCATAGAGCCTCCACTATCAACATACCATATGCTGTTTAAGCCCCTGGAAACTCTCTGCACATAAAAGCAAATTAGTTAGATTTAGGAACCCAAGCCTGTTTGGCTTTGGGTTTGCTCTTGAGAACAGTTACAGTTTGTTCTTGACCAGGTTGAGAAATCCATGTCTTTTTGGCAATGGATTTTTCATTAAGAACCATGGTGGTATCCTTTTTAGGACCACCATCAACCTTGGTCATCAGTAGTTCTACCATGTTCATTAGATTTTGTATCTCAGCAGTTTGTGAAACTGCTGATGATTCTGGTCTAACTACTGACAAGGAATTTTGAGAAAAAGATTTTGGTTGAGATTTTATCTTTTTCTGAGAAAAGGTGTTTTCAGGTTGTTGTTTCTTGGGTTTAAAGATTCTTTCATAATCATTTCTGATTTGATTTCCCACAACCTGTTGTTTAAATTTTTGATTGAACTGAATTCCTTTTCTGTATCTACAAAATTCAGTTTTGTGGTTGAACAGGCCACAAATTTCACATTCTTTTGCCTTTTGTTTTTGATCTAAAGGCAAATTTCTGACATTTGTGAAGAGTTTTGCTCATCAGTAGTTTTCAAGGTCTCAACTCCTGATGTAGATGAAACTACTGATGGCTTGTTGTCAGATTTTGTTAATACTTCTGAAGTACTTTCTTTAAAAATGCCAGGATTTCTGTTTAGAAAGTTTTCATGGAAAGATGTGCATTCTTTCCCTTCAGAAGTTTCATTTGAAACAATTCTTCTCCCATCTTCAGTAGTTTTGGGAGAAAAATCTGTTGGTGTTTCAACATGATGGTATCCTATGCCAAACTTAACATTTGAAGCACATTGTTTGTTTAGCAATAATTGATACCCCTTACAAGATTCCACCCATTTTTCACATGTGATCCTGGTGTCAGCAAGCTCTTGTCTGACATCTCCCAGGTCATTTAGCATGATTTTAATTTGTGCTTGGGTTTCAATAGCAGAGTCAGTTAATTTAGAAACTTCTTTTGTTTTAGCACACAGTTTTCTTTCTAAATCACATTTTATCTGTGTGTATTTTCTTTCTAAATCATTGGCTTTACCTTGTAAGTGCACATTGGTCTCTCTTATGAGAGCAAAAGTTTCTTTGCAAGAATTTGAGCAAAGTTTTGTCAAAGATTCTTTTGATACCTGTGACAATGCAGACTTTGAAGTACAGCCTTCAAATGCCATTAAGGCAAAGTTCTTTCTGCCATTGTCTGGTTCTCCCCAGTTGATGTCAAACACTTTGTTGTCTGCATCAGGATTGCACTCTGTGGTGTCAAAAGGAAGACTGCTCCAGTCAACATACCCTGAGGTGAAAAGACTTTGTTGAGAGGGTTGTTGAGGCTGTGGAGGATGTTGAGCAGCTGGAAAGGGAGGGATTGATTGTTGGCTCTGCATCTGTTGAGCAGGCACTTGAACATATTGTACTTGTGGCATGTATTGTTGTTGAGGAGCTTGTGCCTGTACAAAATGAGCACTCCCTTGAGTTCCATTATTCCTATTATAATTGGGGTTATAGTTATTTCCAGATTGTGATTGGTTAAAGCTAGAGCTTCTACACTCTCTAGCAAAGTGTCCCAACTTCTGACACTTGTGACATCTCAGTTTAGATTTGTCAAAACCAATTTTTGTATTACTGGTCAATCCTGGAAATTTCCTTCCTGACCTTTTATAAAACTTGTTAGTTTTAATGCTTAGCATGGCCAGTTGGTGTAATATGTCCATTTCTTCTAAGTCATCACTGCTAAAATTTTTCAAATCATCCATGATAAAACATAGATTATCAGCAGTTTGACTTTGGTCATTATTGTCATAACCTGGGAAAGATCTTTCTGATGAGATCCCAGTGGTTATGTCAATATTGTCATAAGATCCATAGGAACAAGTTAGTAAATCTTGTCCCAAAAGTGCTGTACTACCTGGTAGGTAGTCATCAGCAGTTTTACCAGATGATTGTAATTTCTTCTTTTGATCAATTTCTCTCTCAAAAGTAAGTAATCTCCCATGGAGTTTTGTTAGAGTGAGGGAGCTAAAATCTGGTGAGGATCTTAAAACAATGGAGTATGTTTCCCATTTGTCAGGTAAAGACCTTAAAAATCTATGTAGCATAGACACTGTTGTATAGGTCTGACCATTTAACTTTAGCTCAGATATTAATGAGGAGAATCTTTCAAATTGTTGAGTCAAAGTTTCCCCATTAATATGAGCAAATGTTTCATATTGTTGAGCTAAAATCTCTCTGGTGTTGGCAATCACCTCTTCAGTTCCTCCAAACTGTTCTTTAAGACAATCCCAGAGTTCTTTGACACTTTCACAATGTAAAAGGCCAGAGTATATCTCATTTGGGAGAGCCATTGCCAACATAGAGAATGCTTTTGCATCTAGCTCAAGTTTTAGGAAATCATCATCTGTATATTCTTTAGGGTCCTTAGGGACCTTAACATTAGTTTCAAGATTAACATTTACTGGTTTGTGAGGACCATATATCACAGATCTCCAGCAACCTGTGTTGGTTTGTGACAAGGTATGTGCCATTCTCTTTTGCCATATGTTGTACTCATTTCTCACAAGCATGGCAGGTTTAGTGGCAGAACCAGTATTATGTGGATCCATTTTAAAGAGTATAGATTTGTCAGATGACTCTTTTAAATGATGGATATTGATAAAAAGTGAACTTTTGATCTTTTTATTGAATATCAAATAAGAGCTTTGTGTCTGATTCTCAATTTGTTAGATTGATATGTGATCAGATAAACCAATGCTCTGATACCAATTGTTGGATCAGTTTGCTCTTTTTGCTAAGTAAGAACTTGCTATCTTGACACTTAAGTGTTTTAGCAAGTCCTTGTAAATCAGATTATAAGCACAGCGGAATGTATAAGTTAAAGCAACACTTTTTATACTAAGGAAGAGTTATTACTCCCCCTTGATGATTGAAACTAATAAATGACAAGTATTTATTATGAATCTAAGCAGTAAATGAGAATTAGATACTTAGACAGATTCACAATAAATACAGAAATGGAATAGAACAGTTGAGAGTGTTTGAAGGATTTTTCTATTAAAATCAATGTCTAAAATAGAAGGTTGAAGCCTCCTATTTATAGACATTTACATAGATGTATCTTGCCCAAAAAGCAAGTACAGAAACAACAGAAACAAGTTGCACAAGTTGCAACATTGAAACTAACAAAATAGCTAAAAGTAATAATAAACAATAAAACTACTGATGCAAAAGGCGGTGGAAAATATCTGATGCTAAGTGCTGATGAAAGACAAACTACTGATGAGTAGTTTGTCTTCAGTACTTCTGAAGTGAACTTGTCTGGTTTGGACTTCAGAACTTCTGATTAAGTTTCTTCTTCAGCACTTCTCTTATCTTCTCTTCAGCAGTTTCTTGTCTTCTCTTCAGTACTTCTATACTTAGCCAAAATGACAGAAGTGAATTAGACTAAGGTTTCCAAAAGTGGTTTCACCAATCCTCTTTGTCCTAACACGAGTAGAAGTTGTGTCCGGGTGTTGATGGGTGTCCGAGCTGTCTGAGTTGTTATATTTCCGAGCTAACTAGTTGTTGTGGTGGTTTCTGATTAAACTTCCGATTGTTGACTTTTGTGATAAACCCCACCTACCCTTTGAATATGACGTGCAATGTACACTTTAATTTCTTTGTTGACTGTTGACTCTATATAATGTTATTTCCAAAGAAAAAATGGATAATAAACTTGATTTACAGCTGTGTCAAAACTTTTGGGGACCACCGAAACCTTTGTTTAGTTTGAATTTTTCTTAATTTTGGAATATGTTGACCTTGATATTTTCCTTCCAATCTGAATACCAAAAATTGTGCGAACACAATTAGCAACCTCCAAAACAAGATTAAACTCCTTCTTTTTCATATAATATTTCCTTGTTCTTCGTCTTCTTGAATAAAAACAGATCTGCAAACACAAACTAAAACACAAAATTGATTAAATAATTAAAATTAAAAAGAGATGAGATTTAAACCTATTAGAACCGACAAAACGCAACAGCAAATCTTTTTCTTTTGATCTTCGTGTTGATACCGAACCGAGCCTTCCAAAGACAACCTGGCTCTGATACCAATTGTAAGCTCAGAGAAGCTCTCTAGAACTATTTCTCTAGTTCTTGCAAAATGAAAGGTCTAACTAAAATGAACTAAAACATAACTATATATATGGTCCACTAACCACTTGGCCCACATGGCCTAACCCTAGCCCAATAGACTAACTAAGCCTAAATCTATCAAATGTGCTTGATAAAGACAAGCGTAAACCTATCTAATTTATGGGCCTTACACAGAGACTGCTCACAGGGCCAGCTAGAACTCCCTACACTAATCACAAAAATGATTAGTTCTTTTGGGGGACCCAAGCCATGTTGGTCTTGGGCCTTTGAGTATCAACAAATGAGACATTCATAGATTCGTTCTTTTCAACAACATTTTTCTTCTCAATAACCGGTTTCTTCAAAACATTTTGTTTTGAAACTTCTTTTGCCGTTTAGAAGTTGAACCTGAGGCTCCTGGACATCCTTTTGATGTCCAAGATTGTTCCGATCATTTTAGAATTATAACTTAAGTTTGAAATTTTGGTTGTACATTGTTAGAATTCTTAGAAACAAGCTTTTGTGGAACATTCTTAGAAACCATGGTTGATTTAACTACCGAAGGCCCAACATTTTGTTTAACATAGGGTTTAGAATAAACCTTTTTTTTTATCAAAAGTCGGATTCATCATAGGTCTTCTCACACCATTGTTCATAGCAATCCAATTGCGATTGACATAAACAACCGGTCGGTTTCCTCTTTGTTAAAAATTGTTTTGGTTATGAGATTGCTTTTGAGGATAAAAGCTTCTTTTAGGAACACCAACATTCGGAGTCCTATGAGTCTGCCTATTTTCAACCTCTAGCCTCTTACGTCTCACGTATGGACAGTGAGCAAGTAAATGCCCTCTCTCTCCACACTTGAAACAGGCTCTATACTCTTCAAACCTATTAACATCATCGAACCTAGCAAATGTGTTGACCGATCTTTGATCATTATAGCACTGTAACCTCAAACTCTCAGGAGCGGGCTCTAGTGAATAAGTCGGTTTAACAAAACCATTTACTTTATTCTTTGGTTTCGCAAACTGTGTGACATGAACCTTTGATGTGTTGGAATCATCACCATACATTCGCTTGATTAATTCGGGTGGCATACCAGTTGTCCTTTCAGATTTAGGAAACCAAATTGTGCTTTCTTGAAAAAAAATTCAATTTTAGAGTAATTAGCGAACTGTATTGGATATTCTTCATCAGAAATTATTTTTTCGGATCCTTCCATCCGATAAAACACTTTCACAGGTTTGTCATCACTTTTCTCATTTTTCTTTACCGACTGATTCTGATTTGGTTCTACTTTCGGTGAATGTTGTACCTTTGAGTAACACTCATTAGTATGAATGTGATTTTCCAAAGGAATATCAACATTCTCTTTAGGTACCTCATCCTCTATATCAGAATCATCAGTTACTTCCACAACGCCCTCATTGTTTACTCCCAAAATTGGTTTTACATCAGAATTTGGATCACCAACACTAGAAGTGTTTGATTCATTCTCTGATGTAGATCCAGATTTATCAGAACTTTCCGGTGTCAGAGTATTGAAATTATGATTTTCAAATAACACCGGAGAAGGTACTGATTTGTAACTCACATTAGGGTTTGGCCCTTCAATGATGTGGTCGAGAACATAAGCTACATTTAGATAACTCTCAAGCTTTTTGTTTATCTTGTTAGGATCTGAGTTTGTTTGTTTTGATTGTTTAACTAAATGATGGTAATAATGAAATGAAGATAGAATGAAAGTGCAGCGGAATAATAAACTGTAAATCAAAACAAGAGAGTAAATGTTTTTAGATCGAATGCTTTCATTAATTCAAAGATTACAATCGTACAAGTTACTCCCCCTCAGCCTGATCACACAGTGTTTGTCAGAGAGAATGTTTTGTGTGTGATACAATAGAACAGTACAAGCACTGTTCTATTTATAGACAGACTCAAACCACTGATGACCTAGGCTGACGTCACCTAAGACAGTGACCTCTAACAGAATAACAAACTTAAACATCTGCTATACAAACTACTGTTACATTGAAAGCACTGATATTAAACAGCTGTTGAAGATAAACTCTGATGGTCTTGTATCCACTGCTGGAGCCTAAGTGCTGTTGGTTCCAGCAGTGCTTTGGTCTTCAGTACTTGTATCAGCAGTTGCTCTTTATCAGACCTTTGGTCAGCAGTTGTTCTTCATCAGTTGTTTCCTCAGCAGTTCTTTATATCAGCAGTTGTTGAGCAGTTGTTTGGATAGAACAGTAGTTAGGGTCAGCAGTCTTTTGGGAGAAGCAAGTTGTAAAGACTGTTTATTCAAGGATCAAATAGATAGCATGTTTTGGATTTCTAATCATCTGTTCTTCTCCAGGTCAGCAGACCCAACAATCTCCCCTAGAACAGATGATGCCAAAACTCAGCTTTATTTATTGATCTTTATTCCTCATCAGACTTTCTCTGATTTGACCTTTGAATTGTAGTTCAAAGTTCAGAGCAAATAAGTCTTCTTCATCTCTTTCTAGATCCAGATTTAGCAATGCTTGGTGATCTTCTGCACATAGGCTGTAAGCATCATCCATGCTGATCTTCTGAACCCTTCCATCTGACCTGAGCAATGTCAATTCGTGGGTGTCTTTGTTGACCTTCCACTTTAGAATTTTTGAGTCAGTGGATTTGCTGAGATGAACCTTTATTCTTGATGAGTTGGGTGAAGGTGGTCTTCCAATGAGTTCTCTGAGTTTCTCTGTTGTAGGATCAGAGAAATAATGTATTTGATTGAAGAGCCCTTCCTTGATAAATGTATCAGCAAACTTTCTTTGATCTTCCTCTGACATCTCCTTCTGCTTTTTGTACTGTCTACTTGCAGCAGCTGTGAGATCAGAGGTTTCAAGTAAGCTGTCCAGATTAAAAGTCTGTTGGGGTCTCTTCATCATTGGCTCATCAGTGTAAATTGGTTTTCTTGGAAGGCTGGGATCCTTCTTTCTATTTTCTTCCAGACTTTTGTAGGTTTCAACCAACCTTAACTCTGACCATCTGGAAACAGACCTCATCTCCCCATAGTTAGCAGCTACAATCTCCTGCCTCATCCTTTTGAATTTCAAGGCTCTGACTGGGTCTCTGCCTTTGCCAAAATTGGGAGTGGAGACTTTAGCTTTGGGGTCTTTGGCCATTTCTTCAATTCTGATCAGTTCTTCTCTCAAAGCATGAGTAGTCCAACCATTGAACTGCTTTTTGTTTGCTTTGTAAGGCTTGGTTGCCATTATCTGTTCAAGAAGGGATTCCCTTACCTCCTTTTCCAAATCTACACTGAGAGGCATGGTGGACATGGAATTGCTCAGGGTCTTAGCAAAGTCTTCAATCCTTCTGAGTTTGCTAAGCTCTGCTGAATGGATGCCCTGAGCAGTCCTGTCATCCTTCCCTTTGCATTTCTCCCTGATGATGGCATCCACCTGTTCACCCTTGTATTTTAGATAGGTATCAATGTTGAGAGGAACAGGGAAGTTTGGGAGAGATGGGAAGGATCTTTCAGATGGTTGTTCAGTATTGTAGAAGGATTGTAATTCCCCCTTGAGTAGATCAAGTTCAAGGGGATACTGAACAACCAATGGTGTAATGGTGGTGGTGGTCTATGGGATTTGAATTTGGATGTATGTGGTGAGAATGAAGTGAGTGGAATAGCTGTGATGGGAGGAGTGGATTGGGCAGTTGAAATGGTGGTTGGTGATGTGTGTATATTTTCATCATGCACAACAAAGGTTGATTTTCTCTTCCTTGTGTACATGATTTTTGGTGAAGGTGATTTGGTAGCAGTGGTTGGATTAACATCTGTTGGCCTTTTAGAAGAACCAGCAGATGTTGGGGTTTTGGCTGGTGATGTAGGTTTGGTGGTTGTTTGTTCAGGTGTGTGTGTTGGTTTGGGTATAGTGGTTTCAGTATTTTGGGTAGTTTCAGTGTTTTGGGTGGCAGTGGTTTCAGTAGCAGTGGTTTTATCAACAGAGGTTTTCAGCTTAGATGGTGGTTTTCTAACATGCTTGGCAGGTCTTTTCATCCTTTTAGAGGATCCCACATCTTCTTTCTCCTGCTGTTGTTCTCTTTTGAGATTCACCAGTAACTCTGCTTTAGCTTCCAAGGTGTCAGCCCTCTTTTGTTTGGCCTGAGCTGCCTTTTCAGCTTCTATGTTTGCAGAGTCATCTACTGCTTTATTCTTTTCAGTGGTTTGTTGTGGTGGTGCTGTTGGTGTTGCTTGTTGTTGTTGTTGTGGAGCTGATTTGGTAGACTCTGGTTTCTTGGCAGACTTGGCTTGACCTTTTTGAGAAGGAGGACAACCAAAAGGATCTAATTTTGGTAGCCTATCTCTGCCACTCTCCCCCTTTTTGGCATCATCAGCCGTGAAAACATCATCATTTTCATCCCTGAGGATGGTGGTAAGGGCAGAGCCAGTAGTCTTCAGCAGGTGATCCTTGATGGCTTTGATGTCAGCATGGGTATCTTTGTACCTTGCATCTACCATATTTCTGATTTCAGCCATGTAGGTTTCATGTGTCTGATCAGCCAATTTTCTGTGAGCTATGATTATGGGGGAAACTGATTTCCATAACTCATTGGCTATATCAGCTGTGGATGGTTGACTCTTGGAGAGATCTGCAATTGAGCTCAGTAGAAGCTTGACATCAGATTTGATGTCAGCAACAGAGGTTTCAATAACAGAAACTCTGTCCGTCAATTCTTGGTATTTTGACCCATCTCCTAAATTAGTAGGATCATCTGAGTCCCTACCAGTGGTAGTTTTACCTGATTCAAGCCTAATAGGTGAATCAGATGCCCCTTTGTCTTGGTACTGGGGACTTCCAACTGTTTTTGGAGACACTATAGTGGCTTCAACAGTTGTTGCCTTCAAGGGAGTCTTAGCTATGTAATCACTGTCCTGATGTGAGACAGTGGTCTCTACATCAGTAGTGGCTGCTCCACTTGAAAACTCACCTAGAGTTTCATTGAACCCAGGTGGTGTAACCTCCTCTTCTGTTTGTGGGATAGCAGATTGAATATTCTCAGGGCCAGTCACTTGTTGGAGTATACTCTCAGTGACAGGTGGAAGAGAGGAACTGGGATCTTCCTGAGATTTTTCAATTGCTTCAAACAGAGGTTGCATTGTTTGTGGGACATGTGATGGTGAGAGTGGTGGAGTAAGAAGAGAATTAGCCCTGGGAGAGGGGCTTGTGAACATATGGTCAAGTGACTCAAATGCATCATGATGTGTGTCCCCTTGGCTTACAACATGATCCTTTTGAGAGGATTCATGAGGAGTTTGGTCAGGTGGAGGTATGTCCAACTGTTGTGAGGAAGTAACAACAGTGGTTTCAGGTTGCTTTTGTTGTGCAACAGAGGTTTCTTCTAGTACCTCAACATCCAGAAGCCTCATTTGTGGTTGAGTGGTGGTTTTTGTGGATGGATGTTTCTTTTTGGAAGTGGCTGGTGTGGGTTTCACAGCACTGGATGTAGTGCCATGATCACCAGGAGCAGTGGGCTCAACAACAGAGGTTTTGACAACAGTTGTTGCCTTTGTCCTCTTTGTTTGTGTTTTAGAAACTTTTGACACTTTAGACACTTTTTCTTGGGTGCTTCCACCCAGCATTCTTGTGAAAGTTTCATCAGTTAAGCTTTTCATTTGCATAGCAGCACCCTTTTTGAAAACTTTTTCTGGTAATACTTTTTGTAAGATTACACTAAGAATTCTTGGGTAAATAAGAAAAGCATTGTTTGACCCAGACTTGACTGCTTTCACATTTGATACCAAGTCCATGAACAATCCCTGGGAAAGATTGAAGTCAGAGTTTGACAACATAGCATAACCCAGATATTGCATCCTCAATGGAATTTCATTAAAGGATGTGGACTTAGCAGAGACACAAAGAAGAAGAGTATGGAAGAAAAATTTCATGACTGGAGGAAAAAACTTTTTGAAAAGAGTTGATCCAGTCATCTGACCATCATACCCTCTTTCTTGGAACTCAGTGTGAAGCTCTGTTTTAGTAAAGGAATCCTTACCTGCCAGGTCATTCAGTGTGAAGGTTGTGGATATAATTTCAGGGGTAATGACGATACTGGTTTCTCCAATTTTGGAAATAATGGATGTAGGCTTTTTGTCTTGTAATAGAAACTCAGCATTCAACCAAAATTCTTGGAGTGTATCAAGATAAATGGGGGCGTTGGCGGTTAGGATGGGTAAGTATTTGGAGTTAAGGAAAATGTCGATGGTGGAATGAAATGGAGTGTTGTCATCTGTTTTAATCAGATAGGGGAGACAATTGTGTGTAGCTTTGGCTTGAAGATCCATTGTAATGGATTTCGAAGGTGAAAATGATTGAAGATTGATGAAGGGTTTGAGAATGAAGAAGGCGGTTTACAGTATTTTGAATACAATGAGACAGTGTAACATCTGTTGTGGTAAAACAGGGTTTTTATAGGCTCAATGAAACCGCTGATGTGGCCAAACCTCTGCTTATATGAGCAGACGTGGCAATCATCTGATGGATGTAACATCTGGTGGAGAACAGCTGTTTTTGGTAAACAACTGATACAAACAACTGATGGATCCAACTGTTGGTTTTTTTTTTTTTTGAGTATATATATATATATATATAGGCGGACAGTTGTTTTATCTGAACAGATGATCTGAAACAGATTTTTCAACTAACAGTTGTTTTATCTGATCAGATGTTTTGAAACAGACTTTTCAACCAACAGTGGATATGAATGAAACAGTGGTTGTTTTATCTGATCAGATGTTATAAACAGATTTTTCAACCAAACAGCTATTAAAAAAAATTGAATTTCTGAACCATTTTATTATGTTTTTTTTTAAAAAAAAGTTATTTGTTTAATCCATGTTTAACATACCAATTCTGGAAATCAGATTTGTAAAGGTAGATGTGTCTAAAGCTTTTGTTAACACATCTGCCAACTGATCCTCTGTTGGAACATGGTGTAAAGAAATCAAACCTTTTTCATAGCTGTCTCTGACAAAATGATGTCTTATGTCAATGTGCTTGGTAGTGGAATGAGAGACTGGATTCTTGATGATATTTTCAGCAGCTTGGCTGTCCAACATGAGTGGAGTCCTAAGTGCAGTTATCCCAAAATCCAGTAGTTGATTTTGAAGCCACATGAGTTGGGCTGTACAGCTTGCAGCAGCAATGTATTCAGCTTCAGCTGTTGAAGTTGAAACAGCTGCCTGCTTTTTGCTTTGCCATGAAACTAAGGCATTCCCTAGAAATTGGCACCCTCCTGAAGTGGATTTTCTTGTGGTGTGACAGCCAGCAAAGTCACTATCTGAATAACCTGAAAGCTCAATGTTTCCATTAGCAGGATACCAGATACCAAGTGTGGGAGCACCTTTGAGGTATCTGAATATCCTTTTCACAGCAATAAGGTTTGACTTTCTGGGTGAAGCCTGGGATCTGGCACAGACACAGGTAGCAAACATAATGTCTGGCCTAGATGCAGTTAGGTACAATAAAGACCCAATCATACATCTATAATGTGTTTGATCAACCAGTTCATCCTTGTCATCAATAGTGATCAGCTTGACTGTACTCATGGGTGTGCTACATGGCTTACAATCATTCATCTCAAATCTGGTTAATAAGTTCTTTACATATTTGTTTTGGTGAATGAATGTGCCATTTTGCAGTTGTTTCACTTGAGGACCAAGGAAACACTGAAGCTCACCCATGGCACTCATCTCAAACTCTGCTGTCATGAGTTTTCTGAACTCTTCACACATTTGGTTACATGTGGATCCAAAAATGATGTCATCCACATATATTTGAACAATCATTAAGTGTTTCCCTTTCCATTTAAGAAATAAAGTTTTGTCAATTTTACCTCTTGTGAAGCCAATGGATAAGAGAAATGTGGAAAGAGTTTCATACCAGGCCCTTGGTGCTTGTTTGAGTCCATACAAAGCTTTGTTGAGCTTGTAGACATAATCAGGATGGAATGTGTCTTCAAAACCAGGTGGCTGACATACATAGACCTCCTCCTGAATTTTGCCATAAAGGAAAGCACATTTGATGTCCATCTGATACACCTTTATGTTGTGGTTGACAGCAAAGGCTAAAAAGAGTCTGATGGCCTCTAGTCTAGCTACAGGAGCAAAGGTCTCATCATAATCTATTCCTTCTTCTTGTCTGAAGCCTTGAACCACAAGCCTGGCTTTATTCTTGACAACAATACCCCATTCATCAGTCTTGTTTTTGAAGACCCACTTTGTTCCTATAGGACAAACATCCTTAGGAAGTGGTACAAGCTCCCATACTTGTTGTCTTTTGAATTGAAGGAGTTCTTCTTGCATGGCTTCTACCCAACTGTTGTCTTTCAGTGCCTCTTGGTACTTGACAGGTTGTGTGAGGGACAAGAAACCTGCAAAAAGACAGATATTTGAGGATTGGCTTCTTGTGAGCACACCCTCTCTGATGTTGCCAATGATCTGGTCTGGTGGATGAGCTCTTAAGTAAATAAGATCTCCTTGATATGGAACAATGGCATTTTGAGGTGATGGACAGAGGTTTGGTGACTCTGTTGGTGTAACATCTGTTGGTACTTCTGTAGTGCCATCAGATGTTTGAAATGGTAATGGAGGAATGGGTCCAAGTGGTGTGAAACTTGACTGACTTTTGTCAACAGATGATTGACTTTTGTCAACAGATGATAGGTCAGTGGTTGTGAGGGGTGAGGCAGAGGTTTGAGGATAGGACTGGCCAACAGTGGTTGACACAGCTGTGGCAGAGTTTTGACAATTGTTTTGAACAGCTGCTTCCTCTGAGGCAGAATAGACTTTGTAGTGACTGGGGATCACAACATCTGTTCTGTAATCTTGCTGTGGAGACTGTGGAATACCTGCATTGTTAGTTTTAACAGTGATATCTTCAAATTTGAATTTATCTAAATCAAATAATTCAGCAGGGTTTGCAGGGATTTTTAGAGATGAAAGTTCATTGAACTTAACATTCAAAGTTTCTTCTATTGTCTTAGTCCTTGTGTTAAACACTTTGTAGGCCTTAGCAGTAGAAGAATATCCCAGAAAATAACCACAGTCTACTTTGGCTGCAAATTTTGAAATGGAATCTTTGAGATTTAAAATGAAACATGGGCAGCCAAAGATTTTGAAAAATGAGATTAATGGTTTGATTTTGAACAAAATTTCATAAGCAGTTTTTTGATGTCTGGGGTTGATCAAAACTCTGTTTTGAACATAGCAAGCAGTGTTTACAGCTTCTGCCCAAAAGGACAGTGGCAAACCAGAATCTGCTAGCATGGTTCTTGCAGCTTCTATAAGAGTTCTATTTTTCCTCTCAACTACCCCATTTTGTTCTGGTGTTCTTGGGATGCTGAACTGCCTCACAATCCCTTTTGACACACAGAAGTCATCCAACTCCTTATTTTTAAACTCTGTTCCATTGTCACTCCTGAAGACTTTTACTGGCAAGTCATATTGCTTTTCAACCTTGGTGACAAAGTCCTTCAATATACCTGCAGTCTCATCCTTAGAGTGTAAAAAGTAAGTCCATGTAAACCTAGAAAAATCATCAACTATGACAAGACAAAATCTCTTTCTTCTTAGACTCATGATTTTAACAGGGCCAAACAAGTCCATGTGCAACAGTTGTAAACACTGACTAGTTTTGGACTCATCAATGGATTTGTAAGAGCTTTTATGTTGTTTCCCTTTTAAGCAAGAAACACAATTCTCATCACATTTAAATTCTTTTGATGGTAAACCTCTGACAAGGCTTTGTTTTGAGAGTGTGTTGATAGTATTAAAGTTGGTGTGACCCAATCTCCTATGCCACAATTTTGTCTCCTTAGTGGAGGCAGCAGAAAACAGACAGACATTTGCCATAGGATTGTCTTTTAACATATCAACAACATACACATTGCCACTTCTATGAGCAACAAGCTGTGCTTTGCTCTCAGCAATAATGGTATCAATCTTTTTCACCACTTCTGGCCCAATAATCTTACAAGTTTTCTTTGTGAAAAATGAGCCATAACCTTTGTCACTCATTTGTGAAACAATCAGAAGATTAAACTTGAGATTATCAATAAGATTGACATTTTCAAACTTGAGTTTTCCAGCCTGTACAGTCCCTGAACCCAACACCTTACCTTTAGAATCATTACCAAAGGATATATCACCCCCTCCATGAGCCAAGAAGTCCAGAAGTAGGGCTCTACATCCTGTCATGTGCCTGGAGCCTCCACTATCTACATACCAAAGACTATCTAAACAAGCAGAAGCTCCCTGCACATCAGTAAATGATTAGTTTTGGTGAGTGTCCAAAGCCAAATTGGCTTTGGATGGGTCCTCAGACCTTTCAGACTCAAGCTTTGGAAGGTGATCAGTGGTTTGGACCAATTTCTGAATTAAGGTCAACAACTGCTGCTGACCATTTGCCAGTGCTTGGATGTCAACACTTGGGGCAGCAGTTGTTTGATCACTTCCTGACAGATGATAATACCCATATGGATTTCTGTTCACTCTTGGTTTAGAGGGTCTTTTTGGCTCCTCATAAACATGTGGCAGACTGTGACATGGAGGTTGACCATAACCTCTTGGGTATTTGCTTGTGGGTGGAGCATCTGTTACTTGGACATCTCTAGAAGCAGATGTTTCAAGCCTTTTTGTAACAGATGTTTGGACAGGGGTGAAGGTCTGTTTGGGCTTTCCTTTTGGAGTACTAACCACAGGGTTTGCAAGAGTTTTTGCTTTGTATTCTTGTATTTTTACATCAAAATTTTTGAGATACAAGCACTCTTTGGTCTTGTGATTCTTTTTCCCACATATTGAGCATGTGGCTTTGGAATCACATTCACTTGTTCCTTTGTTGATATCATATGCTTTTAGAAGAAAACAGTTTTTGGTGACATGGTTCTTCTTTTCACAGAAATCACAAAACAAGTTAACAGTCTTTTCTTTCTTCTTCCCCTTTTCAGTCTTCTTTTCAGCAGATGTTTGAGCATCTGCTGGAGAATCTTTCAGGGGAATGACTTTTGCCAAGGGAATGACCCTTGCCTGAGGAGCTGTCTTTCCCTCAGGAGTTTTAAAATCTACAGGTTTATAATTCTCAAGAGTATCACACTCATCAGACCAAGTAGGTTTAAATTCATACTTTTCAAGTTCAGCAAAAGATGAGGAACCTTCTGGTTTTTCAAGAACAATTTTCTTACCATTTGGTTCAGTGATTTTAATCTCTTGACCCTGCAGGTTTGTTGGTACTATCTCAACAGACTTTTGACTCTTTGTGTCAGTGTTTTCAAAAGCTGGAGCAGTGGTTGCAAAACCAAATCCAAACTTCACATGACTTTTGGTTTGTTTGTTGAGTAGCATCCAAAAACCTCTACATGATTCCACCCATTTTTTACATTCAACTTGGGTGGACTCAAGCTCACTTTTACAACTTTGATATTTTGTTATCATAGTTTGGAGCTGGTCTTTGGTTATAGTTGCTTCATGTTTTAAACTGCTAATTTCAGACTCTTTTGCAGTTAAACTTGTTTTCAAATCTTTTGTGAGTTTTTCAAATTTAACTTCATCATCCAAAATTTTCTTTCTAAGGTTTTCATTCACCTCTTTGATGTTAGCAAATGCTATTACACATTTGTCAGAACACAACTCTTTAAGAATTTGAGGAGATACCTTAGCAACAGCCATCAAAGCACAATCACACTTGCACTCACATTCATCAGATGCACCCCAGGGATCTGAGAGATTCACAACCTCTTCTTCAGGTTTTTCACCTGCAATAGCTACACTAACAATATCATCAGTCACAACATCAGATTCAGTTACCACTTCCTCAGATTCAATCTCATCTACCATAGCCATGAAACAAAAATTTTCTGGTTCATTTTCAGCTTTGGCAACTAGTGCAAAATTCTCATCTGTTAGCTCATCAGGTAGACTGCTCCAATCAACAAAGCCTTGTGTAAAGAAGCTCTGTTGACTGGTCTCTGCAGGAGCAGAGGATGGAGCAACAGTCGTTTGCACAGGTGTTTGAGCAACAGGTGTTTGCACATAATGAATCTGAGGAACAGTGGTTTGGACATACTGGACAGGAACAGTGTTTGAGGACTGTGCAAAATGAGCAGTGTTTTGCACATTTGGTCCAGGGGTATTATAGGAATTCTGATAAGTGTTGGTCTGTGGTCTTTGATTTGGATAGGTTATCATAGGTGTACCATGTTGACCCCTACATTCCCTAGCAAAATGACCAAACCTATGACATTTATAACACTTGATCTTTGATTTATCCAACCCAACCTTAGATCTGCCAGTCAACCCTGGAAACCTTCTCCCAGTTTTCTTGTAAAAATTATTAGTTCTTACACTGAGAAGGGCCAATTGGTGCATAATGTCCATTTCTTCCAAATCATCAGGGTCAAAGTATTTCAGGTCATCATACTCAAAGGATATATTGTCAGATGCCTGTATATCACCACCACTTGCTGTGAAAGCATAGTTTGGTGAATAAGAATCAGAGTTAAAACCTGAGTTAAAACCTGAAGTTATGTCAAAAAAATGATCATAACTCTGATCCTTTGTGTTTCCAGGCACCTCATCATGACCCAAAAGTGCTGTATTCCCAAACACATAGTCATTAGACACTTTTCCAGAGTCCTGGAGCTTCTTTTTCTGGTTAAGCTCTCTTTCATAGGTCAAGAGCTTACCATGAAGCTGGGTCAGTGATAGGTCTTTAAATCCTATTGAGTTTCTCATTAAAATAGCAATAGTGTCCCATTTGTCTGGTAATGATCTTAAAAACCTATGGTTCAAAGTTGAATGAGGGTAAGTAAGACCAACCAATTTTAGTTCACTAATTAAGCAATTAAATCTCTCAAACTGTTGAGTTAATGACTCTCCTTTGACATGACTGAATGTTTCATATTGTTGGTTAAGTATTTCACGGTTGTTTTCAATAACCTCCTCAGTCCCACCAAACTGCTCTTTCAGTGCATCCCACAACTCCTTTGCACTGTTACAGTGTAACAACCCAGCATATATATCATTGGGTAGAGCCATGGCCACAATACTGAAGGCCTTAGCATCTAACTCAATTTTCTGAAAATCCTGGTCGGAGTAGTTTTCAAGTTTCTTTGGCTCAAACACTTTGGGATCTTCAGTACTCGGCACAGTCGGAACATGTGGTCCGAAGATAACCGACTTCCAACACCCAGTGTTTTGTTGAGCTAGAACATGGCTCATCCGACGTTGCCAGATATTGTATTCAGATCTGACAAGCATCGGTGCCTTGTTGTTCGTGCCAGTGTTATGTGGATCGTGATTGATAGAAGCCATTCTCTGATTTTTCAAAAAACAAAGTCTGTTTAACAACGGTTGAAGCGAAATTAAACTATTACTCTGTTTTCAATCTTAACTGACAAACGATATCAATAATTGTGAGCTGATTATTAAATTGATTTGTTAGATCGAATTTAATTGACCAAGCTCTGATACCAATTGTTAGGATCTGAGTTTGTTTGTTTTGATTGTTTAACTAAATGATGGTAATAATGAAATGAAGATAGAATGAAAGTGCAGCGGAATAATAAACTGTAAATCAAAACAAGAGAGTAAATGTTTTTAGATCGAATGCTTTCATTAATTCAAAGATTACAATCGTACAAGTTACTCCCCCTCAGCCTGATCACACAGTGTTTGTCAGAGAGAATGTTTTGTGTGTGATACAATAGAACAGTACAAGCATTGTTCTATTTATAGACAGACTCAAACCACTGATGACCTAGGCTGACGTCACCTAAGACAGTGACCTCTAACAGAATAACAAACTTAAACATCTGCTATACAAACTACTGTTACATTGAAAGCACTGATATTAAACAGCTGTTGAAGATAAACTCTGATGGTCTTGTATCCACTGCTGGAGCCTAAGTGTTGTTGGTTCCAGCAGTGCTTTGGTCTTCAGTACTTGTATCAGCAGTTGCTCTTTATCAGACCTTTGGTCAGCAGTTGTTCTTCATCAGTTGTTTCCTCAGCAGTTCTTTATATCAGCAGTTGTTGAGCAGTTGTTTGGATAGAACAGTAGTTAGGGTCAGCAGTCTTTTGGGAGAAGCAAGTTGTAAAGACTGTTTATTCAAGGATCAAATAGATAGCATGTTTTGGCTTTCTAATCATCTGTTCTTCTCCAGGTCAGCAGACCCAACATATCTTTTCTGAAAAACATTTCATTTTTGCCATTTCTAATTTTGTTTCTTTTATTTCATTAATATAGTTATTAATGGCAGTTTGTTTTGTGACAAAGTTTTAGATAAATCAGAAATATCTTTCTTGTAGTTATCAAGCAGCTTATTCGCATCTCTTTCTTTCTTGCGATAAGACTCAAGGGCGGTTCAAGCACTATCAGATGATACTTTAAGTCCTTAACCTCGCCTTGAAGCCTATCACATGTACCACAATATTTTTTATCATTAGAAGATGGCGAACTAGAACTTACCGGGTTTGGAGCTTCTGTCATAGCCATCAGTGCAAAATGAGCTTCTTCTTCTGCAAAGAACTTGGAGTAATCAACCTTCGTGAAGGCATCATCTACCATACAAGACTTCTTGGTCATAAGAAAATCTGCTTCTATAAGAAGTTGATCAATGTTATCATCAGGTGAATTAACACTTGATTCAGAATCTGATTCGCTCTCAGTGTCAGAATAAACAGAAGCATGATCATCCGAAGAATCTGAAATAGCTTCTTCAATCATTGGCTCCTCTACCTTTTTAGAAATAACCATATCTTCATTCTTCTCAGAATCTGTCTCATCAATCACAATTTGCTTTTCCTTGCCTTCAACTATCACTGGTTCCTCATTCACCATTTCCTGAGCAAAACAAGCAACATTGCCACCTCTAACCTCTTTAACACCCAATTGCATTGTGTTCCAATCAAAACCTTCATCATTCGGAATCACCAATGCTTGGTTTTCATTTTGCTATTGAGTGTTAGGTGTAGAAACTGGAACAATGGTTCTGACTTGGTTTAGTGTTGTTTGGTTTTGGTTGGCTATGAGAGTTTGTCTTTGGTTGGAATTTCGTGAGGTGTTTTGTCGGTTTTGGTAGTTGTTATTTTGGTTTTGGAATTGAACTTGGTTTTGTGATTGGCAATTTTGATAGTTTGATTTAAATGGGCTACGGTTACCTTGTTGTTTTGGTTGGGTACACTCTCTAGCAAAATGGCCTTTGGTTCCACAATTGAAGCATGTAACTTTTGCCTTATTTAAACCATAGGTGGTGTTAGGTGTAGTAGCAAGGACTGTTCTCCTAGTTTTCTCAATAAACTCGGTGGCTCTTCTCATGACACTAGCAAATGCCTACTGAATATCGATTAACTCCATCTATTCTTTTTGTCAATTTGGGCGTAATCTTCATTGGTAAGATTATTATTCCCAATCTGACTTGCAACAAGTCCATTGTAAGATGCTACTAACGCAGAAACCAATGCAACATGTTGTGCTACCTCAACTATTACATTATTCATGTTTAATGTTTCTAAGAAAACTAGACTTGAACTTGTTGTGGCTTGACAAACAATTGGTGTTTGTGTTGATGGTTACTATGTCATGTTCACTGATGATGTTCCAAAGTAGTTAGGAACTTGAAAGCTTGATGGTGATGGTGTGTAAGATGGTGTAGCAAAGTAGTTTGGAGGTTCAACTTTTGAAATAAAAGTAGTCTGTGGTCCACCAACACTTACACCTCCACTTGGAATGGAAGTTGATGTAGGAGTAGTAGCAAAATAAAGTTCCAGATTCTGTGGAATTTGGGACCTCTTCTCTTTTCTTCTAGCTTCAATTTCCTTGTTTTCCAGCTTTTGAATAAACTCACTGATCGTCCAATACTGGTAAGCATCTTTCTTCTTTAGCACTTCAGTATACTGACTCCAGTATGGTGGTAAAGCATCAGTGAACTTCTCTACAATCTCTGTCATTGGATAAGTAACTTGATAGTTCGACAACTCAGTCAAAAAGTGAAAGAACCTTGGAGTAATTTCCTTCAAAGTTTCATTCCCAATATAATTGAAAATTTCAAACTCCTGTTCAACTCTTCAATTCTCAACTTTCAAGTCTTTTCATTCCCATCATGTCTGCTCTTTAGAAAATCCCATAGTTGTTTAGAAGTAGTACATGTTCCAAATTGGTGTAGTAGATATGTATTCAAAGCTTGAGAAAGCTGTGAAAATGCTTTCTTCTCTGCTGCAAACTTTTTCTTCTCACTATCAGCTAGGTCTCCAAATGCTATTGGTGTTGTAGAGTTCTCAATGGTTGGTGCCACATACCCTTTCTCCATCATTTTCCACGCTTCTCCACCATCTAGTCCCATACCTTCCAAATGAATCTTGAACTTTCTCTGCCATGAGTAGTAATCATTCATGTACAACAACTTTAGTGGTCGAGTACCATTCCCTGAAGATAAATCATTCACCAAGGTTGTGATGGCATTGGTAGTCTGACTCTGCACTGTTGCTGCTATTCCCCAAAAGTCTGGCATTGGTTGTGGAGGAGGCTTAGCAACAGATTGGGGTGGTGTGGAAACAGCTCAGATATTCATCAGTTGTGTTGGTTGTGTGTTTGCTCTCTCGGTTGCTGCAACTGCCCAGGGATTCATTGGTACTGGTTGTTGTTGTGTCATAAAAGGTCTCGGTGTCATCGGAAAGCCCCAAATGTTATCCATGACGTTCGGAATGACAACACTTAGAAAAATTTAACAAAATGTTTTTGGTTCGACCTAAAAGACTCAATCGGGAGTTCGAAAGAAGAAAAATTAGTTGGTTCGACCCCTAGATTGAACTCAAATAAGAAAATGTAACACAAAGACTAATTCGACCCAAATGTGACCTCTGATTCGACCTCTCGTAAGGACGAATGAAGAAAAATGGTTCAAATGAGACACAATAAACTCAGAATGAAGAACAAACAACTGGTTCGGCCCTAAAATTTACTTGGTTCGACCTAAACACACATGGTTTGACCTAAAAACGAGACACGTACGACCAAAACTTCACTGGTTCGACCTGACCCATTTCAAAAACGGTTTTTCTTCAAAAATCACTCAATTTGATCTGAATTATTCAAATGTTGATGGATTTTGATGATCTTTATCAGGTTTTGATTCGGATTTGTAGGAGATCAACTTTTGTGAAATAAATTTTGATTTTATCCGTAAAAACAAGTTGAAATCAATCAATCTCCATGTTCATGCAAAGTTGATGAAAAACAGATCAAATTTAGATATTTTTTAGTAGAATCTGATTGAAAACTATCAAATTGCAGTTGTGTGATTGAGCCTATGCTCTGATACCACTTTTTAAAGGATCGTTTTGTTAGGAATCAATGAGTTTATCACACAAGGAGAGCAATTTAGGTGTGAAAACCCTAAATCACATGCAATATGATAATCAAAAAATCAGAACAAGATAATCTCCAAAATAAAAACACCACTATAAATGCGGTTCATCGAATCCATGAACCCCCAAAAATACGCTAGTGCGATAAAAGGCATGACCAAGAACCCAAAATAGTCATAACCAGTTTGAAATGAAAACCGTCACGACATGACACACGATAACCTAAGTACCTTAACCACTCCAAGTGTAGGTACCATGTCTAGTCCACAGAAAAAACGCAACAAACATGCAAACCTCGACTATACAAGAATCAAAACCAAAACCAAAACCAAAACCAAAACCAAAACCAAAACCAAAACCAAAACCAAAACCAAAACCAAAACCCAAAGCATAATGCTCAATAAGAGAAAATGTACCGGTATTAGCATGAAGATCATGTCGGGCCTCTGCCATACCAATCAAAGAGACACGTGCATTCTGGTCTCCACTACCTTAATTCTCACCCTGAATCAACTGTGGGCAATTCTGCCTGAAGTGCCATGTCCCGCCAAAACTGTAACACTCCAGATTTCCCCGAATATCAGCCCGCACCTACCCTGGCTGAAGAGTGACCCTACAATCCTTAGCAACATGTCCTACCAATTTGCATCTGTTACAACGAAACCCATCACAATGACCACGATAATGAAATCTGCACTAGTTACACTTCAGAAGCTTCCCAGTATACGTCCTTGCCTCTGATCAAATGATGAACCATCTGCCTCGAACTTCCTCTTGTTATTCCCTGGAGTCTCCACGGTAACACCCTTGGGAGGTAAAACACCCTCCTGGACCTTATGATGGGTTAGCTTGTGAGCCAACATGATCATCCCCTGTAAGGTAGCAGAATCATTTGCGGTCACCAACCCGTGAATCTCTGGCACAAGCCCAGCAACATAGAACTCGATCCTCTTAAACTCGGGCATAGAAGCATGAAAACACATAAGAGTCAACTCGTGATATCTAGAAGTGTACCCCTCAATGTCCGATCCCACCATCAGATGATTCCACAACTCATGTTCCAACCTCTTAATCTTGTCCCTAGGACAGTATTCCGTCTTCAACCGAGACACAAATTCAGACCAATGCATACCATGAGCTTCTGCCATGCCTATAACCTGAATCGTAGAATTCCACCACGTCAAAGCTGGACTCTCAAAGGTGCCAGAAGCAAACCTCACATGATTCTCGGCAGGGCAACCACACAGAGCAAACGAAGACTCGACCTTCTCCAACCACCGGAGCAATCCCACTACTCCTTCAGACCTAGAGAAATTGTGCGGCTTGCAATCCATAAACATCTTATAGTTACAAACAGGTGGAGGTGGATTAACAGCATTACCACCAAAGCCTTGCTGAGCAGCCTGAAATGCAGCAAGGGCAACAGATACCTGTTGTTGTATCAGATTGTTCAGTTCATCAAAGGTCATAGTGACGTTCCCATCGCCACGACCCCCAGCACGACCACCACCGCCACCACGGCGTCCCCCTGTGCGACCACCACCAGGAGCAGCTGACATCTTCTTCCAAACACGAGAACAAGATACACACGTTCATCACTAGTATAAACCACTAGTAATCTCAAGAATTCGGGCCCGAACCCAGCCTGGGAACATCAATCCAAATACAGAGTCCACCAGGATTTTCATGCATCCTAGTTTATTATTTCATGTGCACTCGAAATGATAAATTGTTCCACATGGTCGTCCAAATGTACTCCAAATCTGAAGTTCAAGTCACCAAAAAAAAACACTTAAGGATGTACCACTACAAGTACAAATGTAAGATAGTGTGTGTAGGCAAGTGCATCCATTAGAGTATAGAAGGGAGATGTCTGAATCCTGGACAGGTCTCACGGACGTGCCGAAGCCACTCCAATGTACACCACTACCATATTGACAAGTCAACCTCTTCGTCCTCAAAACCCAAAGACGAAGATAAGATAGGAGTAGATGATAGAAACAGACAAGAGACAGAATGGATGATGTAACTCAAAGATAAGGTCAATGATACCGACACCCCCCAAAACCAGTAAATGTACCATGTAACCCAACTCATATGTATGTGACCATCTAGTGTGTGAAACTCGGCTATAGTCTAGACTCTACATGCAGTCCTAATTCATTATAACCATTGGCTCTGATACCAATCTGTAACATCCGGCCCCTCTCACCACCAATATTGTCCGCTTTGCCCCGATGGGTTGCCTATCCAGAGCTCATGGATTTGTTTTTTATTACCCCGATGGAGACTTCCCAGGAGGTCACCCATCCTGATACTGCTCCCACCTGAGCACGCTTAACTGTGGAGTTCTCCTATCATCCACTAACATTAAGCCTCAAAATGTGTTGGTGATTTAAGAGACATTGGATTACATATGAACCAAGGATCTCTCCTGGCCACGGCCAATGTGGGATTTTCCTGGGGTGTCACATTCACCCCCTGTTAGAGTCTCATCGCCCCTGATGAGGTATGTACACACCATCCGTAATGGCACATGAGAGGCTCTGATACCAATCTGTCACACTGTCAAATTCCACTTGCGGGATTTTACCGCGAGCGCGTGACACAACAGGATCCAAGTCAACGGTCACTATAAACGATAACTAAATGTAAAAGAAACGTATATCATTTATTAAGTTTTCAAAAGATAATCAACGTCAGCGGAAACATTAAACTTTTTTTTTACAACCCAAAACATAAACAATATAAGTTTGACAATGTTTGAAAACCATGCAAATGAATCCTAGACGTCGTGCGACACCGTGCGCCTATCAACAGCTGCTACCTTTGCAACATGAGAAAACATGCTAAAAACATTAGCACAAAATGCTGGTGAGTTCACAGGTTTTTAAGTAAAATGTTTCAAAAAGTTTGAATGTTCCATCATGTTACTACTATGTTATAAGGATGCCAAACAGGTGTATGAAACCACTAATATGATACCAGGTATATACTACCCGTGTGTCAACCGAACTGCCAACTCACGACTAACCGCACTACCAATCAACAGTGACCTGAACGGTCGAGCCCAACCAACCGAACTATCGAACCACGGCTAACTGAACTACCGTCCCACGGAGAACTGAACTATCGTACATCAAGAACACAAGGTAAAACTAGCATAACATGATCAGTATAAATACGAGTACGTAGCATGTTTCTTCCTTGAAAACATAAACACTGAAAGAGGGGCCATGAAAATCACCTTAGGTTGCGTCTTCAGACCAACAGTATATCCAATCCGAACCGATAGTCCCAACTATAGGCGACCTATCATAATGTTTGTGTAAGTGTTTCGACTATAAACCCATAGGCTAACTAGTCCCCGATTGTCCAGATCATGACCACGTATGTTTGAAAATGTGTTTAAACGTTAACCCGACACACCAAACAGACCCGACATCCCGTTGGTGACACGTTACACTAATTGATCAAGTATATATAGTTAACACACAAGAATCATGCATAAAACACTTAGTTCGCATCAAAAATCCCACGTATGAAGTCGTAAGGTCGAATCAGCAAGTCACCTGACTGGTTCGACCCATATGTATGTCTATTCGACCTATATGTAAGTTCGTTCGACCCTATAGCATGTTCATTCAACCTAAACACAAGTTCATTCGACCTAACACATGTTAATTTGACCCTAACACGTGTTAATTCGACTTAAATCATGTTCGTTCGACCTGACTGAAGTTCATTCGACCTGTTAAAAGTTGGTTCGACCTCACAGCATGTCCATTCGACCCCACCATGGGTAGAATGAAGTTCCTGGTTCGACCCTCACAGCATGAAATTTCTTAGGATAGTCCAGGGTTCTATGATCTGGAGGATCATTAGGAGTCGTTTTGGGAATACAATAGTACTCGGTCCCGTTGTTGGTGAAATTACATGAATTGAATCAAGTATGATATGAAGATTATTAACATACGTGTAACATAACTTGATAATACGTGCTACAAAGGTGTGAACATGATTATATGTGCTTATATATGCTTAACATGTGTTAGAATTGCATGTTCATATGTTAGGACGTGCTTAAATGCGTTAAAACGACAAAACTGGAAAACCTAGAAAACATGGGTCTTGGTTTGACCCATAGCGTGGGGGCGAACCTGGGATGGGATCTTGGTTCGACCCATAGCATGGGGGCGAACCTGGAATGGGAAAACCATGAGGTTCATTCGACCTTGTACATGGGCGAATGTGGACTAGTATAAATACCACACTTTGTCATTTTTCACCATTTCACAAACCCTAGACGCCTATAAACACTCTCTAACGATTTTAATCACTGAGGAAGGAGTTTTTGCTCTTGTTTTTCATAATCTAACATACAAACAACATCTAATCAAGAATCCAATGTGTGTTCTTAATCCTAAACCCTTTTTAAAGCACTTTGATTCATTTTCATCTAACCCTAAATGTCCATATCTATTCTAAGGATGTTTTTTTATGATTAAAAACCTTTTAAACATCTTTCTAAACCTAAACCTTATCATTAAACATGGGTTTTCATATCAATAAACATATGTTAATTATGTGTTATGTGATATTATGTGTTGCTTAATGATTTGCTACTGTACAAATGATAGAAACATGATCTAGGGCTGCTATTGATGTTAGTTTAGGATTGTTTAAGGTTACCATTAGATGGATGATGATATCATGTCTATTTTGGGGATTTTTGATAAATCTAAGGGTTGTTACATGTTATTATTATTGATAGAACTATTGGGGGTTTTCATAAATACATTAAACTGAGCATTTTGAGATGATTATGAAAGGATTTCGAAAAGTTTCCAAATTGGGTAAAGATCTCATGCATGATGTGACATTTCCATAATTTTGCCATTTTGGGAAAGCGTTAAAACGAACTGGTTTTGGGGCAAAATTGGTAGGGTTTTATGGGGATATGTTATTCATGATTGACTGCTGTGTTTGGTGATGTTTCGTGATGTTTTCGGATGGTTTTAATGCGTTTTAGAACACTTGGAACAAAAAGGGGCGAACCTGGACCACGTTCGACTAGCGGGGGGGCGAACGTGGAAACCAGGGGTTGAACCTGGAACAAAAAGGGCGAATGTGGAAACCAGGGGTCGAACCTGGAACAAAAGGGGCGAACGTAGAAACCAGGGGTTGAACCTAGAACAAAAAGGGTGAACATGGAAACCAGGGGTCAAACCTGGAACAAAAGGGGCGAACCTGGACTTGTAAAACACTGGTTCGACCCTATGCAACATAAAATGAGATTTTTGATGCAAACTAAGTGTTTTATGCTTGAACCTTGTGTGTAATCTATGTATACTTGATTAGTTTGAGTAATGGGTCACTAACGGGATGTCGGGTCAGTCTAGTGTGCCGGTTTAACAATCAAACGTATTTTAAACATACTTAGTCATGATCTGGACAATTGGGGACTACATAACCTTATGGTTATTAGTCGGAACACTTATGAGAACATTTTGATAGATCTCCGGTAGTTGGGATTATCAAGATCTTGGCTTTTCTTATTTATTCGAAGAACATAACTTAAGGTGAGTTCACGGCACCACTTTTACTGCTTTTACTTTTGGGGGAGAAAAAATGCGCTAAACTTATTTTGGTAACATATGTCATACTATGATTTAACTTTGCGTTGCTATACGTTCTTTGAAAGTCCCAGGGGAAACCATGAATGTGTGGGGATGCACAACGGGGGAAATGTGGATAAATCTATTGGGCTTGACAGGCCCCACTCGACGGCTTGGAGGGTCGGACGGGTGCATATTGTCTCGAACTTGCTAAACATTGCTGAACACTCGGGCTGAACATTGGTAACAGTCTAGTAATGGTTTTCCAATCGTAGTAGTAACAAAACATACGCCTAGCTAGCGTACTTTGGTAACATTGATATAGTATGTACAGGTTGGAACTTGGTAACATTTTGAAACACTTTGGTAACATTTTTAGCAAACCTGTGAACTCACTAGCATTATATGTTGACGTCGTTTTGGCATGTTTTTCTCATGTCGCTAAGGTAGCACAAACGGACTAGGCGCACGAGTCTGCATTGGCGTCTAGGCTTAGTATCATATTTTGAAATAAATGTCTTGAACACGTTGGTACAGGGTTTTTGTACTGATTAAATGCTTCCGCTATGGTTTTATATATATTATGCGAACTATGTTTTGAGTTTACGTATTTCACATAGTATTGTTTATTGTGACCGTTGACTTGGATCCTGGTTTGTCATGCACCTCGCGGTAAAACTCCGCAAGTGGAAATTTAAGGGTGTGACAATTGCTTTGTTGGAAACCATATCCTTTCATTGCTAATTTAAATTTTCCAAACCAGGCCCGAGGGGATTGTTTAAGACCGTAAAGAGATTTTTTTAACCGGCACACTTCCTTGTTTTTGAAAATACTTGTGAATCCTGGGGGAGCCTCCATGTAAACTTCTTCTTTCAATTCACCATGTAGGATTGCATTTTTTACGTCAACCTGATGAGGGGCCATCCCTCGTTTGCAGCGATAGAGAATAGTACACGGATTGTGTCAATTTTAGCTACTGGGGAAAAGGTCTCGGAATAATCAATCACATATGTTTGAGTGTAGCCCTTTGCTACAAGACGAGCTTTATATCTTTCAATGGATCCATCAGGTTTATGTTTCATTGTAAAAACCCAACGACATCCTGCTGGTTTCTTTCCAGGATGAAGAACACACTTTTCCCATGTATCATTTTTTATAAGTGCTTTCATCTCTGATTCCGTAGCATCTTTCCAATTTCTAGAGCCCAAGGCTTGTTCTACTCAGACTGGGGGTTGTTCATTATATAAAGAGGCGGTGAAAGCTTTGGCTTCCCTGGATAAGTTACCATTGGTAATATTTGCCATGGGATATCTAGATTATTGCGTCTCTTTTCCTGGAGAGTACCTTTTCGTAGGGATCCCACTGTTAGCTCTTGGAGGTAAAACGTATATCTCATTTGTATCTTGTTCCCCCTGTTCATGTATTGGTTCTTCTTGATCATGTATTGGCTCTCCCTGCAAATTCTGTTCTAGTGCTATATCGTTATTGTCAGTATGAGATTCAATATTTTGAGTATCCTCGTGAGTTTGAGGTTCAGTTTGAGATTCAATATTTTGAGTTTCTTCATGTGTGTGAGAGTGACTTACCTCAGTTCTTGAACTAGGAAGATCATCTTGGTTAGTAGCACTGACGGTAGGTGCATCGGAAATAGGTGACTCATTTTGGGTATTATTATTAACTTCTTCTGATGAAGGAATCCACTTTAGCCAGCTCAGGGTGTCACACTCTTTCTCCCCTGGCCACTATGTTGGGAGGTATAAAAAAATTTGGTTTCAAGAAAGTCGTAGTTGAGAGTAATGTACATATGCCAACGTTTTGGACTATAGCATTGGTATCCTTTTTTATCAATACCATAGCCAACAAATACACACTTCTTAGCACATGGGCTGAGGTTGCCCCGGTCATGTTTTGGTATATGAGGGTAGACAGTGCATCCAAAAACCCGTGGTTGTAATGTGAGGGGTGGCGGAATTTTGGTAAAATTGGACAAAGCCTGAAGGGGAGTTTTTGAATTAAGAGCTTTAGTGGGCAGTCGGATGATTAAATAATTGGCATTGGACACTGCTTCAGGCCAAAAAACCGTAAGAACCCGAGATTCAATTAAAAGCGCACGCGTTATTTCTAAAAGGATACGATTCTTTCGTTCGACTGTACCATTCTGTTCGGGAGTATATGGGCATGTTTTTTGGTGGATAATGCCTTTGTTTTGACAAAAAAAAACTCATGGAATCATTGATATATTCTCCTCCATATTCGGATCGAAGAACCTGAATATTAGTTTTAAACTGTGTTTGTACCATGGCATAAAATATCTTAAATTTCTCAAAGACCTCATTTTTGTGTTTCAAAAAATAAATCCATGTCATGCGAGTATAGTCGTCAATAAAAAGAAAAGAACGGAAGTTTTGTCCCCCAATAACTTCTGCGGGTCCCCAAACATCAGAGTGAATAAGAGAAAATGGTGAATCCACTTTTGTGTTATTTAATTTATAGGTTTGCCTATGACTTTTAGCTAGAATACAAGTTTCGCAATTGAAAATAGTATTTGAGGGAAAAAGGTTTGGAAATAAAAGTTATAAATAACCAGTAGATGGGTGTCCTAGCCTCCTATGCCAAAGCCAAGCCTCTCTATCTGTAGTCCCGTGAGCAAGCATCACTTTGGCCTGGTGAGTCACCTCCTCCACATAGTATAGCCCTGATCGCTCAGTGCCACGCCCAATGATCATTCCCGTACTGATATCTTGAAGTATACAAAAGGTTGGATGCATCAAGACGGTGACATTTAACTCTTTTGTTATGTGACTAATGGACAATAGTTTATGAGATAAGGAGGGGACGTAAAGACAATTTGACAGTTTTAACGTGGGTGACATTTCAATTGTCCCACTCCCTTTAACATGAACAACATCCCCATTAGCGGTTTTAATGTGATTAATCCTATGTTTGTTTCTAGAAGATATATCAGATATATCGTAAGTCATGGTGTTAGTGGCACCACAGTCAAAAATCCACGATCCATCTGTGTTGGTACAGTTTTGAGCCATATTAGCTTGAGGTTCTAATTTATTTTTTTCCTCAAAATATTAGTTCTTTTATGTTTTCTTTTGGAAAAAGATTTTTCCTTAAAAAAAATTCCAAATGAATAATGTTTTAGTTTTAAAGAATAATTTTTATAAAACATGTTTTTAATGGGGTTTTAACATGGACCAATTTCTTAAGATGGTGGGTTTGAGTTATAGCTTTATTTAAACAAAAAACCAAGCCATCTTTGTCCCTTCCTGGTGGTTCTATACGTGAACCTTGGGATTCACAGAAAGGTTCATTTGAAATATTACCATCTCTTTTTCCTTTGAAATATTACCATCTCTTTTCATTGTTGCATTTTTGGTGTCACATTGTTCATTTAGAGAATCTAGAAATTTATAATCAAAGATCTTAGGGTTATGAATTGGGTTTGGGATTATTCTCCCAAACCCAGTACCTCCTTTGTTGTTCGAGCAGCCATCGCTTCCACCGTCGGCGTAGGCTATGCCATCGAAACCACCATTCCAGTTTTCAAAATCATGTAGGTCGCCGCCGCTGCTGGTACCTTCTGAGTTTCCCACAGAGGCACCCGTTTTTCCCAGTTCCTTGCCACCTGTTTTGTGGCCGTCAGTCCACCATTCTGGAAATTCGACGAGTCAAAAACATTGTTCCTTTGTATGTTTTGACATTCCACAATGGCTGCACTTTAGCCGAGACTTCTCTACTGATGATGAACCGATTGATTTCAAGTTTTGGTCTGACTGGTGCTGAGCTTTCGATACACATCCGATGCCCTCAGTTTTGTTTGTTGCAGCAAGACTTGACATCACACCTTGTTTAGATGTTGATAATTGAGAATTGAGGAATTTTTTTAGCAGATTTGCAATCTGAATTTACAATATATTGCTGCCTGCTTCGTTGTTAGTAGACATGGCTGTTAGGTTTGAGTTTTTTTCCCTTTTTTTTGAGTGAGAGGTAGGTGATGAGCGAATGAGATGATCCTAGAATCATTCACTGCTCTGATACCATGTTTTCTTATCAAAGAAAATGATTGTATTATTCAGTGTATTGTGTTGTACAATGGGAGAAAAGAAACCCCAATAAGTAGGGATACAATTGAATCAAAAATGGAAATATTGCTGGAAATCATGACCCTAACGGCTAGTTGATTGGCTAAGTTGTAGATGGCCACTAAACAAAGAAAGGAGGATCAATTTTGTCCTTTAATTTTCTAACAAGTCTCATACCTTGTAATAATTCTAGTCCGTAACATTTTATGATATAGGATGACCTATCGATTTTTTATTTTAAGCTTGTGACAATTTTTCCACTCTTTTGCAACCAAATCTTGTTTTGTGGCTAATTTTGCTACACTGTTTATTTTTGTTGTAAATTTTGATTACAATTATCTAGTTTTTTTAGATGCGAGTTGGTTGTTTTAGTGAAGTGCTACTGAAATCTTATATCAAATGATATGTATATTTCATTAGTTTTTGACAGTAATCACACCTTGGAAGTCAAGAACAATGGTAAGGTGAGAGCTACCTCTTTTGAATCGAAGATATATTTCTTTTGAAATATTGTTTGTGAAGTAGATATAACAAATATAATTATTTAACTGCAATCAAAACTTTTTCTTACAAAATTTAATTGGTTGACTTTTTTATTTTGTGCTTTCTTTTAGAAAAAAAATAAAAGGATGACTCTCTACACATCCGTACAACTTTCTATAAATTCATTCTTTTCCCACCAACACCTAAACAACATTAATTATTCATTAATTTTTTTTAAAAGTGACTCACACTTTTAACCGCTAATGTTTTAATATGTTCAATATTTCTATTCTATTTATTCATTACACTTGTTAAAGACATTGGTTTTAATGTTTTAAATAGTGTGTTGCTTTCAACCGGTAACCTTTTAATTTGTTCGGCGGCCAACAATAAAGCAGGATACACTACTAGATAAAGACACTAGTTGCCACTCGGGCATAGCCATAGAGAGTTCTCTTTTTGGGAGATCAAAAGGGGTCGAATCCATCAAAGATAGAATGGAGTAATAATTAGTCGTTAAAAAAAAGATAAAGACACTAGTTTGAGTCATTTTGTGCTCAAGTTATGTTAATTTTACCTTTAGTTGAGCTGAAAACGAACTGAACTTTCAACAAATAATTCATAAACCGTTTGACGGGAAGTTTGGTTGTGTTCGTTCGTTTAATAAATGAACGGACACGAACAAAATATTTTGTTCGTTTAGTTATACGAACGAACGTGAACAGAGGTAGCGTTCATTCGTTTATGTTCGTGAACGTTCGGTATTGTGTTTGTTTCTTTATGTTCGTTTATGTTCAATACTTTATTAAAGTTTTTAATTTTTATAATTTGTTTTGAAATTATTTTATTTTTATTTATTTTACCCAAATAAATAAATAAATAATGTTCATTAACACTTCTTTGTGTTTGTTTATGTTCATGAACACTTGTTTGTGTTTATGAATGTCCGTTTGTGTTCGTGTACATTCATGAACAAAATTAACAAACGAACATGAACATGAGTGTTTTCTTAACAAATGAACATGAACAGAAAATCTCGTTCGGTAAGTGTTCAGGAACTGTTCGCGAACGCATATATTACTTAGCAAACAAACACGAACAAGGTCTTGTTCGGGTTCGTTCAATTCGTTTGCAGCCCTAACCTTTAGTAATCTACTTTTGTATACGACATTATACTCTTATTATTTATATTCATTAAAAATAATTACTCACTTAGACCATGTATAGTGGGCTTTAAATTTAAAGCCTCTACTTTGGCAAATTGCGACACGTGGCGTCCTAGTCAGCATAGGAGCTTTAAAAGAAAGGCATTTAGGGATGATACACCCCTAATTAGGAAGCATACACAATGGCCCACATCACACACTAATAGGATCCCGTCACATACCCCAGAATGTGTTGTCACACCCCAGAATGTGATGTCACAGGGTGTATGAAACCCATAACCCAAAAGAAAAATGGGGTGTAGTGGTTTAAGGCCCCATAATACCTCCAATGATTACCCAATAATTATTTTTTTTAAATTAAAACTAACAACATTTCATTAAAATAGTTCATTAAACACAAATAAAAAATTACAATACCACAAATAAAAAAACGCGAAACATAGTAAAAAAATAAAAAAGTGAAACATTTCTAAAGTCAGTATTTATCACGGATTTGTTGTCTATGCATTTGAGCTAAGATTAACGCGTCTCCTGTGAGGTCGTTGATCGATCTAGACAAAAACTCGATATCTTTATCCATTTGCCTCGATTCTTAGATCGCGACGAACTTTTTATTTTCGGCCACTCTTTCCTGCATTGTTTCCAAACGTCTTTGGCCAAGGTCTCGAATATCTTAAAGTCGTCGATTCAATTTTTCTAAATCTTGTTTCATGTCGCTACCCCCGAAGGCGACTCCGCCCTTCCACCTTTTCTCACACTTCTTCTCTACTAGGTGGTCGAGCCAATTCATTTTCGTCGTCCTCCTCCTCCTCGTCGACACGCATAGGATCATTTGAGTTGATGTATTGAGCATCAGAAGTGGGTGTTTCGGGATCTTACGACGAGGAGGTTTTGCTCTGTTTTTCCTTGCGCCTAATAGTAGACCCCATGGCCGGTACGTTAGACCACTTAGGATTTGTTTCTAGGAGCTCCCAACACCTCATATATGTGAACGTCCCATGGGTTGCGTTGAACTCCTCCAACGCTTTTGCTAATACATCCACATCACCAGCCCGGAGCCCCACTACCCCTGTTGTCCTCCGCACATTGGTAAACTTTCGAAAACACATGACATCTATTATTAATATTGGTCCATTTTCCTGAAATCGAATCGTTGTCTCGATATTCCCCTCTACCCATGGCATTAAAAAAAGGTCTCTCGAACTCTCGTCCAAACACGGGAGGGGGGAGGGGTGGTCGTGCCAAAGGACGCTAAAACGGGCATCAAAGCCCGCTACGGATGGTCTTACCACCATTTATTTCTCAACCATATTTGATATCTAACAATTCAATCAATGAAAATAGATCAAACACACTGCTTGGAACTCGCTATAAAACTACGAACCCAAACATTTCTCTTGGTATCCAAAGGAAGCGAGCGACATGGGTCGTCCCGCAGAGAACTCAGTGTCCGATAAAACCCCATCCCAACAGGCGGTCAATCCAACTTCATCTGAACCAACTAAACAAACCTCAGAATCTCAAATTCTGCCACCTCAACAACAACCGGCCGCCTTCCCAGCACAGGCACAACTAGAAGCTTATCTACCATTGCCACAACCTGCAGCCTACCAACCACAGCAACAACCTGCAGCTTACCAGCCTCACCTGTCATTGGTTACTAATGGAACAACCTATAATCCTCAAATGTACATCTACACCCCTAATCAAAATTTGAAACCTCAGGCTGGTAATTACGGTGCAACTGCTGGGTATCAACCGCAGTTTATACCAGGTACTCCGAGTTGATCTATCAACCGCCAGTGCCAGTGAGTACTCAAGAATGGAGCACTGGTTTGTTGGAATGCTTTGATGATCCTGGAAATGGTGATTTCATCTTTGTTTTTTATTGAAACTTATTTTTTTTGTTTGTTTTATTTAATCAAAATAAATAGGAAATATTTTATAGCAGGATGACAAGTAAAAAAGCGACAAGCTATGACCAAGTTAGGCTGCCGGGCTCGTAAAATGTAGTTTTTTTCTTTTGTTAACTAATTAAAATAGTCTTGATCTTTACAAAACTATCATGAGTAAAATCTATCTTGAGTAAAATCTATCTGTTTATTCCCATCAGGTTCAAATACCACAAAGTTGATTTTAGGGGAGTGTGTTTTCCATTAAAATAAATGTAAAATCACCCCATATATTTTTTTTAAATTCCAAGTCATACAAAATTCAAGAAGCTTTTAACGATTAATACGTAAAATCCTTAATTTCTTGTTTATGACAAGACTCAAATTCAAATTCTTATTTTTTTACCGCTAATTTTTTTTGAAACCGATTAGACTATGTGTTGTGTGGCTCAAAGTGAACGCAAATTTGATCCTCTTATATTGCGTCAACTTAACCCTGACCTGCCAGTGAGGTAAAGATTCAGCTCAATCACTTGATCATGTTGTGACTCACCTTGAGCAATGGCTTTATCCATTTTTTTTTATTTTTTCTTTAAAAGACAAATCTAATAATTAAGATTTAAAACATTAAATGTAATAAAAAATAGCATTAAACAAAAAAAAATACATAAAAGAACTCACTAAAACTACTCGTTGTCTTCGTCTTCAAATTGCTTTGCGATATGCTTTTGCTCTTTTTCAAGTATCGGTCGTTGCTTTGGCGCATGGTTGCGAACTCGGTATAAGCTTCCTCGATCCCTATCGACTGGTCTACTATGTGGAGAGGGTTCGTTCGCATCCTCCATGTTTAGGTCTATCCCAACATGGGCATCAGAGCTACTAGAGGAGACGAACCCACGAAATTAACTCGACCCATTTCGAACAACTGCGAAGAATTTTTCACAAGTAGTCCCCATCCAAAGTTTTTGTGGTCCTGTTTTTGCGAAGGACTTCTTGTATTTGTAGTTGAAATGTTTAAGGGTTTGAACTTTTGAAGAATTTTTTTTTAAATAGCCATTACCCAACGGCTAGTTTGACCCGGTAGCTCATGCGAGCACAATACCGCCACCTTGCTCGCGTCCCACAACAGACAGTCTTAGAATGAAACTAGCCGGTAATAATCAGAACATTTAGAATTTAGAATGTCATTACTGGGTTCTGAAGCCAAGCAGCCGACAGACTTCATTAATTTTATTTATTTGGTTCTACAGCTATCATGACTTTTTGTTTTCCGTGCATCACTTTTGGACAAATCGCAGAGATTGTGGACGACGGCCAAACTTGTAAAGCTAAATTAATTACACATTTTAGTCTGTGTTTAATGTTATACCTAAAAGAAACAAAACCAATTTTGTGTCATTGGCTAATAAGGGCATTTGGTTGAGTTACAATGTTTGGTTTGGTGTGTAGGTATGCAGGATCGATGAGAGGGTTTGGGTTTGAGAGAGAATAAGATAATCTTTAAGAATCAATACATAAATGAAATGTTACAAAGTGTTTGGTATTTATACAAATGAAGGGGTGTGTCCCCTATGACTCTAACCGACACAATGGTTAGTTAATAACCAACATACCTATTCAACTTAGGATAACTAATATGTCACACTATATATGTATATATATATACTTAGGATAATTGAGGGAAATAAGAATTATGTCTAACATTCTCCCCCCTAATTCTTGATTTCCCCAAGGTCTTCAATTCCTATGAGACTTCGCATCTCTATGAACTTTATCCTTGGTAATGCTTTGGTGAGGATGTCGGCTTTCTGCATCTCTCCACTGATGTGATCAACTTGTATCTGCTCGTTCTCTATGCATTCTCTGATGAAATGATACCTTGTGTTGATATGCTTTGATCTTCCATGAAACACAGGATTCTTCATGAGTTGTATTGCTGACTTGTTATCTACTCGTAGAGTTATCTTCTTTGGTCTTTCACCTGTGAGTTCGCTTAGTACTCCTTGTAGCCATATTGCTTGACATGCTGCTGATGTTGCTGCCATAAACTCTGATTCACATGATGATAAAGCTACCGTGCTTTGCTTCTGACTTGTCCATGTGATAGGTGAATCTTTGTAGTAGAATATTGTTCCTGTTGTTCCTTTTCCATCTTCTTGGTCTCCATAACTGCTGTCGCTGTAACCAATGATTTCTGCTTCTTTGCCTTTGCTGTATTGAATTCCATAATTCAATGTGCCTTTGATATATCTTATCAAATGTTTAACTGCCTTCATGTGAGTTGTTTTTGGCTTCTCCATGAATCTGCTCACGTATCCAACTGCGTAGGTGATATCTGGTCTGGTATGTGTAAGGTACCTTAAGCTTCCAATTAGCTTTCTGTATTCTATCTCATTGACTGGTTCACTCTCGTCTTCTTTATCGAGCTTCAGACCTGGTTCCATTGCTGTCTTTGTTGGATTGCAGTCTTCTAGTCTAGCTTCCTTGATAACTTTCTTGGCGTAGGCTGATTGCTTCAACTGTATCCTTCCTTGTGCTTGGCGTACTTCTATTCCTAGGTAGTATGTGAGTGGTCCTAAATCACTCATCTCAAACTTGCCTTGCATTTCCTTCTTGAAGCTTGATATGTCCTTCATTGAACTTCCTGTCACTATTATGTCATCGACATAAACTCCTATAATGATTGTTGATTGTCTTGAAGTTCTCTTGTAAACTGCTTGTTCTTGCGGACATCTTATAAATCCTATCTCTTTTAGGATGTTGTTCAGCCTTATATTCCATGCTCTTGGTGCTTGCTTCAAACCGTATAGAGCCTTCTTTAGCTTGTAGACTAGCTTCTCTTTTCCTTTCTTTATGAATCCATCTGGTTGTGATACGTAGACATCTTCCTTTAATTCACCAAGTAGGAATGCTGATTTTACATCCAAATGATGTACTTCCCATCCTTTCTGTGCTGCCAATGCTAGTAGTAGCCTGATTGTTTCCATTCTTGCAACGGGTGCAAATACTTCATTGTAGTCTATACCTTCTTGTTGTACATACCCTTTTGCTACTAATCTGGCCTTATGCTTGGTGATTTGTCCACTTGCGTCTCTCTTGACCTTGAATACCCATTTTAGACCTATTGGTTTCTGACTTGAGGGGAGCGTAGTCAGTGTCCAAGTGTCATTCTTCTCTATGGAGTCTAACTCGCTTTCCATTGCTTCTATCCATTGTGGGTAATATGCTGCTTCTTTATAGTTTGCAGGTTCTTCATCATATGCTAGATAAAGATGTTCATAATCTTCTGGTCTAAGAGGTTGTGTGGCTGCATAGATGTCATTAAGTGATCTATGGGCTCGAACTGGTCTATTTAAAGAGCCTGGTGAGTCTTCTAACTCTTGAGTACTTGTCTCAACTGCTGGATCACTTGTCGGTGTCTCTTGTACCGTTATTGGAGTTCTTGTAGCTGTAATTGGACTGCTGAAGAATTCATTATCACTCTCTTGATCTTCACTGTCGTCGTCATTCTCTTCTTGTACAGCTTCACTTTCTAAATCTCCATGTATCTCAAATCTCGTCCAAGATGGTTCATCTTCGCTTCCTTCTTTCAAGTAGTTGTCCCAATTCCATGGTTCATTCTCTATGAATTGGACATCTCTACTGATATGTATCTTCTCTTCTATGGGATCAAATAATCTGTAGGCTTTGGAACCATTCTCGTTTCCTAGATGTACCATTTTCTTGCTTCTGTCTTCTAACTTCTTCAAATAGGGCGTCGTTACCTTTGCATATGCTGTGCATCCAAATACTCTAATGTGCTTGATATTGGGTGCCTTTCCATTCACTGCTTCGTAGGGTGTCATTCCCTGTACTGCTTTAGTAGGTAACCGATTTAGTATGTAAATCGCCTGTCTTGTTGCTTCTGCCCATAAGTTCTGTGGTACGTTCATAGCCTTTAACATGCTTCTTGTCATACTCATTACTGAACGGTTTTTCCTTTCTACTACACCATTCTGCTGAGGTGTGTAAGGTGCTGTAAGCTGTCTGAGGATTCCTCTGTCCTCACAATACGTGGTAAGTGCTTTAGAAGTAAATTCTCCTCCACGATCCGTTCTTAATCTCTTGAGCTTTTGACTTGTCTCTGTCTGAGCTTCACTTAGGAATTTCTTGAAATTCTCATAAACTTGATCTTTTGACTTAAGCATGTAGATCCACATGTATCTTGAATAATCGTCAACTATCAGGAAGAAATAGTTGTTGCCTGCTAATGATGTGGGTGTGATTGGTCCACATAAATCTGCATGTACGAGTTCTAGAGGTCTCGTAGCTCTAAAACTTGCTTGAGAGGGAAACGGAAGTCTGCTTTGTTTTCCCGTAATACATGCATCACATACTTGAGATGGGTGCTTAATCTTTGGTATTCCACGTGCCATTCCTTTAATGCTTAACTGTCTTAGTGAATCAAAATTCACATGTCCCATACGTGCATGCCATAACCATGCAGGTGATACTATTCTGGCTTGTAAACAAATCGGACTTGTTATTCTGAGCCTTACTTTATAGAGTCTATTCTTAGCTCTTGGGACTTTCATCAATAGGTTGCTGTAGGCGTCATAAATCCATAGATGATCGTTCTCCATAATCACTTTACATCCATTTTCTGTAACTTGCCCGAGACTTAGGATGTTGCTTTGGAGTGTTGGAATGTAGTAGACTTCTGTAACTAGTCTTTGTTCTCCATTGTTGCATTCCAATAATATTGAGCCTTTACCTTTGATGTTGACACATGATCCATCTCCAAACTTTACACTTCCTGCTATCTTTTCATCTAACTCTGTGAAATAGGAGCGTCTTCCTGTCATATGATTGCTTGCTCCGTTGTCCAAATACCATATTTCATTTCCATTATCTTCACTGTGATAACGTTCTGGTATGACTTTCTTCTCTTCTAGAACTACACTACTTTCTTCACCAACTGCCATAAGTAATGTGGGATCCTCTTCTTCCATTACTAGGTGAGATTCTTCTTGCTTACTTCGAGGTTTAGGACATCTGGGAGCTATGTGTCCTAATTCATTGCAGTTGTAGCATCTTACACTGCTGCCATCTCTCTTGGGCTTGTAACTACTGTCGTCATGACGATTCTTAGTGGGATTTCGATCACTTCTCTGATCTTGATGGCCATTTCTGTCAAAGTTCTTTCTCTCATTTCTTTGACCTCTATTGAACTTTCTAAAGTTCTGTCTACCTCGATTCTGATTGTAGTTCCTGTTGTTGTTGCTGAAAGGCCTTCTATCTTGCCTTGTAAATAACAGCTTCTCTTGACCTGCGGGTCCAAATTTCTTCTCATCTCTTGACTTAAGGCGTTCCTCATAAGCTTTAAGTCTACCAAGCGCTTCATCTAACGTCATGGTATCTATATCTGAATATTGCTTTATGGATGCAATAATCTGTAGGAACCTCTCTGGTACGGAGTCCAGCAATTTTCGTACCAACATCGACTCTTCAATTGTCGTTCCTAGGGTTTTTGACTTTGTACTAATCGCACTTAACCTACCAGCAAACTGGTCTATGGTTTCTGTCTCTCTCATTGTTATCATCTCGAATTCTGTGCGTAATGATTGAAGTCTTGCTTTCTGGACTCGGTCAATTCCAATAAATCTTATCTTTAATGCTTCCCAGATTTCTCTTGCTGTAGGATGTGACGCCACCTGTATCACCATATCCTCTGGAATTGCCTGAAAGAGATAGGCAATCGCTGTCCTATCCTTCTTTACATCTACCGTCGACGTGCCTTCTGTGGGTTCCACTACTTCCCAAAGACCATTTGCACTTAATATTGCTTTAACACGAACAGCCCAAATCGTGTAATTTGTAGATGTCAACATCGGTGTCTGGAGGTTGAAAGTGAGAGTCTCCTTCGTGACTGTCTCCTTTGACGCTGTCTCTTTCGACATTGTGGGTTTAATGGGCGTCTGCTTCTGCGGACTTTTGTTCTTCTTCTTCCCTATTGTCCAAAACTATTATGGACTATCCCACACTTCTATGGAACTTTGTTTGACTACCTTTGTCAAACACGACTATGATATGTCTGAAGAAAATATTCTTGTTTAACAAAGTTTGATGCTTTGTCGGGCCCACAACAAAATATCAAGATCCTTGCTATAATATTCCTTTATACCACTAATGTTCCAAATTCTAAAGTCAATCCTATGACTTGATAATCCTCCAACGATGATTGATTAGTGTCCTTTTACAACACCCTTTGTCAATCCTAAACACCCTTCTAAAAAAAAACAAATCACTTTGTTTTTCTACTATGCTTCAATCCTTTTCTTTTCTTTTTTTGTTTAATCAGTGATAAATTCCAACAAACAAACACTGATATAATACCCTTCACAATAAAATACCCTCAAATAAAATATTATCTTTTCAAATCTGTTTGACTTTTTTAGAAAGTCAAAATTTTCTTCTTTCTTGTTCCTTTGAAAAAACCCACTGCCTGAACAAGTTTTTTTCGGTTTGATCCTTTTGATCAAATATAATGAAACTTAACACTTCTGTTCCACAAAATACTGATTTGGATTTTGATCCAAACGCGATCGAATACGAAAACGATTTAAAAAAGAATTCCGGTTCCTTCTTCTTGAACCAGAAATTTCTTAATCCTTCTGTTTTGAAATTTTTCGGTATAAATCTGTTTGTTTTATATGTATGTTTGTTCGAAGATACTGTTTGGATAATGATAAAATCGTTTTGATGAAAAAAAAATTTGGCGGGAAATTTGTATCCAAACAAACAAACAGAGTAACACTTCAAGTTTTGATTTTTTTGATTTGGATTAAGATTTGTATTCGATAATGATTAGAAAACGAAAGGCAGGGATAATATAACCGTTTTATCGTGATTGAACGATGTTTCTGCGTACTCCGGTGTCTCGCCGGAAGTTGCAGGTTTTGGCCGGAATCTTCTTTTCCCGGTCGTCTTCTTCCTTGAACGGTTATGCGATTGATGTATTGATCTTCTACGAATCCTTGTTGGCTTTAAATGATTGTTCCGATGATCTACGACTTTGATGCCTTCTGTCTCTGTTTTCTTTCTTCGGATGAACGAACAGAGGGTTGATCAAACTTCGTCTTCTTCGCTGATTTATTATATGATCGGATGGAACAATTTGAATAACCGCTCTGATGCCAAATGTAGGTATGCAGGATCGATGAGAGGGTTTGGGTTTGAGAGAGAATAAGATAATCTTTAAGAATCAATACATAAATGAAATGTTACAAAGTGTTTGGTATTTATACAAATGAAGGGGTGTGTCCCCTATGACTCTAACCGACACAATGGTTAGTTAATAACCAACATACCTATTCAACTTAGGATAACTAATATGTCACACTATATATGTATATATATATATATACTTAGGATAATTGAGGGAAATAAGAATTATGTCTAATATGGTGTAGCGTGTGCAACGAGCGCACTAATATACAGCCTGATCGTAGCATTTATCGGCATTCCTTGAATAATATCGTGCTCGTATCGTACCAAGGTCAGGTGCCGCTACAATGGTTTTATAGCTTCTTCATGGTGGATAAATGTGAAGATTTAAGAGTTGAGTTGTATTATATGGTGCATGAGATAGTTGGTTTAAGAAAATTAAAAATATGTGGGTACGTTAGTTTTGACATTAATTATCTTACAGGATGGCAAGGAAATTTGTCGAAGAAACAACAAATGGCTAACTATGCAACTATGATACCCCCAAACAACCAAAGAATGATGGGCTGAACTGTTTGGTTTCTAATTTCAGTTTTATTGTCTATTTCAATACATTTGTTTTCATTGTATTTCATACTTATTTGGAAATGTCTTGTTTCATGAGGTTTAATTATATTAATATGGACCATCTGTGTAATTAACTGTAATATTTATCATTGTTTGGTGGTTAGCTTTTTCAATTGTTAATTTATACGAATTTGTACATTTAAGAACTGAAAATCTACTTTATATCGTTATATATATGTATCATGAAATTTCTTAAAATGTGATAAAAAGATTTAACTTTGGCCAACATAGATAGATAGCTTCTACGGCCAGCCCACGTGATCACAAAATAATATTGTATGTACCATTGGTCAGCTTCCAAGGACTTTCTTTTTTTACAGTGAACACTCACAGTACCATTGAATAAATACATTGTACATCTAGTAATTACATTGGACACCATATGATATAGTTGCAAGGCGTATACAATTCATCTACACTGTTCGAGACTGTGAATTTAACACAAACGTTTGCATTGAATACCGATAAGGACGATTTTGAGCAGATTAAAGTCATTTAGGCATTTAGCCATGGTGTTGGTTGACTGTTCGACGAAGAGGGTGTTTGGGATTGAGTTTCAAAATAACTTATTGACTTATTGGTTTTTTCAAGAAGCCAATAAGTCAATAAGCTGTTTGTGTAACCCAAAAGCACTTTCTGTTTTGAATTTTGGCTTTTTGCTTTTAAGGGTGGAAAAACTGTTTTTGAAAAGTTAGAAATCCTAACTTATGGCTTTTGAATTTTGGAAAAAAATTACAAATTTAACACCCATACAACCAATATTCCCAATAAGTTAAGCAAAACACCTAAAAAACAATTTATTGACTTTTTGACGTTTCTTATCCGAAAAGCTAATCCAAACACATTTTTTAAAACTCCTTTTCAAAAAGTCATAAGCCAATAAGCAATTTTGCATTTCCAAACTCAATCCCAAATACCCTCGAAGTTGTTGTTGTTGTTGTATAAATTTTTCAACGTATGGGAAAAAGCCGTTTAGAAGAGGTAAACAATCAAAGGACAAACCGATTGTTTACGATAATGATTTTCCACTGTTGGTAAGGGAAAGGTACAAACTAATGATATACACATTCATACATGCATACATATTTATACACATATTAAATCTCACTGTTTGACGGTCACAGGTACAAACTCGACATCAACACGTTTAAGATATGGCTTCCATCTCAATATCATGGATACATTACAGACATTCGAAATGTCCGTAGAGACAATAACTGTGGGTTCCGATCCGTAGCTGTGTGTTTAGGGTGGGAAGAGAATATGCGGCACTTCGTCCGCAGATAGCTTATAGAGGAGATGGATGATAACACAGACCGGTGGATGCCAATTTTAAACAGTGTAGATCACAGTTGGTACGACAGACTATACAGGTCATTAGATTGGAATGGAGTGGGACAAGCCTCGCAGCAGCATTGGATGGATATGCCCCCCATAGGATTGCTGATTGCTCAGAAATTTGGGGTGGTTGTTCAATTTCTATCTCCGGGTGGTCACGGTGCGCCTTACTTCCCTATGTTCGATGGTCCAGGCAATATTGAAGACCATGCATTCATATCATTTGCTTTTGTTAACAAAGACCATTACATCGTGATTGAGTTAGCAAAAGGCACTCCAATGCCAAAACTGAATAGGACATGGAGTGAATTTCGATCTGAAGAGGCAAGTGAGTAGGAGACAATATATGACGACCGTATACAAAGGGTTCATGTTGCGCCACCTCAATACTTCGACTTAACCTAGCTTATCGTATGTTACTATTTTTATCATGTATACTAAATTATTTAACGGAAAAAAAAATGTTGTATACACTAATTTATGATTATGAGAAGAATGTACTTTTTAATTCTTATATAAAAAACACAAATATTAAGCTTAGAATACATAAAACGCTCTAAAAAAAGGTTCATAAGGGTCGTGGAGGCCACAATGGGTCGTGGAGGCCAAAAAATTGGAAAAAGACGGGCTGTGGTGGTGGGGATGTGGTGGTAGTGGTGGTGGTGGGGCTATGGTGTTGGTGTGGCAGTGGTGGCCTAAACATATAGGCGCGCCTAAACATAAAGGCATGCCTAAACGTAAAGGTATTTATTTGTTTAGTTGTTTAGTTTGTTTATTGTTATTATTGGTATTTATTTCATTTAGTTCGTTTATTATTATTGTTATTATTGGTATTTAGTTCGAGCGAATTCATTTGTTTTGGGATTTTTTAGACGACTTGTGTTGTCTGGTTCGTACAAAAACAGAGGAAACTCTGCGGAAATTTTTGTTGTGATAATGATCTTTGTTTTGTTTTGTTTTGTTTTGCAGATATAGCAAACAAAAGGAGGCGTGCTAACCAGCCTGAAGATGGGGATCCTTTGGATGATATGGCCGGCTGGGTATACAGGTTCGACCATGATGCTTATGGGGTCGCCCGCTGGGAGAAGATGCAGTCGCATCCTGTACACCCATCGCGCGACATTGACTGGTCTGCACTTCGAGCGATCGGTACGGCGGATAGGTTTACGGAGTGGATCCCTTACGACAGCCCTTGGGAGCGGATGTTTGCTGACCTCCACCATGATACGCATTGGCCCCTTACAATCAAGTTCATCTCCACATTTTGCTATACGCCGCTCCCAGCCGGTGCGGATCCCGGCCCTGAGCATGATCCTGAGATACGGTTCAGGTTGTTTGGAGAGCTCTACAAATATTCGATGGACGATTGGGCCACGAGATGTTTAGGGTGGTACAGAGAGGACGAGCTCGTCCAGGATTTGTACGTTGCAGGCTTGACCAAATTTGCTAGACGACATGCTGATGGCGTGGTGGCCCACTATCGGTGGTTCAGTGTATTCGGTGGAGGCCGAGAGGTATCATTATTATTTTCAAGTTTTAGGTTCATTATTATTATTATTATTATTATTATTGTTGTTGTTGTTATTATTATTGGTATTTAGTTATTTTATTTTTATTGTTATTATTGGCATTTAGTTCGAGCGAATTCGTTTGTTTTGGGATTTTTTAGACGACTTGTGTTGTCTGGTTCGTACAAAACCAGAGGAAACTCTGCCGAAATTTTTGTTGTGATAATGATCTTTGTTTTTTTTTTTGTTTTTTTTTTGCAGATATGGCAAACAAAAGGAGGCGCGCTAACCAGCCTGAAGATGGGGATCCTCTAGCGTTGGATGATATGGCCGGCTGGGTATACAGGTTCGACCACGATGTCTATGAGGTCGCCCGCTGGGAGAAGATGCAGTCGCATCCTGTACACCCCTTGCACGGCAGTGACTGGTCTGCACTTCGGGCGATCGGTGTGGCAGATAGGTTTACGGAGTGGATCCCCGACGACAGTCCTTGGGGGCGAATGTTTGCTTACCTCCACAATGATGCGCATTGGCCCCTTACAATCGAGTTCATCTCCACATTTTGCTATACGCCGCTCCTAGCCGGTGCGGATCCCGGCCCTGAGCATGAACGTGAGATACGGTTCAGGTTGTTTGGAGAGCTCTACATATTCGGTGGACGATGTCACACCCTCAAATTCCACGTGCGAGGTTTTACCGCGAGGCGCGTGACACACCAGGATCTCAGTCAACGATCACAATAAACAAACACTAAACATACATACATTGAAACCAAAACATTATGCTTTGAGCCATAAACCAGCAGCGAAAGCATTTCTTGTTTACAACCAAAAGGGATATTATAGTTTACAAAACAATGTTTAATATGCAACAAAATTCTAGACGCTGTGCAAGACTCCGTGCGCCTAGTCCGTTAACTACTACCTTAGCGACCTGAGAAAACATGCCAAAAATGTCAACATATAATGCGGGTGAGTTCACAGGTTTTCTTTTTATAAAAGAGTTGTCATAAGTTTGAAAAGATCATATCCGTTACTACTATGTTACGAGAACGTTAGCTAGACGTTAAGTGTTTTTACTACTACGGTTGGGAACCCATTACTAAACCGGTAACAATGTTGAAGCCAGCCCAGACGGACGGGATTACCGATGCCTCGGCAACCCCAAAGTGTTAGAGACAATATGCACCCGCCCGGATCCCAACCGTCGGGTGAGGTTTGTAAGGCCCAATAGATCTATCCACATTTCCCTCGTTGTGCCCCGCACATTCATGGGTTCCCCCTAGGACTTTCCATAAAATCCGCATAGTAATATAAAGTAACCATAGTATAACATGACCTTTAGTAAGTAAGTAAGTAGCATGTTTATCCCCCGAAAGCAAAACGGTAAAAGTGGGGCTGTGACACTCACCTCACATTGCGTTACTTGAAAACAGTTAAATTAGTATGCTATGATAGCCCCAAATAACGGCGACCTATCATAAGATGTATGTAAGTACCCGGACTAATAACCCGAAGGTTAACTAGTCCCCGAATGTCCAGACCATAACCATAAACGTTTGAAAACACCTTTGACTGTTAAACCGACCGTACCAGACAAGACCCGACATCCCATTGGTCACCCGACATCCCACGTGTTAGCCAAATACAAGATATCATGCAACTTATGTAGTTAAACATTTAATACGCGCAAGAGTTCACCTAGTCTAGAATAACGCTCAATTAACGCATAAACGATTCCGAACATGTGTTACTAAGTCATCGGACATGTCACGGGGTTCCTATCATGTTCCTAGGTGTCAAATTATGTTTCGGGATGTCAAAATACGCTTACAACAGCAGTACACGCGATTAGGAAACTAACATGCAATTAGAAAAAGTCAACTGGTGATTGGGGGTGGTCAACAGGCGATTAGAGGCCTAATCGCCCATTGTTATTGGCGATTGGTGGCCAATCGCCCCTGCATCAGGCGATTAGAACTCCCAATCGCCTGTTGCAGATGCGTGACATGTTTTCGCGTGTTTAACCCTCTAAGTCAGATCCGAAACATGTAAAAACACCCAGCATCAAACCTAAACAATTAACCAACCTATTTCAAGCAAAAACCCCCCAATTTGTCTCTGCTCTAACGCCCTCGGTGCGATTATTTCCAAAAATGGCAAAGTACTAGGTTTCATTAACTATGAAATCTTTCCTTAAATGACAATAATCAGATTACACATCCTATAGCCTTGCAAATCATCATCCCTTTGTTATAATATCATTCTAATGTGAATCCTAACAACAAACAATCATTGAATCATATCATAACATCCTAATTCTTCAAGAATCATCCAAATGGGTCAAAATGCATACTTTCATCAAAACACCATAACAATAGCTCAAATCCTTAGATAGTCTTCCTAATAACTCCTACACATCAAAAGTACATCAATTACATGGAAACACTCATGTTCTAACCACCAAAAATCATCATATGCATGAATACTTCACATATAGCATGTATAATGGTTTAGACTTGTTTTAGAAACTCATTTCAAAGGTTTTTAAAGACGCACACTTAGTAAAACAAGGTCTGGACTTTTGGGAACCAAAACAATAACATTACAAAGGTTTGGGATGAAGAACACACCTTGGATTTTATCAAAGAAAGGTGTGTAAGCTTGGAAATGGTGAGTTTTGAAGCTAAACATGTTCCAGAGGTGTTTTGAGGTGTGTGGGAGGTTTAGGATCAGTTAGGGTTGGACAAATGGTGTTTAGTGAGTCAAGGGTTGTATTTATAGGTGTTTCTACCCGTCCAAGACATATCAGGCGATTACATATCATATCAGGCGATTAGGGCTCCCAATCGCCTGATGTTACTGGCGATTGGGGCCTAATCGCCCCTATTGACTGGCGATTGGGCTAATCACCCCTCCCAATCCCCTGGTCTGTTTCCCCCAATCACCCTCAGCATCAAGTTTTGGGTTTTTGGCGCGTTAAACACTATTTTAACACATATAAGCACGTATTCACATACCGACAAGTCAAATAATGATTACAAACATATAATTCATGATAACTAACACGTTTACGTCCGTTCACCCTGGGACTCGAGACTTGCGTGTGTGCATTAAACTCGGTGATTCCATGAATCACCAATCCTTGTACAGATGGTTATGGACCGACTCCCGATGATCCTGCGGATCATTGTAACGACTCCCGATGATTCCCAGAATCATCGTAACGACTCGACTGACCCGGTTAAGTACGTAATATGCATGACTCGCTAAGGTAGACTTGCTAGTTTAGTCAATGTTACTAACCTGAGTTTGCTGGGTGTCACAGACGATTGGTCCACGAGATGTTTAGGGTGGTACAGAGAGGACGAGCTCGTCCAGGATATGTACGTTGCAGGCTTGACCAAATTACCAGACGACATGCTGATGGCGTTGTGGCCCTCTATCAATTGTCCAGTGTATTCGGTGGTGGCCGAGAGGTATTATTATTATTTTCAAGTTTTAGGTTCATTATTATTATTATTGTTATTGTTATTGGTATTTAGTTTGTTTATTATTATTGTTATTATTGGTATTTAGTTCGAGCGAATTCGTTTATTTTGGGATTTTTTAGACGACTTGTGTTGTCTGGTTCGTACAAAAACAGAGGAAACTCTACCGAAAATTTTATAATGTTATTATTATCCTTTGCAGGGCCAACAACATCCGGGACCCTGTGATTCGTTACCTACACTGTTCGATTACCTGGTCTATTTCCAGGTGGTGTACATGTAACGAAAGGGTCAATGAGATTGACCTCTTCTATTTGTACTGCATCATCAGGGGTAGCCGGTTGCACTGCACAAGTGCTTTGCTGAATACGTTGCTGGCTAGCCTCTTAGGCATTCAGCGGGGGGTATTCCGATGGGGGGTTGGTCACCGCCATAGCGTTGCGTGTTTGCCCGGCCGACTTATGGATCCATATTGAGGACCGGAGATTACCAGTTCCGATGTTGCCCAAGTATGATTATTATATATTTATTATTTATTGTAATTTATTATTTATTATTATTTAATATTATCATAATTGTTGTACGTTTCAGGCCGCTAAATATTACGATTATGCAGTAGATGAAGGTGGCGGCCAAGGTCTAAGGCAGCAATCCACCCGCATATTACCAGCACGCTTGGGGTTTACCTAGCGATCGTGGCGAGCATTTTGTACCACGAGAGCAGGTACATATTGATTAGCCGTTTGCCGAGGAGGTTCAGATGTCACACGTTGGCGAAGGCGATCCACCGGATGATGTAGAGATGCCAGATCCTGCCCCTGATGACCGACAGCATGTTGCCCGCGTTTATCACGCCGTTCGGTTGCCTGATACCATGACCCAACTAATTCAGCAGGTTCTGGATCAGATAGGGTCGATGCGGGCTGATATGGACGATATGAGGACGGATATACGGTGGTTGTTGGAGAGCGAGAATGCGAGGCGAGTACATTTAGGTATGCCGCCGCGTGGGGCGTCCACCAGTCAGCAGGGTAGGGGCGTCCACCAGTCAGCCGGGTGGGTCGGGTCATTAGTTGTTGTATTATTTGGATGTTTTATTTTGAACAGTATTGTTTCTTTATTTGAACAATATGCTTTATTTTGTATGTAAATGTTTGAATATTATGCTTTATTTTATTTTATTGTTCGTATCTTGGGTTTTGTTTAGTTCGACAACATAAACGTTAATAAAAAACCAAACATTCATATTCATATTCACATCCACATAAAAAAATCATATTATACAAATAAAAAAAATAACATTTATAAAAAACCAAACATTTATATTCACATCTCTAACCCATCTTAAACACCCACACTACATACACTTATAAAAAACCAAACAATCATCACCCAATCATTGCCAATGATTACTAATGATTGGTAGTCATTTGTATGCTAGGGACGGGTCGTGGGAGCCTCCACGGCCCGTCATTTTTTCTCTGGTTGGCCTTCCACAGGCCGTCCAGGCCTCCACGGTCCGTGGAGGGGTGTCTAAATAAAAAACCCTAGATGTGTGGATATCCGAAGCCTATTTATGTTATGGTATATGCCTTATGTATTTTTAACAAGTTGGTCCGTAATTTTGATTATCAATGTTTTTAGCATTGAAATATAAGATGCAAAGATACTTCAGTTTATGCCTAAAAAGAAACATTCTTTTCATTTTGGTTTGTTCCTATACACATCACGCTAAATCTTTTTATCATGAAAGTGATAAGAGAAAAATTAATAATGACCTTCTAAAAAAGATGGTTCAAAACTCAAAAGTTAATTATATTTTGAATGTTAATCCTCATTTTCACTTCTATGCATGCAGAATCTTTGATCCGATCACTATATATGGTTTGCCTTTAGTACTCCTATTCCGGCGTCATTATCATTATGTTGGAAATATGCGTCTAATTACTGATTAACTAAGGCAAGTTACAAAGTGTAAGACTATATACTTATCTCCTTGGTCGGTGCGATGTACAAAATCATAACGTAGGTTTTATCCAAAAGATTGAAAGGAGTATTGGATAATTTAATAATTCCCAACCAATTGGCCTTTGTTGGGGGAAGAAATATTCTTGATAGCTCGGTTATTGTTATGTTAGCGAGGCTATTTCGTGCAGTGGCGAAGCTTGACCCGAAGGTTCGGAGGGTCGGAAGTCACCGGAGGTTCGGAAGTCACTGGTTTCGGGGGGTCGAAACCCTATATTTTCAAAATTTTCTATACGGATACTATATAATCGGAACTTCTGCGCGAAAACACGGGGGGGTCGGCCGCCCCTCCCCGCCCCTACAAACCTTCGCCAGTGATTTCGTGGGCTAAGAAGATCAAAGTGAAGACGCTTATTTTTAAGGTGGATATAATATCTCATAACACATGCCTTGCAATCCTCTCTTCACCTTGATTCCCTCCTAGTCAATCTCACTCTTTAATTATCATTTATTATGTTTTGTACATTTTTAGTAAAGAGAGATATTCTCTCCTTTCTTGTTGTAACATTTTCTTGTATTTATACTTGTCCTATAATCACTAGAAAGAATCAAGTTTTTACCATTCTCATATAGTATCACCCAACCAAGATCAAATCTCCTTTCCTCTCTAAAATTCGCTGTCTTCTGTCCTTTGTTTTTTTTTTTTTTTTTTCATTTCAACCGAATCCCAAAGTTTTCTATTTTCTTCTTTTACTTTCTTCTGGTCAACAACTTTTCCTTGTCCTTTTTTTCTGCCAACCGGTTTCACCAAATGGCTATAACCAATCCATCTGACCTTTCCTCCATCCCCCTCCATTCCATTAGTCATCTCATTAACATTAAGTTGAACTCCACCGACTATCTCCCATGGGAGAAACAAATAAAACCGGTTTTGGCCTATATCAATTTACTCGGACATGGTAATGGTTCAACCACTCCCCCACCCGAAAAAATATCCACCGAAAATCAAACCTCCGATAATCCTGCATACCTTTCTTGGAAAACCAATGATCAAAAGGTCATTCTTTTGATAAATTCCACACCAACCGAAGAGGTCATGGTAGAAACCATCGACCACACCACGGCTGCCACTGTTTGGAAAGCTTTAACCGATGCCTATAGCCATTGTTCGATCGAACATATTCACAATCTAAAATATACCCTTCGAACCCTTCAAAAAGGAGACTCCCCTGTGTCCGAATTTGGTCAAAAATTCAAGTCCCTATCCCACCAACTTGTCGCTATTGGGCATCCCATAAGTGATAGGATAAGTGTCACTTGTTCCTTTTGGACTAGGCGCCTCATTTGAAAACTTCTCGACATCTCAACAAACCATCCATCCCGCACCTTCTTTTCGTGACCTCTAAACAAATGCCGAAAACAAAGAAATGTTTGTTCAAAAACTCCACGGGTCTCAACCTTAATTCCCAAGCTGCCTTTTACTTGAATCAAACAAAAAACCATACCGGCTCATCCTGTGACATCCTGCACCCTTCACTTTTCATAAATGTGCATAATTGGTCCCTCAACTATTTCAAAATTTTCCTTTTTAACCATCGTATTTTAATAGGACCAAAAGTCACAATTTAATAAAACTTATATTTTTTATAAGTAAAATTATGCACGTTTTATATTCACATCTACACCCGAGCACGTATGTTTCAAACCTTAATACTCAAAACTCTTAATTTTTGGTCATAAAACAACTTTGAAACCGAAGGAAACAAGTCCGGAACTTAAAGTTGATCAAAATAGAAAAAAATGATTTTTAGCTCTCACGGTCCGCGGAGACTGTCAAACAGTCAAAGTCTCAGTCAAATAGTCAAAGTTCTAGTCAAACAGTCAAAGTCCTAGTCAAACAGTCAATTAATCTTAAAACCTGACTTTATGGTGTTGACCAATTTAAATGGCTAATTGATCCAAAACTAGTATAAAAAACCACCTATGACCCATTACACTTTGCACCTATAAATCGATTGTTTCAATTCGATTAAACCCTCTCTCATACCTTTCTTCTATAGTCTATTACTTCTACAATCGAAGTTTTGATTATAAGTTCTTGTAATTGGCGAATTGGAAGCTTGGTATTCGTTCATTTTCGGTTTTTATTTCTTCAATTTGGACTAGCTACATTGTTGAGTCTTTGGATTCGCCTCACTTACATTCACAATGCTTAGAGGATAATTCAACATAGCAAATGTGAGTATATCTTTCCCCCTTTTGATTTTACACTTTTGGGGTGATTCATGTACATTTATTTATCTCACTCACTTAAACATGTTTTATTATCATATTCACATAGATGTCATTTCAAACTGATAAGAAAAAGAAATGTAGACAGTCATGATGAAACTGAAAACTGTTCAACTTATAATTTTTTTTAGAAATGTGAAAGGTCATGTATTAACTATACAACATCAACTCTATATAATAACATAATCTATGAACATTTTAGGGCACCTCTATATTTTCATCTTCTTCCATAATCCTCTCTTAACCCCAACGTAAAAAAAAAAAAAAAAAAAAAAAAGAGGATCAAAAGCTCATAAGTGGCAGACAACCGAACTCTCAGCACATGGTGGTTTGAAAACAAAAAATTCTACCTAATGATGAGCAATAACCGAAAGAGAATTTACAGGTGTGCAGAGAGTGTGCTCAGACATTGTACCAAACCTGTCGTGAAAAAAATGCTTGCCCTGGGTGTTCCTCATCTTAGTCAGTCAACAAAGGTAACTAAGCTGTTTGATGTATTAAAAAAATGTTTAAAAATTGTGAGCTGAGGGTTGTGTAGAGTTGTGAATTTGACAAAGAACGCTTTGAGGTGAAGGTGAAGTTTGATGATAGGGACGCAAAAATCTTTCACCCTAACGAGATCTCTTTCTCTAGGGATATAGATTTTTTGAACAGCTTGTCTGACAAACCAATTATAAACCAAACTGGAACAAAGTTTGGTTTAAAACTTGTAGTGATAGTCATGGGTCAAGTTGATATGTGGTCTGAAATGGACCAAACTTCAGACTATGAAGAAGGAGTTAAATGATGAGGACTTGGACCTTCAGGACATGTAGGTTGAGTCTGAGGGGAAACTAACTTCATAGTTTTCCCCCCTAGACACTAAATTTTTCATAGATGTTGGGAGGGGGGAGGGGGGGTTGTTTTGGTTAGGTATTTTCTAGTAATCAAGTTTTGAATGCTTTGTTTTTTATGTAATGATGTTCAGATGTAATGGATCTATGTTTTTAATAATATTATTGTTTTTGCTAGTTTTTTACTTCTTCTTTATGATTTTGTATGAAATGTCACAATCAAAATAAATGCAAATGCATAATTATTCAAACGCAAGTTAAGAATAACAAACAAACAAAGATCAGTATGATTAAAAAAAAAAAAACAAGACGCAAATACTATTATGAATAAACACAAATTAGGAACGTTGTTTGTCCCGTATTAATTCTCAAATGAAACAAGAGTATGAATCCAATATGATTTGTCATTTTCAAGCAGAAAATAAAATTTAGTTCAACATATTAAGACGCAAGTTTAATTAACAATGTGATTGATGTTAAAAATGCATCAAACTAAAAAGTTGTATACAAAAATATTAATAAACGCAAGTACAAATTCAACTTAAACACAAGCAAACGTGTAAACATATCTTCAATGAATCCTGAAAAAACAATAAATTAACCCTTTAAGACTTCAATAGTCTTCCAAACAGATCACTTAACACAAAATCATAATTGTAATAGAACGCAAATACAACAAAAAATCATGAAGTACAAAACTGACCCCCTTAAACACTTGCATAGTCTTCGAAAACAAAAAAAATAAAAATAAAAACACAAAAACATAAAATACATAGGACTATTGTGAATTAGATGATTCATATGCAATGTTTTCTTAAGACACAAGTTTAATTTACAATGTGATTGATGTTAAAATGCATCAAACTAAAAGTAATTGTATAAAAAAATATTAATAAACTTAAATACAAATTCAACTCAAACGCAATCATAGGTGTCAACATAGCTTCAATGTATCCCGAAAAATAATAAAATTAACCCCTTAAACACTTTAGTAGTCTTAAAAACATATCACTTAAACAAAATTATTATTGTAATAGAACGCAAATACAACAAAAAATTATGAAGTACAAAAAACTGACCCCTTAAACATTTCCATAGTCTTCGAACCATCACATCAAGCAACAAAACATTTTAATCCTCGAGAAAAAAAAGAAAGTATTAAAACTGGATAAAAAACAAAAATGAACGAACTGATTAAGACGATTAGGATTTATATTTACGAACTGCTGATCGTCTTCATCAAATTCACTCAGAAAATAGAGAATGGAAATTTAATTTAATTAGACTTTTTAACGCAGTGTTAAGGTTTTGAATTTTGTAATTTTTGAAATTGAAATACTAATAAAACGAATGGAACATAATTCCACAAATACGGAAAAAGTCTATTATACCCCCGATGTTGGAAAATTAAATACGAGGTAATCATCATAACCGCCTTCCACGTGTATAGTTGTTGTTCCTTCTTACGCTTTGTATATTAATAAACTTTGTACAGTAAACTTCCTCCTAAAAGAAACCGCATTTGAAAAACAATCTTGCCATGCAAAACAAGAAACAATAGAAAGAGAAGCCAATTTTACAAGTCGTTTTATGTATGCACGTATCAACACCATTGTTTATAAGAACGCTTTGCTTTCTTTCTTTTCATTACGGTAAACTAAACTACGCCTAAATGCTCCTCATCTATTTTGCACTTTATATGATTTGAACTCTTCACATCTAATATAGAGGGCTGACGTGTTACCACCACACCATCTCCCTTGGGATTTTTAACACTAGCCTCATTGCCAAGTCAAAGTTCCAAGTCTAAAGTTTGAATACTGGAAAATCTGACAAAATGTACGGGTTTGACATTTTTTCATAACTAAAATTTGAAAGCATATACGAAGAAATTTCATGGTTATTATTCATATAGCTATTATTCTCACTGCATTTAATAGTCTCCCCGAAGACCAAAGTCTTTGTCATGATGGTATCCCAAACCAACAAATCAAATAAATGCCATCAACGTTAACGCGACATTTAAATAGCTACATCAATAACCAAAAAATGAAACACTTTCTGTCAGCTAAAGAAAAAAGTGTTGTAATGCTTCATTTCATTCTTTTTCTATTTACATTTTGTTTTACAATTGCCGTAGAAGGTGCAACCACAAACAACACGGCAAGACCAGGCTGCCCGACCTAGTGCGGGAATATTACAGTTCCTTACCCTTTCGGTATTGGCACCCATTGTTCCCTAGAAGACTCGTTTAACCTGTCCTGCGACACTTCTTTTAAATCCCCAAAGTTGTTTCTTGGAGATGGAAACCTCGAAATATACAACATTTCAGATTCGGAGTTGCGCATCTTCACTTCAGTTTCTTATGGATGCTACAGCCATAGTGGGCCTGTGCGTGAATTTAAATCATCAGTTGACTTAGGGGGGAACGGGGTGTTCACCTTCTCAGTAAAGAACAAGTTCACAGTTATTGGTTGTGATGATTATGCTTTCGTCATGGGGACAAACAGAGCCGAGTTGTCTGGTGGTTGTTTTGGCCTATGTCGCAATGTAGATGTTGTGCCTAATGGACAATGCTCAGGAATAGGATGTTGTCAAACATCTATACCTGACCGCCTCTTATACTACAATACTACACTTCAAAGCTTAACAAGACACTCGATGTGTGGCGCTTCAATGAATGTGGCTATTGCTTTCTCGTAGAGGAAGGCGCGTTTGAGTTTGGTGGTGCCCGCGATTTATCAACTAAAGAGGATAGAGTCCACTATGCCCGTTCTGGTTGATTGGGTAATCGCACCCAATGGAAATTGCTGTGAGGTTAACGCATGCAAAGGAAACAGTTCATGTTATGATTTAGATAGCGGTGGTTATCGTTGTAAATGTGATAATGGTTACAAGGGTAACCCCTATCTTGATCAAGGCTGTCAAGGTATGTCATTCTCCATTTTAATTAGTCAAATATTAATAAATCATTTTGTTGCCTTATATATTCTTCAAGTAGCCTGCTTAACTTTCCTTTGCGTGCTAGACATCGACGAGTGCAACGATCCGGGAACCAACCCTTGTTATGGTGTTTGCGTTAATACTCTAGGAGGTTACAATTGTACGTGTCTACCGGGATCCTTTGGTGATGCAAACATACTAAATGGTTGTCAACATGTTGCCGCAAAAGATTCAAATCATTTAATGAACTCAATCATTATAGGTAATTCTTTCATTCAAATTTAATGCTTAATATGTTTATGTTCACTAATCAATTACGTTCAACATTCGTCCTTCACGGGTAGCTCAGTTGGTGAATGGATCAGGGATCTCTTTTGGAGGTCTCAGGTTCGATTCCCACGAAGGACATAATGAGAAATGATGGATGATTCATCGCCTATGGTCATGAGTTCGAGTCCTGATCTCGCCGGGTTTTAGCGGTTCACTACTGTCGCACCTTCGGACGGGTATGTGGGTCGGGTTTTCCCTGGAAGCGGGCTGTCAGGCGGGCTAGGGGATTCGTGTGTCCGGGGTGGGCCGGGCTGTGCCCCTGTCTTTGCCACTGGGATCCGCGTACGAAGTACCCGGCGTTGTTTAGTTCGCCGTTAAAAAAAAAAAAAAAAAAAAAAAGTTACGTTCAACATTCATTGAAAGTAGGACGGAAGACGATACTATAGTTGTTTGATCATTTGTGTTAGTGAAAGAAGATGGTAAATAATCTTTACAATGGAATATTAATAGAAAGGATATACCTACGATCAAGGGACTGACAGCCGATATGAAAATGCACAATATCTAAATCCCACAATCAGAATGACTTTCTTTCGGTTCAGAATTTTTTAGGATTGGTAATTTTGGGTCTGGATTTTTTTTGAATACTCTAACTGGACCTATTAAAAGCAGGTATTGGTCAGAGATTAAATATTTAGAACATCCACAATGCTAAGATCATCCGTTGTGGGACGCGAACGAGCAGACGCGAGCCACCAACTTAACTCTTAAGTAACCCCATCGCTTGTGCTCACTTGACCCCGTTGTGGGTAGGGGTGAGCACCGGCGCCACCTGTGCTCACTTTCTGTCGTTAACGCACGCGAGTACCATTGCGTGTACTCGCGCCGGGCTCTTTGGTTGTGCTCGCGCCAGGGTTGTTTTGGCTGGAGGTGAGCACCGGACTAAAACCTTGCTCGCGCGTGTATTACAACGGACAGTCTAACACAAGTCCAAAATTACAAACCGACACACCACCATGATACATCTTGCTAAAGCACAACAATTTCAAACCCATTTTTTTCCCTACAACTATAAATCATTCCAAATCTTCACCTCACATCTCACTTTTTAATAAATAATAAAATATTATATGTGCGTGTGTGGGACCCTCTCCCCCCAAAACCGGACCGTCCCACCCTCCAAACCATGTTCCGGACGACACCTACTTTGGACGACACCTTCCTCCTTTTTCTTTTCTCAATATTTCACAAGACTCCCTCACCGATCATTGCATCCCTATGGGCTTGCCTGAAAAACTGAGAAACAACAACCTTACTTTTCTCTTTTATACTGTAAATACTCTAGGGAGACAATCTAGAGAGTTGCGCACAAAAGCTTATCCCATCATCACCCTCATGTAGTTTTGCCCCTGTAAACGGGGATTCCAACCAAAAAAATAGGGGTCCACATCACCTCCTCGCCCCTGTTAACTCCCGTCCTTGCAGATAATGAAAGGTGGAATTCGGACAAAAGCTTGGTAATCTTAGAAGAAATTTTTGCAATTTTCTCCTAATTATCCATTGGAGTTAATTTGAAACTTTCATACCATAGGGATACCATTTATGTATTTTACAAATTTAGGTGTAAGAAAAAGCAGTTCATTTACCAAAGTTTTTTTTGTATTTGTGTTCATTCTTATAGGTGTTAGCATAAGCGGTGGTATACTCTTTCTTGTTGTTGTCAGCTTTGTGTTGTATAAAGTGATAAAAAGAACACAAAAATTACGGCAAAGAAAGAGGGTTTTCAAACGTAATGGTGGTTTACTTCTAAAACAACGAGAAGAAGCTGACCCGTCTTTAGTTGATAAGACCATAATTTTTACATCTCATGAGTTGGAAAAGGCCACTGACAACTTCAATGAGAATAGAATTATTGGTCGAGGAGGTCAAGGTACGGTCTATAAAGGGATGTTGGTGGATGGAAGGATTGTAGCAGTCAAGAAATCAAAAATTGTTGATGAAAGCCAGTTAGACCAGTTCATAAATGAGGTGGCCGTTCTCTCCCAAGTTAATCATAGGAACGTAGTAAAACTTTTAGGATGTTGCTTAGAGACAGATGTCCCAATGCTTATATCTGAATTCATTCCAAACGGTACCTTGTATGATTGTCTTCATGGTGAGACTAATGAGTTCCCATTCTCTTTTAACATGATATTGCAAGTAGCTACAGAGGTTGCAGGAGCACTTGCTTACTTGCATTCCGCAACTTCTATTCCAATATACCATAGAGACATCAAAACGAGTAATATACTTTTGGATCATAAATATAAGGCTAAATGTCACACCCTCAAATTCCACTTGCGGGGTTTTACCGCGAGGCGCATGACAAACCAGGATTTAAGTCAACGGTCACAATAAACAACACTATATGCATAACACAATACCCAAAAGATATAATTATAAAAGCATAAACTGTAGCGGAAGCTTTAAATGTTTACAACCCAAAAGACATTGTTTAATGTTTAACAAGACCATGCTCCTAACTCTAGACGCCCGTGCAGACTTGTGCGCCTAGTTCCCGTTGTAGCTACCTTAGCGACCTGAGAAAAACATGCCAAAAGACGTCAACATATTATGCTGGTGAGTTCACAGGTTTGTTCAAAAAGAGTTACCAAGTGTTACCATGTCCATACTATATCAATGTTACCAAGTACGCTAGCTAGGCGTCTGTTTTGTTACTACTACGATTGGAAACCATTACTGGACACGTTTAGCAATGTTTAGCATGTTTAGCAGCCCGTAATGTTCAGCACGATAATGTTCCTGTTCGAGACAATATGCACCCGCCCGGCCCTCCAAGCCGACGAGTGGGGCAGGTCACGCCCAATAGATCTATCCACATTTCCCCCGTTGTGCAACCCCGCACATTCATGGTTTCCCCCGGGACTTTCAAAAGATCGCATAGTACACAAGTTCAAAACCATAGTATGACATATATTACCAAAACAGTTTAGCGCATGTTTTCTCCCCCAAAAGTTAAAGCAGTAAAAGTGGGGCCGTGAACTCACCTTAGATAGCGTTCCTCAAATATATGTAAAGATGTTTAGCCCTTGATAATCCCTCTACCGGAGATCTATCAAAATTTTCACATAAGTGTTCCGACTAATAACCATAAGGTTATCTAGTCCCCGATTGTCCAGATCACAACCAAGTATGTTTTAAAACGTGTTTAAATGTTTAGCCGACACACTAGACCGACCCGACATCTCGTTGGTGACCCATTACCCTAACTAATCAAGTACACATAGATTACATGCAAGGTTCAAGCATAAAACACTTAGTTTGTATCAAAAATCTCATTTCTGCTAACATAGGGTCGAATGTGGCTTTGGGGTGGTCGAAGGTGGCCTTAACTGGTCGAATGTGGCTTTGAACCTCCACCTTCGCCCCTTTTCCTCCCACCTTCGCCCATTTTAGTTCGTTCGCCCCTTTTTGATTCCAGGTTCGACCCCTGGAACCCACCTTCGCCCGTTTGACTGGCCGAAGGTGTTCCAGGTTCGACCCTGCTGTGTTGTTTACTCAAAAACGCGTCCAAAAACATCCGAAAACATCATGAAACATCATGAGTTACAGCAGTCAAGCATCATTAATATATTCCTACGAAACCCTACCAATTTTACCCCAAAATCTATCCGTTTTACAAGTTTCCTAAAATAGTAAATTATGGAGATGTCACATCATCATGCATGAAAATATTACCCAATTAGGAAACTTTCTGAAATCAATCAATAATCAGCTCATCATACTTGATTCATCATGAGCAAGAAACCCTTATCATAACCTTATCATAACTATCCAAAAACAAGCCCTAAATCTAACTAAAAACCCCTTTAATCGTCAAAACACCATCAACAATCAAAGGTAACATGTTTCAATCATAACCCATCATTAATAACAGCCCTAGGTTGTTGTCATATCATTTATACAACAAGTAATCATCAAACAATGCATAATATCATATTAACACATGTTTAGTTTGCATAAAAACTCATTGTTTATGAATAGGTTTTATTTAGAAAGATATTAGGAAGGTTTTTACCCATAAAACATGTTGATATCAGATCTGGACCCTTGGGGTTTAGATGAAAACAAGTCAAAATTGTTTAAAAAGGATTTGGAATGAAGAACACACCTTAGATTTTCACTTGTAATGATTTAGAGAGTTAGGTTATGAAAAACAAGCTCAAAAACTCCTTCCCCAATGATAATAGCTGATAGAGAGTGTTTGGAGGCGTTTAGGGTTTGTGAAATGGTGAAAAATGGCTAAGGATGGTATTTATACCAGGTCCAGGTTCGCCCATTTTATGTGGTCGAATGTGGAACTTTTCCACATTCGCCCATTTGTAATGGTCGAATGTGGAATCTTTCCACATTCGCCCACTTTGTTTCTACATTCGCCCATTTCTCAAGTTCCATTTCCACATTCGCCCACTATTTCCACATTCAGGTCATCAGCACTTTTTAACACATGTTAACAGCACTCTTTAACACATGTTAACCTTTTTCCAGTTTGTCGTGTTTAACGCATTCTAACACATCTTAACACGTAAGCATGCATCCATAGTCTATACTTAGCATGTTTAGGCACGTATAATCATTTGTACATCGTTTAAGCAAGTATAAGTATACAATCCACCACACGACCCATAATCTACACATATACTTAATTAGTTCATGTAATGTCACCAACAACGGAACCCGGTACTAATGTATTCCCAAAACGACTCCCAATGATCCTCCAGATCATTGAACCCTGGACAATCCTAATTTGACCCGACTCAACTAACCCAGTTAAGTTTGTTCATAAACGTTTCTTGCTAAGGTAGACTTAGATGTTACTATTATGTTTAAGCCGAACATGCCGGGTGTCACATCATCCCCACGTTGAAAGAATTTTCGTCCCGAAAATTGCACGAAGCCCAAAAATGAAAAAGACGAAAAGGAAGAAAACGAAAAGAAAAGTTACCGGTTGTCACATCATCCCCACGTTGAAAGGGAATCTCGCCCCGAGATTCACTCTGCTTCAGCAGTAACATGCCTGGATTCGAACGCGCGCTTTGGAAAGAGATGAGGGTACTTAGCCTTCATCTGGTCCTCTCGTTCCCACATGAACTCCGGTCCACGATCCGAGTTCCAACGAACTTTAACAATGCGGATTTTACTCCGCCGAAGGCTACGAATCTTGTAGTCCAGAATCTCCACGGGTTCCTCCACAATGCGAAGACGATCATCAACCTTGATCTCTTCCAGTGGCACAACAAGAGATTCATCAGCCAAACACTTCCTTAAGTTAGACACATGGAAGACGTTGTGAACATTACCGAGCTCCGTCGGTAAACCAAGTCTGTACGCCACCGGCCCAATCCGTTCCAGGATTGCGAACGGTCCGACGTAACGAGGGTTAAGCTTGCCACGCTTTCCAAAGCGTATGACGCCCTTCCATGGTGAAACTTTCAGAAGCACCTTGTCCCCAACCTGAAACTCTAGCGGTTTGCGACGACGATCGGCATAGCTCTTCTGACGATCCCGCGCAGCTGCCAAACGGTTACGGATCTGTACGATTTTCTCCGAAGTTTCGTACACCAGTTCCGGGCCAGTGAGCTGACTCTCGCCCACCTCGGCCCAACACAAGGGAGATCGGCATTTCCGTCCATACAGAGCTTCGAACGGAGCTGCCCCGATACTGGAGTGGTAGCTGTTGTTGTAGGAGAACTCCACCAACGGCAGGTGAGTCTCCCAACCCTTGCCAAAATCGATGACACATGCCCGCAGCATGTCCTCCAGTGTTTGTATCGTCCGCTCACTCTGCCCGTCAGTTTGCGGATGATAAGCCGTACTCATATCCAGCTGAGTACCCAAGGCCTTATGAAGAGCCTTCCAGAACCGCGAAGCAAAGCGGGAATCACGATCAGAAATGATAGAAACAGGCACCCCGTGCCGAGAGACCACCTCCTTAAGGTAGAGTCGAGCCAACCGCTCGAGTCCATCCGTTTCCTTAATAGGTATGAAGTGTGCCGATTTCGTCAACCGGTCGACGATCACCCAAATCATGTCGCAACCACTTGGTGATCTCGGTAGTTTGGTGACGAAATCCATCGTGATCCGCTCCCACTTCCATTCTGGAATCTCAGGTTGCTGTAGGAGACCAGACGGCTTCTGATACTCCACCTTGACCTTAGCACAGGTCAAGCATTTGCTCACATAGGAGGCTATATCAGCCTTCATGTTCGGCCACCAATAAAGTATCTTCAGATCCTGATACATCTTATCGGAGCCTGGATGAATAGAATACCGGGATTTCTGAGCCTCGTCCAAGACAAGCTCCCGTAATCCCCCGAGTAAAGGAACCCAAACACGCCCAGCGAAGTAGTGTAGGCCATCAGACCTAAGCTCAAGGTGTTTGTCCGCACTGTGCATCGTTTCGGCCTTAAGGTTTTCCTCCTTTAAGGCATCCGCCTGAGCCGAACGGATCCGGTCAGGCAAGGAGGAATGAATGGTAAGCTGCAAGGCTCGGACTCGCCGAGGCTTCGCCGACTCCTTCCTGCTCAAGGCATCCGCCACAACGTTTGCCTTGCCAGGATGGTATTTGATCGCACAGTCGTAATCGTTCAAAAGTTCAACCCAACGACGCTGCCGCATGTTTAACACCTTCTGGTCGAAAATATGCTGGAGACTCTTGTGATCGGTGTAAACTTCACACTTGGTACCGTACAAGTAATGTCTCCAGATTTTCAACGCAAAGACTACTGCACCCAGCTCCAAGTCATGAGTAGTATAGTTCTTCTCGTGAACCTTGAGTTGACGAGAAGCGTAAGCGATAACCTTCCCGCGTTGCATCAACACGCAACCGAGACCCCGAATCGAAGCATCACAGTACACCACAAAATCATCCGTACCCTCGGGTAAGGATAAGATAGGAGCAGAACAAAGTTTAAGCTTCAGCATCTGAAATGCTGATTCCTGTAGTTCGCCCCAGTCGAACTTTCGGTCCTTCTGGGTGAGAGCAGTGAGGGGTTGAGCGATCTTCGAAAATCCCTCGATAAACCGCCGATAGTAACCTGCAAGACCCAGGAATTGCCGCACCTCAGATGGCGTCTTTGGTGCTTCCCAGTCTTTAATAGCTTCGATCTTAGCCGGATCGACATGAATTCCCAGTTCATTCACCACATGCCCTAGGAATTGAACTTCGCGTAACCAAAAATCACACTTTGAGAACTTAGCATACAACTGCTCCCGTCTCAAAAGTTCCAAGACCAACCGCAGATGTTCCTCATGATCCGCCTTGTTCTTGGAATAAATCAGAATGTCATCAATGAACACGATAACGAACTTATCAAGGTACGGCTTACAAACACGGTTCATCAAATCCTGAACACTGCCGGTGCGTTAGTGAGACCGAAAGGCATGACCAAGAACTCAAAATGGCCATAACGAGTGCGAAAAGCAGTCTTCTGTATGTCAGCTTCCCTGACGCGTAACTGGTGATAACCGGACCGCAAGTCAATCTTCGAGTAGTAGCTGGAGCCCTGAAGCTGGTCAAAGAGATCATCAATGCGAGGAAGAGGATAACGATTCTTGATGGTCACTTTGTTCAGCTCACGGTAATCGATACACATACGAAGGCTCCCATCCTTTTTCTTCACAAACAAAATAGGAGCTCCCCACGGGGACGAGCTCGGTCGAATGAAACCCTTTTCCAAGAGTTCCTGTAACTGGCTGGATAACTCTTGCATCTCGGGTGGTGCAAGACGATACGGGGCTCGGGCAATAGGAGCTGCGCCCGGAGCGAGATCAATACCAAACTCAACCTGACGATGGGGAGGAAGACCAGGCAAATCGTCAGGAAACACATCAGAAAAGTCACGAACCACCGGGATATCCTCGATCTTCTTCTCATCGTCAGTAGAAACGTTTACAAGTGCCAAAATGGCCGAACAGCCCTTTCGAAGATACCTACGGGCTTTCATGCTAGAAATGATACTCAGCGGAGCACCGCTTTTCTCGCCATGAACCGAAAGAATCTCTCCATCGGGGAGAGGGATCCGAATAACCTTGTCAAAGCAAACAATCTCTGCACGATACAACGATAACCAATCCATGCCCACAACGACATCGAAACTACCCAGAGGTACAGGCATAAGGTCAATGGGGAATGACAGACCCGACAGTTCCAAGTGACACTCCCTAAGGATATGAGTCGCCTCGATGTTCTTACCGTTAGCCAATTCTATCAAATACTTAGCCTCTAAAGGTGTGGGTATTATATCTAGCAACTGACTAACATCCACAGATACGAAGCTCTTATCGGCACCAGAATCAAATAAAACAGAAACATAGCGATTGTTGAGAAGGAACGTACCGGTAACTGTGTCTGGATCCTGCCTAGCCTCCGCAGACCCAATGACGAAAGCACGCGCAGTCCTGCCTCCGCCGCCATTCCCGTTACCGTTCCCGTCCCTCCCGTTATCGCCCTGCTTCAGTTTGGGACAATCACGCTTGAAATGTCCCGTGTCACCACAGTTGTAACACCCCTGCCTCCCCTGAGTCCCCTGAGCAGCAGGAGCAGGAGTAGCCACAGGAGTCTGAGTTGGGGTGAGCGCCACCTTGCAATCCTTAGCATGGTGCCCCAACTTATGGCACCGATGACAACGAGCTCGATCACAATTCCCAGAATGGTGAAAGCCACACTTGTTACACTTGGGATGCTTCCCAATGTATCCACCTGTCTTCTGCGAAGAAGACGACCCAGATCCTTCAATCTTCTTGGCCGGTTGAGACGGCACCGGCACTGTACTCTTACTCACATTCTCCCATTTCCTCTTGTTGCCCTCAGAACCCTTCACAGTCGAGCCCTTGGGAGGTAAAGCACCTTCCAGAATCTTCATGTTGGTCATCTTGTGTGCAGAACGGACGACCTCAGCCAGTGTAGGGAGGTTCCCAGCAGCCACTAACCCAGCAATCTCCGGCACCAACCCAGAGATGTAGTGCTCAATCCTACGGTACTCAGGTGTGTGCATGTCAGGACACAACACCGCCAGCTCATTGCGTCGCACAGTATACTCTTCAATCTCGGACCCCACCATCTTGTAGTTCCAGACTTCATGTTCCAGCTTCTGCACTTCCTCCCTGGGACAGTACTCGCTCTTCAATAACTGAACAAAATCCGCCCAAAGCATAGCATGAGCTTCCCCCAAGCCCATGTTCTGCGTCGTAGCATTCCACCATGTCAAAGCAGGACCCTCAAATGTCGCAGTGGCATACTTGACCCGGTCCTCAACAGGACAGTTACACATCAAGAAAACAGATTCAACCTTCTCCAACCATCGGAGCAGTCCCACTGCCCCTTCAGTTCCAGCGAAGTTGTGGGGCTGACAGTCCCTAAACTTCTTGTAAGAACACTGAGGTGGAGGCGGGTTGACAGCAGCACCACCCATAGCATTGTGCCCGGCCTGGAAAGCAGCCAAGGCTATGTTCACTTGCTGTTGAAGCAAGTTGTTCAGCTCTGCTTGGGTCATGTTGATGTTACCACGACCACCGCCACGACCACCGCCGCCACGACCACCACCACGACGTCCACCACCACGTGCGCCCGACATGATCTGACAAATCAGAAATCGAGAGATTCAGATTCACTGCTAGTGTCAACCACTAGTAGCTAGAAAGTTACGCCTAGACCCAATCCGGGACTATGCATCCAAGTTCATAGTCCACTTGAATTCTCATGCATTTCAGTTTATGATTTCGTGTGCACCCGAAATGATAAACTGCTCTACATGGTCCTCCAAGCTTTCCCTCAGCTTGAACTCAAGTCGCCGAATGTCGGCATCTAGCATCATGCTATCACAAGCATAAGTGCACAAGATAATGTGTAAGCAAGTGCGTCTATTGGGGTACGAAAGGGAGACGTCCGAATCCTGGACAGACCTCGAGAGTACGCAAGACTACCCCAATACACGACACTGCCGTGCAAAAACCAACGAGTCAACTCCTTCTCCTTCAATCCCCGAAGAAGAACATAAGAGTGTGTAAAGCCAAGAGCGAGGACGGATGATGTAACAGAGAAGTGCGATGATGATGTAAAGACACCCCGACAAAGTTAGTACATGTTCCAAACCGACTCAAGTATGTGACCGTCTAGTGTGTGCGACTCGGCTATAGACTAGACTCTAAATGCAGTCCTAGTTCACTATAACCATTGGCTCTGATACCAATCTGTCACACCCTCAAATTCCACTTGCGGGGTTTTACCGCGAGTCGCATGACAAACCAGGATTTAAGTCAACGGTCACAATAAACAACACTATATGCATAACACAATACCCAAAAGATATAATTATAAAAGCATAAACTGTAGCGGAAGCTTTAAATGTTTACAACCCAAAAGACATTGTTTAATGTTTAACAAGACCATGCTCCTAACTCTAGACGCCCGTGCAGACTTGTGCGCCTAGTTCCCGTTGTAGCTACCTTAGCGACCTGAGAAAAACATGCCAAAAGACGTCAACATATTATGCTGGTGAGTTCACAGGTTTGTTCAAAAAGAGTTACCAAGTGTTACCATGTCCATACTATATCAATGTTACCAAGTACGCTAGCTAGGCGTCTGTTTTGTTACTACTACGATTGGAAACCATTACTGGACACGTTTAGCAATGTTTAGCATGTTTAGCAGCCCGTAATGTTCAGCACGATAATGTTCCTGTTCGAGACAATATGCACCCGCCCGGCCCTCCAAGCCGACGAGTGGGGCAGGTCACGCCCAATAGATCTATCCACATTTCCCCCGTTGTGCAACCCCGCACATTCATGGTTTCCCCCGGACTTTCAAAAGATCGCATAGTACACAAGTTCAAAACCATAGTATGACATATATTACCAAAACAGTTTAGCGCATGTTTTCTCCCCCAAAAGTTAAAGCAGTAAAAGTGGGGCCGTGAACTCACCTTAGATAGCGTTCCTCAAATATATGTAAAGATGTTTAGCCCTTGATAATCCCTCTACCGGAGATCTATCAAAATTTTCACATAAGTGTTCCGACTAATAACCATAAGGTTATCTAGTCCCCGATTGTCCAGATCACAACCAAGTATGTTTTAAAACGTGTTTAAATGTTTAGCCGACACACTAGACCGACCCGACATCCCGTTGGTGACCCATTACCCTAACTAATCAAGTACACATAGATTACATGCAAGGTTCAAGCATAAAACACTTAGTTTGTATCAAAAATCTCATTTCTGCTAACATAGGGTCGAATGTGGCTTTGGGGTGGTCGAAGGTGGCCTTAACTGGTCGAATGTGGCTTTGAACCTCCACCTTCGCCCCTTTTCCTCCCACCTTCGCCCATTTTAGTTCGTTCGCCCCTTTTTGATTCCAGGTTCGACCCCTGGAACCCACCTTCGCCCGTTTGACTGGCCGAAGGTGTTCCAGGTTCGACCCTGCTGTGTTGTTTACTCAAAAACGCGTCCAAAAACATCCGAAAACATCACGAAACATCATGAGTTACAGCAGTCAAGCATCATTAATATATTCCTACGAAACCCTACCAATTTTACCCCAAAATCTATCCGTTTTACAAGTTTCCTAAAATAGTAAATTATGGAGATGTCACATCATCATGCATGAAAATATTACCCAATTAGGAAACTTTCTGAAATCAATCAATAATCAGCTCATCATACTTGATTCATCATGAGCAAGAAACCCTTATCATAACCTTATCATAACTATCCAAAAACAAGCCCTAAATCTAACTAAAAACCCCTTTAATCGTCAAAACACCATCAACAATCAAAGGTAACATGTTTCAATCATAACCCATCATTAATAACAGCCCTAGGTTGTTGTCATATCATCTATACAACAAGTAATCATCAAACAATGCATAATATCATATTAACACATGTTTAGTTTGCATAAAAACTCATTGTTTATGAATAGGTTTTATTTAGAAAGATATTAGGAAGGTTTTTACCCATAAAACATGTTGATATCAGATCTGGACCCTTGGGGTTTAGATGAAAACAAGTCAAAATTGTTTAAAAAGGATTTGGAATGAAGAACACACCTTAGATTTTCACTTGTAATGATTTAGAGAGTTAGGTTATGAAAAACAAGCTCAAAAACTCCTTCCCCAATGATAATAGCTGATAGAGAGTGTTTGGAGGCGTTTAGGGTTTGTGAAATGGTGAAAAATGGCTAAGGATGGTATTTATACCAGGTCCAGGTTCGCCCATTTTATGTGGTCGAATGTGGAACTTTTCCACATTCGCCCATTTGTAATGGTCGAATGTGGAATCTTTCCACATTCGCCCACTTTGTTTCTACATTCGCCCATTTCTCAAGTTCCATTTCCACATTCGCCCACTATTTCCACATTCAGGTCATCAGCACTTTTTAACACATGTTAACAGCACTCTTTAACACATGTTAACCTTTTTCTAGTTTGTCGTGTTTAACGCATTCTAACACATCTTAACACGTAAGCATGCATCCATAGTCTATACTTAGCATGTTTAGGCACGTATAATCATTTGTACATCGTTTAAGCAAGTATAAGTATACAATCCACCACACGACCCATAATCTACACATATACTTAATTAGTTCATGTAATGTCACCAACAACGGAACCCGGTACTAATGTATTCCCAAAACGACTCCCAATGATCCTCCAGATCATTGAACCCTGGACAATCCTAATTTGACCCGACTCAACTAACCCAGTTAAGTTTGTTCATAAACGTTTCTTACTAAGGTAGACTTAGATGTTACTATTATGTTTAAGCCGAACATGCCGGGTGTCACATCATCCCCACGTTGAAAGAATTTTCGTCCCGAAAATTGCACGAAGCCCAAAAATGAAAAAGACGAAAAGGAAGAAAACGAAAAGAAAAGTTACCGGTTGTCACATCATCCCCACGTTGAAAGGGAATCTCGCCCCGAGATTCACTCTGCTTCAGCAGTAACATGCCTGGATTCGAACGCGCGCTTTGGAAAGAGATGAGGGTACTTAGCCTTCATCTGGTCCTCTCGTTCCCACATGAACTCCGGTCCACGATCCGAGTTCCAACGAACTTTAACAATGCGGATTTTACTCCGCCGAAGGCTACGAATCTTGTAGTCCAGAATCTCCACGGGTTCCTCCACAATGCGAAGACGATCATCAACCTTGATCTCTTCCAGTGGCACAACAAGAGATTCATCAGCCAAACACTTCCTTAAGTTAGACACATGGAAGACGTTGTGAACATTACCGAGCTCCGTCGGTAAACCAAGTCTGTACGCCACCGGCCCAATCCGTTCCAGGATTGCGAACGGTCCGACGTAACGAGGGTTAAGCTTGCCACGCTTTCCAAAGCGTATGACGCCCTTCCATGGTGAAACTTTCAGAAGCACCTTGTCCCCAACCTGAAACTCTAGCGGTTTGCGACGACGATCGGCATAGCTCTTCTGACGATCCCGCGCAGCTGCCAAACGGTTACGGATCTGTACGATTTTCTCCGAAGTTTCGTACACCAGTTCCGGGCCAGTGAGCTGACTCTCGCCCACCTCGGCCCAACACAAGGGAGATCGGCATTTCCGTCCATACAGAGCTTCGAACGGAGCTGCCCCGATACTGGAGTGGTAGCTGTTGTTGTAGGAGAACTCCACCAACGGCAGGTGAGTCTCCCAACCCTTGCCAAAATCGATGACACATGCCCGCAGCATGTCCTCCAGTGTTTGTATCGTCCGCTCACTCTGCCCGTCAGTTTGCGGATGATAAGCCGTACTCATATCCAGCTGAGTACCCAAGGCCTTATGAAGAGCCTTCCAGAACCGCGAAGCAAAGCGGGAATCACGATCAGAAATGATAGAAACAGGCACCCCGTGCCGAGAGACCACCTCCTTAAGGTAGAGTCGAGCCAACCGCTCGAGTCCATCCGTTTCCTTAATAGGTATGAAGTGTGCCGATTTCGTCAACCGGTCGACGATCACCCAAATCATGTCGCAACCACTTGGTGATCTCGGTAGTTTGGTGACGAAATCCATCGTGATCCGCTCCCACTTCCATTCTGGAATCTCAGGTTGCTGTAGGAGACCAGACGGCTTCTGATACTCCACCTTGACCTTAGCACAGGTCAAGCATTTGCTCACATAGGAGGCTATATCAGCCTTCATGTTCGGCCACCAATAAAGTATCTTCAGATCCTGATACATCTTATCGGAGCCTGGATGAATAGAATACCGGGATTTCTGAGCCTCGTCCAAGACAAGCTCCCGTAATCCCCCGAGTAAAGGAACCCAAACACGCCCAGCGAAGTAGTGTAGGCCATCAGACCTAAGCTCAAGGTGTTTGTCCGCACTGTGCATCGTTTCGGCCTTAAGGTTTTCCTCCTTTAAGGCATCCGCCTAAGCCGAACGGATCCGGTCAGGCAAGGAGGAATGAATGGTAAGCTGCAAGGCTCGGACTCGCCGAGGCTTCGCCGACTCCTTCCTGCTCAAGGCATCCGCCACAACGTTTGCCTTGCCAGGATGGTATTTGATCGCACAGTCGTAATCGTTCAAAAGTTCAACCCAACGACGCTGCCGCATGTTTAACACCTTCTGGTCGAAAATATGCTGGAGACTCTTGTGATCGGTGTAAACTTCACACTTGGTACCGTACAAGTAATGTCTCCAGATTTTCAACGCAAAGACTACTGCACCCAGCTCCAAGTCATGAGTAGTATAGTTCTTCTCGTGAACCTTGAGTTGACGAGAAGCGTAAGCGATAACCTTCCCGCGTTGCATCAACACGCAACCGAGACCCCGAATCGAAGCATCACAGTACACCACAAAATCATCCGTACCCTCGGGTAAGGATAAGATAGGAGCAGAACAAAGTTTAAGCTTCAGCATCTGAAATGCTGATTCCTGTAGTTCGCCCCAGTCGAACTTTCGGTCCTTCTGGGTGAGAGCAGTGAGGGGTTGAGCGATCTTCGAAAATCCCTCGATAAACCGCCGATAGTAACCTGCAAGACCCAGGAATTGCCGCACCTCAGATGGCGTCTTTGGTGCTTCCCAGTCTTTAATAGCTTCGATCTTAGCCGGATCGACATGAATTCCCAGTTCATTCACCACATGCCCTAGGAATTGAACTTCGCGTAACCAAAAATCACACTTTGAGAACTTAGCATACAACTGCTCCCGTCTCAAAAGTTCCAAGACCAACCGCAGATGTTCCTCATGATCCGCCTTGTTCTTGGAATAAATCAGAATGTCATCAATGAACACGATAACGAACTTATCAAGGTACGGCTTACAAACACGGTTCATCAAATCCTGAACACTGCCGGTGCGTTAGTGAGACCGAAAGGCATGACCAAGAACTCAAAATGGCCATAACGAGTGCGAAAAGCAGTCTTCTGTATGTCAGCTTCCCTGACGCGTAACTGGTGATAACCGGACCGCAAGTCAATCTTCGAGTAGTAGCTGGAGCCCTGAAGCTGGTCAAAGAGATCATCAATGCGAGGAAGAGGATAACGATTCTTGATGGTCACTTTGTTCAGCTCACGGTAATCGATACACATACGAAGGCTCCCATCCTTTTTCTTCACAAACAAAATAGGAGCTCCCCACGGGGACGAGCTCGGTCGAATGAAACCCTTTTCCAAGAGTTCCTGTAACTGGCTGGATAACTCTTGCATCTCGGGTGGTGCAAGACGATACGGGGCTCGGGAAATAGGAGCTGCGCCCGGAGCGAGATCAATACCAAACTCAACCTGACGATGGGGAGGAAGACCAGGCAAATCGTCAGGAAACACATCAGAAAAGTCACGAACCACCGGGATATCCTCGATCTTCTTCTCATCGTCAGTAGAAACGTTTACAAGTGCCAAAATGGCCGAACAGCCCTTTCGAAGATACCTACGGGCTTTCATGCTAGAAATGATACTCAGCGGAGCACCGCTTTTCTCGCCATGAACCGAAAGAATCTCTCCATCGGGGAGAGGGATCCGAATAACCTTGTCAAAGCAAACAATCTCTGCACGATACAACGATAACCAATCCATGCCCACAACGACATCGAAACTACCCAGAGGTACAGGCATAAGGTCAATGGGGAATGACAGACCCGACAGTTCCAAGTGACACTCCCTAAGGATATGAGTCGCCTCGATGTTCTTACCGTTAGCCAATTCTATCAAATACTTAGCCTCTAAAGGTGTGGGTATTATATCTAGCAACTGACTAACATCCACAGATACGAAGCTCTTATCGGCACCAGAATCAAATAAAACAGAAACATAGCGATTGTTGAGAAGGAACGTACCGGTAACTGTGTCTGGATCCTGCCTAGCCTCCACAGACCCAATGACGAAAGCACGCGCAGTCCTGCCTCCGCCGCCATTCCCGTTACCGTTCCCGCCCCTCCCGTTATCGCCCTGCTTCAGTTTGGGACAATCACGCTTGAAATGTCCCGTGTCACCACAGTTGTAACACCCCTGCCTCCCCTGAGTCCCCTGAGCAGCAGGAGCAGGAGTAGCCACAGGAGTCTGAGTTGGGGTGAGCGCCACCTTGCAATCCTTAGCATGGTGCCCCAACTGATGGCACCGATGACAACGAGCTCGATCACAATTCCCAGAATGGTGAAAGCCACACTTGTTACACTTGGGATGCTTCCCAATGTATCCACCTGTCTTCTGCGAAGAAGACGACCCAGATCCTTCAATCTTCTTGGCCGGTTGAGACGGCACCGGCACTGCACTCTTACTCACATTCTCCCATTTCCTCTTGTTGCCCTCAGAACCCTTCACAGTCGAGCCCTTGGGAGGTAAAGCACCTTCCAGAATCTTCATGTTGGTCATCTTGTGTGCAGAACGGACGACCTCAGCCAGTGTAGGGAGGTTCCCAGCAGCCACTAACCCAGCAATCTCCGGCACCAACCCAGAGATGTAGTGCTCAATCCTACGGTACTCAGGTGTGTGCATGTCAGGACACAACACCGCCAGCTCATTGCGTCGCACAGTATACTCTTCAATCTCGGACCCCACCATCTTGTAGTTCCAGACTTCATGTTCCAGCTTCTGCACTTCCTCCCTGGGACAGTACTCGCTCTTCAATAACTGAACAAAATCCGCCCAAAGCATAGCATGAGCTTCCCCCAAGCCCATGTTCTGCGTCGTAGCATTCCACCATGTCAAAGCAGGACCCTCAAATGTCGCAGTGGCATACTTGACCCGGTCCTCAACAGGACAGTTACACATCAAGAAAACAGATTCAACCTTCTCCAACCATCGGAGCAGTCCCACTGCCCTTTCAGTTCCAGCGAAGTTGTGGGGCTGACAGTCCCTAAACTTCTTGTAAGAACACTGAGGTGGAGGCGGGTTGACAGCAGCACCACCCATAGCATTGTGCCCGGCCTGGAAAGCAGCCAAGGCTATGTTCACTTGCTGTTGAAGCAAGTTGTTCAGCTCTGCTTGGGTCATGTTGATGTTACCACGACCACCGCCACGACCACCGCCGCCACGACCACCACCACGACGTCCACCACCACGTGCGCCCGACATGATCTGACAAATCAGAAATCGAGAGATTCAGATTCACTGCTAGTGTCAACCACTAGTAGCTAGAAAGTTACGCCTAGACCCAATCCGGGACTATGCATCCAAGTTCATAGTCCACTTGAATTCTCATGCATTTCAGTTTATGATTTCGTGTGCACCCGAAATGATAAACTGCTCTACATGGTCCTCCAAGCTTTCCCTCAGCTTGAACTCAAGTCGCCGAATGTCGGCATCTAGCATCATGCTATCACAAGCATAAGTGCACAAGATAATGTGTAAGCAAGTGCGTCTATTGGGGTACGAAAGGGAGACGTCCGAATCCTGGACAGACCTCGAGAGTACGCAAGACTACCCCAATACACGACACTGCCGTGCAAAAACCAACGAGTCAACTCCTTCTCCTTCAATCCCCGAAGAAGAACATAAGAGTGTGTAAAGCCAAGAGCGAGGACGGATGATGTAACAGAGAAGTGCGATGATGATGTAAAGACACCCCGACAAAGTTAGTACATGTTCCAAACCGACTCAAGTATGTGACCGTCTAGTGTGTGCGACTCGGCTATAGACTAGACTCTAAATGCAGTCCTAGTTCACTATAACCATTGGCTCTGACACCAATCTGTCACACCCTCAAATTCCACTTGCGGGGTTTTACCGCGAGTCGCATGACAAACCAGGATTTAAGTCAACGGTCACAATAAACAACACTATATGCATAACACAATACCCAAAAGATATAATTATAAAAGCATAAACTGTAGCGGAAGCTTTAAATGTTTACAACCCAAAAGACATTGTTTAATGTTTAACAAGACCATGCTCCTAACTCTAGACGCCCGTGCAGACTTGTGCGCCTAGTTCCCGTTGTAGCTACCTTAGCGACCTGAGAAAAACATGCCAAAAGACGTCAACATATTATGCTGGTGAGTTCACAGGTTTGTTCAAAAAGAGTTACCAAGTGTTACCATGTCCATACTATATCAATGTTACCAAGTACGCTAGCTAGGCGTCTGTTTTGTTACTACTACGATTGGAAACCATTACTGGACACGTTTAGCAATGTTTAGCATGTTTAGCAGCCCGTAATGTTCAGCACGATAATGTTCCTGTTCGAGACAATATGCACCCGCCCGGCCCTCCAAGCCGACGAGTGGGGCAGGTCACGCCCAATAGATCTATCCACATTTCCCCCGTTGTGCAACCCCGCACATTCATGGTTTCCCCCGGGACTTTCAAAAGATCGCATAGTACACAAGTTCAAAACCATAGTATGACATATATTACCAAAACAGTTTAGCGCATGTTTTCTCCCCCAAAAGTTAAAGCAGTAAAAGTGGGGCCGTGAACTCACCTTAGATAGCGTTCCTCAAATATATGTAAAGATGTTTAGCCCTTGATAATCCCTCTACCGGAGATCTATCAAAATTTTCACATAAGTGTTCCGACTAATAACCATAAGGTTATCTAGTCCCCGATTGTCCAGATCACAACCAAGTATGTTTTAAAACGTGTTTAAATGTTTAGCCGACACACTAGACCGACCTGACATCCCGTTGGTGACCCATTACCCTAACTAATCAAGTACACATAGATTACATGCAAGGTTCAAGCATAAAACACTTAGTTTGTATCAAAAATCTCATTTCTGCTAACATAGGGTCGAATGTGGCTTTGGGGTGGTCGAAGGTGGCCTTAACTGGTCGAATGTGGCTTTGAACCTCCACCTTCGCCCCTTTTCCTCCCACCTTCGCCCATTTTAGTTCGTTCGCCCCTTTTTGATTCCAGGTTCGACCCCTGGAACCCACCTTCGCCCGTTTGACTGGCCGAAGGTGTTCCAGGTTCGACCCTGCTGTGTTGTTTACTCAAAAACGCGTCCAAAAACATCCGAAAACATCACGAAACATCATGAGTTACAGCAGTCAAGCATCATTAATATATTCCTACGAAACCCTACCAATTTTACCCCAAAATCTATCCGTTTTACAAGTTTCCTAAAATAGTAAATTATGGAGATGTCACATCATCATGCATGAAAATATTACCCAATTAGGAAACTTTCTGAAATCAATCAATAATCAGCTCATCATACTTGATTCATCATGAGCAAGAAACCCTTATCATAACCTTATCATAACTATCCAAAAACAAGCCCTAAATCTAACTAAAAACCCCTTTAATCGTCAAAACACCATCAACAATCAAAGGTAACATGTTTCAATCATAACCCATCATTAATAACAGCCCTAGGTTGTTGTCATATCATCTATACAACAAGTAATCATCAAACATTGCATAATATCATATTAACACATGTTTAGTTTGCATAAAAACTCATTGTTTATGAATAGGTTTTATTTAGAAAGATATTAGGAAGGTTTTTACCCATAAAACATGTTGATATCAGATCTGGACCCTTGGGGTTTAGATGAAAACAAGTCAAAATTGTTTAAAAAGGATTTGGAATGAAGAACACACCTTAGATTTTCACTTGTAATGATTTAGAGAGTTAGGTTATGAAAAACAAGCTCAAAAACTCCTTCCCCAATGATAATAGCTGATAGAGAGTGTTTGGAGGCGTTTAGGGTTTGTGAAATGGTGAAAAATGGCTAAGGATGGTATTTATACCAGGTCCAGGTTCGCCCATTTTATGTGGTCGAATGTGGAACTTTTCCACATTCGCCCATTTGTAATGGTCGAATGTGGAATCTTTCCACATTCGCCCACTTTGTTTCTACATTCGCCCATTTCTCAAGTTCCATTTCCACATTCGCCCACTATTTCCACATTCAGGTCATCAGCACTTTTTAACACATGTTAACAGCACTCTTTAACACATGTTAACCTTTTTCCAGTTTGTCGTGTTTAACGCATTCTAACACATCTTAACACGTAAGCATGCATCCATAGTCTATACTTAGCATGTTTAGGCACGTATAATCATTTGTACATCGTTTAAGCAAGTATAAGTATACAATCCACCACACGACCCATAATCTACACATATACTTAATTAGTTCATGTAATGTCACCAACAACGGAACCCGGTACTAATGTATTCCCAAAACGACTCCCAATGATCCTCCAGATCATTGAACCCTGGACAATCCTAATTTGACCCGACTCAACTAACCCAGTTAAGTTTGTTCATAAACGTTTCTTGCTAAGGTAGACTTAGATGTTACTATTATGTTTAAGCCGAACATGCCGGGTGTCACACTAAAGTTTCTGACTTTGGAACATCAAGGTTCGTCTCAATAGAGAAAACTCATTTGACCACCTTAGTCAGAGGTACGGCTGGCTACCTTGATCCAGAGTATTTTCAGTCTTGCCAATTTACTGAAAAGAGTGATGTTTATAGTTTTGGAGTTGTTTTGGTTGAACTGTTAACAAGAGAAAAACCAATTTCCCTTACAAGATTTGGTGAAAACAGAAGCTTGGCTACACATTTTATGTTGGCTATGGAAGAAGGTCGTGTTATGTCTATTTTTGATGCATTGGTCGTAAAGGAAGGTACTAGGGATGAGCTCATGGCACTAGCTAACCTTGCAATGCGATGTTTGAATCTTAATGGAAGATATAGGCCAACAATGAAAGAGGTAGCTACAGAGTTAGAAGCCATACGGATATTTCATATTCCCATACGGACATCTCATATTCTCTAGTGTTCAAACTAATATCAAGCCAACTATGGATGGGGAGAAATATTTGTCAATGTTACCATACGACTAATCATCATCAACATTCATGAGTTTCAATGTTAGCATTAATGAATGATGAAAAAATGTTAGGTTTTTTTAATATATTAAATCTATGTAAGAATAAATGACTAGAAACCACGAAATGTAGAAGCATAAAACGCATTCAGAATTGTAACCGGAGCAAGTGCAACTAGATAAAACCATTGTATTTTTTGATTCTTAATTTTATTATTATCTATAAATCACCATTGTTTCTAATTTAGTTTAATTAAGATTTCCGTTTAACACTCTGTTCCAGAGTTTCATTAAAGGATGGAAGAGAAAGGATTGAGAAGGAAGTGGGGAAAAAACGTGTTCCAGAGTTTTTTGTAGGAGGGAAAGGGAGGGAATGAGAGGGATAATAAAGAGTATTTTAGTGTGATTTTCAATTTTTCCAATTTGGAAGGAATTAGAGAGAAGGGAAGAGGAGGGAGATCCTTTCTCTTCCATCCTTTAATGAAAATCAGGAACACAGTGTAAAGGTTGCATATTTGTTCGATACATTCATGATTAAAGCTTTTACTATCCCGGAGAATTTATTATTTATGTTGGTTCGTAGAATATGTTGTTTATTTACAGTTCATCGTAAATCTAGAAATAAATTATTTAGCAAGGTTAAAATGTTCATCTATATAAGAGTTATAGGCCTATTTTCAATATTAAAAATAACCAATATGTGCACCTTTATATCCATGTAACCCTTTATATATATACAGGGGAAAGTAAACTTGGTGCGAATCATGAGAACGACATCTAAAGCCATTCAAATTTCATAAAAAAAAATTCACTTATCTTTATTACTAAAATACAATCTCAAAAACACAATTTACGCGTAAAAATTCAAACGTATACGAAAATAAATTGCTTTTACACATGTGTAAATTTATTGTTTATGCATGTGTAAACTGTTTCATTTACACTTATGTAAAACGTTATGTTGAAAGTGTTTTTGATACATGCCGTCATGGATCAACTGCTCAAACCCATTATTACTTGCATGATACATGCAAGGTTTCCCAAGCGTGTAGATTCGATCTAAACTTGTTTTGCCTTATTTTAGGCCTATGAAAACTATCAAAACATACTCATGATCAGATATGTAAAATAAGCTAAACATCCTTCAACAATCATCATTAAACCTAGCAAAAACATATACTTACAACTTAAACAAGTCACATTTTAATAACCTCATCTCTATATCATCTATTTAGACCATCATAAACATAAAAATCTATTTTCATTTCATATCTAAAACCCTTTTTGAAAACCTTATTGCATGTTAGTAAAATCAAAGGATCCAAGCTCCATCTCGCATTAAATCACATAAGTACTCATTTACACACCTAAATACATATATATACATATATATACGGTTCATATACATATATATAAACACACGGCACATACTCACACATATCTTTTCATCACCATTTTTTTTATTTTATCTTGTCACCATTGTTTATTTTACAAAACCCACTTCCATGTTCTTATTTTTTTTTTTTGTGAAAACTTGATTAAAACCAAAAATACCTAAAGATTTAATCAAGTTTTTAGTTCATAACATACCTTTATAAACTCTTGTGAAAGTGGCGGGTTTTGATGCTTCTCTCTCTCTAGAATCTTGGATTTTTGGCTTAAATCTCCCTAAACACTAACTTATCTATGTTGTTGAGTCCATTTTTGTGATAAGATGAAGAAAACAAGATGGTTATGGTGTTGGTGGTGGTTTTCGGCCAATAGGAAGGAAGAGGGAAAGTTGGATGGTTTTTCTCTTAAGTGTGTGTGAAGGTTTGTGTGAGAATGAAGGAAATGGAGATGTGTAGTGGGTTTATATGGGGAAGGGATGTGAAATAATAATAATAATAATAATAATAATAATAATAATAATAATAATAATAATAATGGGGTGGGGGGGGGGGGGATTGGTGTTATATTTTTTTTTATAAAACTTATAATATAATACCAAACCTCACCTTTTATAAAAACCATCTACTACTAATTTAATTAAGGTATTTACCCCTTTGGTCCATAATAATATTCCCCATATACCCATGTCCATTCCTAGCTAAATTATTGCTTTAGAGGTTTCCCTAACGTATCGGGTCTTGAATTGGTGCTAAGCTCTAAATGCACGACTACTAGACCTTAACGGTTTAAAAACCGTCAAATATATATATATATATATATATATATATATATATATATATATATATATATATATATATTGGCTTCTAATAATATTTTCACTCTAAAAATATTACTCCATACCACACCAAGCATCTAAGGATAAATCCCAGATTTTTAAGTTTAACCGGGTCGTCGCCAACATCCGATATGGGTAACCTATTAGCGAACGATCCAGAAATTCCTAAAATGTTGTCTAATTCGTTAATTACTACTCAATTATTGCCGTCGTATTTCCAGTGACTCTTATTTCCTCCAATTATGTCTAGCACACATTGCTTGACGTCGACTTGATAATTAATATTATATACGAATAATACTCGGATTTTGGCAGTTGTTACATTTTTATAGTTTTATCATTATATTTTCTCTCTACTCACTCACAACCACTTACAAAAATATTAAAATATATATATAGTGGTAAAGAGTAGTTTTTCAAATATATGGGTGAATAGTGTTTTCACTAAATATTTTATTTCTCATTCACTTACAACCACTCAGAGTACCCACCTCATATAATTTGAGAGAACACATCACATAAGTTGTTTCCTTTATTAAAAAAAAAATCCTCGTACATTTCAAAAAAGCTCAAATCATCTCACTCAGGATCCAATCCTATCCCTTCAAGACTTCAAGTGCTGTTTCAAGGCTTCGTTTATATCCCCAGCACTGTGTCCCCAATTGTTAGAGAAATTCAAGCTCCGTGACTTGCTAAATAAGTAATTAGATAGTTCGGGTATAAATTTTTTGTAAATGGAAAAATTGATAGTAATATTATTTGTAAATGGAAAATTTTAGCTCTAACTTTGGGGTGTTAACAGTTTGCGCTTTGAGTACTCCTCGCCCCTAGTACAAGATAGCTATAGTTTCAGAATTCACTTTTAATAAATCAAACCAAAGTCAACTAAACTCTTTGTCAAATTATGCCATACCAACCAATAAAAACAAAGTCAATGAATCAAAACACAAGTTGGCTCAGTAGTTTAAAACAAAAACATCAGCAAACAAGTTCTTTACTCATATATAAAAAAATGAAAATGACTCGAAGCAAATCTTAATGTTTTAAATTAAAAGATGCGGTAAACACTTCCTTGCAGCTGCTCTATATATAAATTGATATGATTGTTCTTAGTAAAATACGCACAAAAAAGGTGTCACCTCACATAGCAGAAACATGCTTCTTCATTTCATCCTTTCTATGTTTATAGTGGCCGTGGTACATGGTACAACTAACAACATAGCAAAGCCAGGTTGTCCAACCCACTGCGGGAATGTTACAATTCCTTACCCGTTCGGTATTGGCACAGATTGTTCCCTAAGCTACTCGTTTAACACGACCTGTGATACTTCTTATACACCCCCAAAGTTGTTTCCTGCAGTTGGCAACCTTGAAGTATACAACCTTTCAGATTCAGAGGTGCGCCTAGCAACTCTAGTTTCTTACATATGCTTCAACCGCAATGGGGTTGTTGAAGAGGTTTTATCAGCGATTGACTTAACTTGGCACAAAGTATACACTTTCTCGGTAAAGAACAAGTTCATAGTCATCGGTTGTGATGATTATGCTTTGATTGAAGGGACTAACAAAGCCGACTTTTCCAGTGCTTGTTTTGGACTATGTCGCAAAAAAGTTGATGTGCCTAATGGGGAATGCTCTGGAATCGCATGTTGTCAAACATCTATACCCAAGGGTCTCACATATTACAATGTTACACTTCACTCCATACAAAATCACTCAGATGTTTTGTCCTTCAATGAATGTGGCTATGGCTTTCTTGTTGAGGAAGGCAGTTTTAAGTTTAGGGGTGCCACTGATTTATCGACTAATTACTCGGACTTTGTAAAGAGAATAGAGTCCACTATTCCCATTGTTCTTGATTGGGTAATTGCACCAAACGGAACTTGTGCAGATGGTAACGAATGCAAAGGCAACAGTACATGCTATGATGTAGAAGGTGGTGGGTATCGCTGTAAATGCGAGAATGGTTACGAGGGTAACCCCTATCTTGATCATGGCTGCCAAGGTATGTTAGTCTCCAATTTTAGTAAATATCATTGGCAACTTATTAGTGTGATTTATTGTGTCGTTACTTCGTAATTAAAATCTTCTCTTCTTAAGGAGATGTTAAATCCATATAAAAGTAAATACGCAAACATATTTAAAACCTTTTTAACATCGCCCCATGTTTCCACCATGGTACAACTCCATTGACAGATTATGACTTGGCCCCTAATTAAGCAGCTCCTGACTTGGCCCCTTAGCTTTCAAAACATGTTAGCTGTTTGGAAAATTAGGCCCTTAGATTGATGAAACAAACACGATGTGAACGAACTTGCTCAACTAGCTAGTTATAATATAAAACAAAGCAAAAATATTACAATAACCGTAACCATTTATTTATACTTTACTTATTTTGTGTAAAATATTTGTTTTTATTTTTTATTTTTTATAAGAAGATGCTTTCATTAACAAACGCCAACCGGTCCTCAAAACGAGGACCTACGACTCAAACCACTACAAACAATCCTATTACAATTAGTTCTATTCTTAACCCAAAGAAAGAAAAAAGATTTCACACTAACCACGATCCGCTCCATACCAGGACACTTCCCATTAAACACAGTCTCATTACTAGCCTTCCAAAGCAACCACATAGTAACCATAACTATTCCATGCACAATCTTTTTCTTCATCTTGCACCCCGTGACCGAGTTATAAAACTGTAAAAGATCTTTAATCTCGAAAGCGAATATCAGAGGTAATCGGCACCAACTTCCAATTCGATCCCACACATTAGAGGCAATGATACAATCTGACAGAACATGCATCTCTGTCTCATCGTTGTAGTGGCACTAAGAACAACTTCTAACCGGAATATAAATGTTTCTCTTCACTAACGCCATCTTTGTTGGAATCCTATTCATTTCCGCTCGCCACGCCATAATCGAACATTTCATAGGAACCCAAGAGACCCACTTTATAACAAAATTTGTTCCATAATTCATCCGTTACAGCAGCAGATAAAACGTAGCCTTTGTAAAGAAAGCCGACTCACCTTCTGCAGCCCAAAACCAGACACCTTGACCTGTCGATGCAGCATAAACCTCCAACGACTCGCACATGTTAACCCTTTGAAGCAACTCCTCAATTGACTTTGTCAATGCTTCATTAATAACCTCTAACCTTTTAATACCCAAACCTCCAAACTTCTTCGGAGTAGTAACTCGGTTCCAACTAACCCAATTAATCTTATTACCAACATTCGAGCCCGACCATAAGAACTTTTTCATTATTCTTTCAAGATTATCCACCACTTTCCGAGGCGCTTTATACAAGGAGAAATAATAAATAGGAAGACTTTCAAGAACTGCTTTAATGAGCATTACCCGACCACCAATAGACAAAAGTTCCGCCTTCCAAATAGCTAGTCTCTATTCAAACACCTCAATTACTTTCTTCCAACTAGAGCATCTATTCATGTTGGCGCCCACTTTAATACCCATGTAGTCGAATGGTAAAGTGCTTAATATTCAAAACTCTACTTAATATTCAATACCCAAAGCGTTTCTAAAGTGTTTAAAAGCACTTGTCGCAACCATCATTTCTTTATGAAGCTTCTTAATTATTTGAGTGAATTACTATTTGCGTTCATGTGTTTAATTGCTTTTAACTACTTGAGTCCAAAATATAAATTTTTAACCCTTTGAGTACCTTGTTGGGAATTCTCTAACCATTTGAGTCCAATTGACTAACTTCGTTTACCAAGTCAGTTAAGTACAAGAGTAGTTTAGTCATTTTATACAAAGGTACAACCCTTAATGCATAAGGTATAAAAAACCACTCTTTAATGCATAAATGTATTTAATATATACAAATATAAATATTTTATATATATGATATAATACACACACAAAAGAGACACACTCTTTCTCTCTCTCTCACACACACATGTTGTCTCTATACTCCTCTTCACCGCCACCATCCACCATCGATGGCGTCGTCCAAGAATTCCGGCCACCCTCAAAACTTATACAATCATGACCACCCCCCAACCACCACCAACCACCCAAACATTAAATATCACAATCGTGTTAACCTTTACGAAAAGCCCCAAAATCCAAACCCTAAATCACTATTCAACTTAAAAATAACATCTAGAAAATCCTAACCACCCCTCTATGTACTGTTGCTGACGCAACACGACTGGTGTCCCTCTGCAAATCCCGACGATGGTGGCTATGGTTGTATTCAGGGATAATGGGCTAGTTCAAGCCACTGATTGATGATTCAGGTAATATTCTGTTTGTTAAAAATGTTTTAGGAGCCGCACCAAGTCTGTTGTGTTTGAGGAGCAGATAGGTTGGGTCAGAGTCTGATCTGTACATATATCGGTTGAATTGGTTGAAAATCGTGGTGGTACATGGGGTGGTGTGGTGGGGTGCTACACGGGGTCGAAGACAGTAGTGGAGGTGCTCGAGTTAGCTGTTAACTATGGTATTGGTGGTGGTGGTGAGAAGGTTTTGATGAGAGAGAGAGAGAGAGAGAGAGATGGTGGCGGGAAATGGTTGTGGTGTTGTTGGTACAGCAGTAGATGGTTCCAGATTCATTGAATGGAGGGTCGAATATCTTGTAGTAACAAACAAAGTTTTACACAATGCGTAAGACACAATACGCTACACACAATTCGTACTGAAAACCGAAACTTCGGTTATGGTTATGGTTTTACCAAAAATCTGAATCGAACAGTGCACACCCCTAGCCACGATTTTGTGGCTTTTGAAAATTAACAAAAGTTCTTTAGATGTCTCGTGAAGTGCCGCAAATCCACGACTATCTTCTATAATATATAAATGAAAACTAATGAGGGACACATGGCACTTTATGGGGGCTTTCTTTAAGATTTTCCCGCTCATTTTACCGGGTCAATTAAATGGGTCATGGATAGTCCATCGTCTATTAAATTATTTTTCTCTCTCTTGTGCATAGCACATGCACTTTCCCCCATGATTTTTAAACGTTAATAACTTTTTTAAACGACATTTTTTTTGAAAAAAAATCACACCAAATTAACGAGCGTTTTATTATCTTTCCAACGAGTACCATAGTGCTATACAAAAAACGAAAAAAACGAGCGTTTTATTATCTTTCCAACAAATACCATATAAGTAATGGTTATAATTTACACTTTTGTTAGAATAAACCTGTCAAATTGGACGAATATGTAAAGAGTATCTTTTACCTTAAATGATTATGAAACAAAGCTTAGTAACAACTGTGTATCTTTCCAACGAGTACCATAGTGCTATACAAAAAAACGGAAAAAAAAACGAGCGTTTTATTATCTTTCCAACAAGTACCATATAAGTAATGGTTATAGTTTTTTTTTATAATTGTATATTATAAATCATCAATTGTTGATATAGTTGTTGAATCTTAAATTTGTAGATGATTATGAAACAGACCTTAGTAATTGGTGAATATTTTAGTGTTTTGTTTTGTTTGTTGTACGTTTTTGTTGAGTTATGTTTTTGGTTTGTTATGATTCATGAGTGGGTCTGTTTAGTAAGGCTTGTTTCAGAACAGTGGGTCTGTTTAATAAGGTCTGTTTAGTAAGGTCTGTTTAAAACATATAGATAATTCACTTGATCATGAATTAGTGAGGTACGTTTAATAGTGTTTGTTTAAAACAATAGATGTTAGACATGTTCACTTGATCAACTTAAATTTTCAAGAAAATATGTGGACCATTCATTAATATATTTAATCTAACATCTGTTAGTATATCAAAGCTTAAAATATTAATATATCTAACATCTGTTAGTACATCAAAGCTTAAAATATTAATATATCTTACATCTGTTAGTACATATGTGGGCCATTCATTGAATGTTGTTACCTGTGCTTTGGATATGGTTATAGTTTTTTTTTTTTTTTTTATAATTCCCGTGTTTTATAATTGTAGTGGTAGCAAACCAAAAGAAAGAAACATAATTTTTATAATTTTTTATACAATCCGTCCAACGGACGGGTTCAAAACTAGTTAGTAAATAAAAGCATTGATACTAAAACTATGGGGTATGGTCCCCTCCCCCCCCCCCCCCCCCCCCCCCCCCCCTTCTCCACATCAGCGCCACGTCATCTTCCCCCTTCCCCTCCCCAAACCAGGGAAATGGTTCCCCTTCTTTCCCCTTCCCCTTTCCTTTATTTTAATATGTTTTAGAGGGGAAAAAGACAATATATATATATATATATAATATTAATAGAAGAAAAGACAAAAAAGAATAATAATATTAAATTGATCGGGGAGAAGGGGAAGAATTCCCCGTTTGCATCGAAGGGGAAAAGAGGGGGGCGGTGTTCCCCTTAGGGAAAGCTCCATGTCAGCCTCTCCCGAGCTCTTTCCCCACCCACACCCCATAGTCTAATATTGCAAGTGAATTAAGTAAGCTTTCAAAAAAAAAAAAAAATTAATGACAGGAAATGGTAACTAAACCTATTAATAATGTGCTGGGCGAAGCTATTAGGTGGACTTGAAAACTTTTATTAACCAAATTTAATAATTCAATTCAAATATAATGTAAATCCAATTGGCAATTGATGCTATTCAATGTTACTTAATTTACGCAGCACAAAGAAAACAAATTACCACACACACTATCTCTCTGTGTACAACATTTTCACACCGTCGTTGGTCTCGTATCTACCGATCAAAACTCAATGACATCGCCGACGACAAATCCATCGGATACGCAAGAAAAATCACCAACTACAGCGATGCCAACAGTCCCGGTGGTGATTAATCCGGTCCAGTGAATCGTCGAGAGAGGAAAACAGAGAGAGAGGTGCATCGAAGAGCCACACAACAACAACTGCAGAGACCTACTCCACTGGGAAGAAGAAGAATAGGATCTACTCCACAGAGATCAAACCATTTATATCAATATAAATAACCCAAAACGGATCTTGCAAATTCTCCAAAAGCTCCGTTGAATCAACGATCTTCGTATCCAGTTCGATTAACTCCTACAAATCAATGAATTCATTTCTGTCAGCGTTCACTTCCTTAATCATGCGATCGAGTTCTTCGTTGTTCGGCCGGTGATCTAAATTTCTTACTAACGATCTAATGGTTTACTTTTCGGAGGAGACGCTACGGTTGTTCAGAGGGGTTGCAAGTTGGTGACAGTTATTTGGTAAACGGTGGTGATTAACGGTGGCGGCTATGATAACGGAAACGATAACGGAACGTTAAGTTGCTATTTTTATTATATATAAATATATAGTATCAATAAATAAATAAAGGGTATCTTGGTCTTTTCGTAAAAAGTTAACGAATTCATTGGATGGAGTTAGTAATTTGGATTCAGATGGTTATAGATTTATCAACCAGGGACTCTGATGGTTAAAAATTTAGGTTTTGGATTCAACTAGTTAAAATCATCAAAACACAATGACGCAAATAATAATTCACTCTAATTATTTTTACATCGTTAGCCAACTTTAATCTAAATAAATGTCATAAAAATTGTTTTTTGGTAATGTGTATAATTCAAAAATATCATTATAAATTCCAATTTAACCATATATTTGTAGTAAAGTCGGATTAAGTAATGTTTAGTAGATTTAATCTAAAAAAAAAAAATATTGGCAACTTAATTGGATATATTTGAACTAAGGACGGCTATTAAGCTAATCGTTTTAAAATATGCAATGTTTTCATTCTATCATATTAACTCGATAATAATAATAATAAAACCAAAAATCATATTTGACTAAAAGCGATTTCTTTAACAAATGACATGATGTTGACGCATGGCATTTTCTGAAATTGTTTATTATCTATATATATTAATAGAAAGACACTTTAATAGTGTCTTTCTTTTAAGACCATGTGTAGTGGGGGGCTTTATTTATAAAGTTCCCCTTTCTGATTGGTCCACGTGGCTGCTGAGTCAGCGTGGAGAGAGAAACTGAAAAAGGGGTGTAGTGGTGGGGCTTTATTTATAAAGCCCCTGATTGTGATTGGTTGATTTTTTTATTTTTTTTTAATCTTTTAATTCAAAATAATTAAAATAAAATGCAAATAAATATAAAAAAATTACAAATAATAATAAAAACACCCAAGTAAATATTAAAAAAAAATTACAACTAAAATTAAAAATAAAAGTTACACACTTCCTAAATTCCTAAATTACTTATTAATCCTAAATTACTTATTAATATTCCTAAATTACTTATTAATCCTAATTTTCTCCACTATGGAGAGTAGTTGTCCCATTCCCCGGGGAAGGTGATGCACTCGGGTGAGACGGAACGTGAGCTGTCCCGTCCATCAGATCTCGCATCTGAGGGGAAGTAGTAGTACTCACGAGGAGGGGTAGGTTGGCTATAGTAGTACTCCTCCTCCTCAATCTCCCTGAGGGCTTCCAAGTCCCCTTCAGTTGGGGAAGTCCCATGGTAGGGGGTGGGGGTAGCCTGGTCTTGGGGGATGGGGATGGGGGTAGTTTGCTGTTGGGGGATGAGGATGGGGGTGGGGGTGGGGGTGGGGGTGGGGATGGGGATAGGGGTAGTCTGGTGTTGGGGGACTGAAGCAGCCTAGGGGGTAGGGGGCGACAACGTTAGTCGCTCCATTTGTTGCTGGGCCATGACATAATCCATAGCCCAGACTAATTCCTCATCCGTCCAGTCATCATCGGCAGGAGGATGAGGAGGAAAGGTTGGTTGTGCAGCAGCAGCAGGAGGGGGATATAACCAATGTTGTGGAGGAGGGGGAGGAGGATAAATAGGAGGTTGTGGAGCAGTAGGAGGAGGAGATGAGGAGAATGGTAGTCTCCGGGGGCGGCCCCGTCCCCTGGGATACCGGCGAGAGTACTGTCGGAGGTTAGAGGAGGATGAGGCTCCTGGTTGAAAACCAGACATATTATGGTTTGAGGAGGAGGATGAGGAATTGGAGGTGTGGTTGATAAATCTGATTTGGTTACCTATTTATAGGGTTAGCAAATTTTCAAATTCAAACGGTTTGGGGGGAAATTTTGAATTTCAAACGGTTTGGAACAGTAACCGTTTAAAATTCAAAATTTTCAATTATTATTATTATTATTATTATGTTTATTATTATTATTATTATTAAAAAAAAAACCTTTGACTTTGACCTTGCCACATGGCAAGGTCTAATTGGATGGGCAAACATGCATCAGGCGCTATTAATATAAAGCCCAAGCCTCTTTTTGGAAAATGGCGCCCCCCTGTTATGGTGTTGGGGGCGCTATTTTTGTTAAAATCTGAAAAATAAAGCCCCGCTACGGGTGGTCTAACAGACCACTAACTTTTAGATTAATTTTATTTTCTGCCACTAATTTTAAGGTCAAGTTTATTTTCTTCTAATTTGATCACCAAATTTAGACCAACAAACTTTTAGCTTTTAGGATTTAAAATTTTGGGCACTAACTTTTAACTTAACTTTATTTTCTTCTAATTTGACCACCAAACTTAGACCAACAACTTTTAGCTTTTAGGATTTAAAACTTTGGCCACTAACTTTTAACTTAACTTTATTTTTTTCCAATTTGACCACCAAACTTTTAGCTTTTAAGATTTAAAACTTTGACCACCAAACTTTTAGCTTTTAGGATTTCAAACTTTGACCAACCAACTTTTTTAAACTTGCATTACGCTTTGGCCAAACTTTTAGCTTTTAGCCGCGAGTATTTTTTTAAAGCCCACACGAGAATAACAGTCACTTAATGTCATCTTTTATGTTCACGAAACTCTCCACGCAACAGGAGTTCACACAGTGACGCACGATCTTTAACGTCCACCAAACCCTCAACGCAACAGGAGTTCCCGCGGCGAAGCGCGGGTCATAGAATCCTAGTTAGAATTTAGAAGTAGGATCGATTATCCTTCATTTTTCTTATTAAGATAAAAAAAAAAAACTGTAAATTATATTTACTATGTCTATGGCGTGTTGCTTAGTGCATAGTTGTATTTTCATCACTCAAACACTACAAAATTCGGTATAATGTCTTTTTTCTTACTGTCGAATTCATTTGGCATGACTTCGAGGAAAAAGAGATTGGTGGTGAATATAGGTTTTCTTACAAATTACAAAAGTATATATTACAAAGCTATATAACCTATTAATCAAATACACCAACTAGATTATTTCTAATAATAAAATATTTTAAAAAATAAACCAAACTATATTTATTTTGATGGTTAGGATCAAATACACAATGAAAAAAATAAAGTCGTAGGATGGGTATCAAATGGACTCCGATTGAACTTACTTAAGCGGCATTGAAACCATCTCTTCGAACTCTATGATATTAGTTCTTACGTTTCCGCTTTTTTGGATTTTTAACTTGTGGTTTTTAGAATTTATGTTATGTCATTGTCTCTTTTTTGACGACTCATTGTGTCTTTTTTATTTTCGTCATCGTGTCCTTTTTGTAACTCACTGGGTCTTTTCCTTGGCATTGTGTTATATTTTGTGACCCATTGTGTTATATTTCGTGATCCATTGTGTTTTTTGTATTCTTCTCATCCTTTTCCCTTTTCTCATTTATTTTACACTACGTAGGATAACTAGATACTTTATCTCGAACCCACTTCAATCTAAACACACTGCCAAGACATGAGCTCGTTTCTGATCATCTTTCGACGTTTGCCCCCACTATAACTTAATATAATTCCATAGTCTTTTGTCTATCGGCAACCGAATTGATGTTTTAGTAGAAGTACCGCCATCCTTATTGATTGATGTTTTCCCTGTATAAGTATAGAAACACAATCCAAATGTTTTATATGCACAAAAGTATAGTCGGTGCAAATATCCCTAATCAAAGAATCACCCACGTTTTATTGGATCCAAATCTAGTACGCATGCACCTGATCACTCATCACACCACATATACATAATAAATGCAGCCTACCAAATATTATCACAGGAAAATAACACATGCTTATACATGAATTGTTGGACTAGGATCGGTTTTGCAGCGGAATATTCGAATAATAAACACAACAATGATATGAAATCAATCAAGAACAATCAAAGAACAATTGAATACTATAGATATATGTTTTCGGACAGAATGGTTTTACAAGAATTGGGTGGATTGTTAGGAATACAATCTTGATAACCTTTACAATACATAATCCTATGCTATATATAGTTTACATTCGACAGTTAATTCTCGGCAAAAGGTATGTCGTTTTATCCAAACGTTGTGTCCTTTGTTGTTTGATCACATCCGTTTAAACCATGAGTTGTGTCTTTTGATTCTTCCACGTGTGCACTATGAAAGTAACCGTCAAGATAATAATATACTTATGATAACTATAATAATAATAATCTATACTAATATCTAGCTTATACTTCCAATACCCTCCCTTAAGCTAGATTGGGAGAACTTGTATCTTGTCTCTTGATGAAGATATTTGTTGCTTGCTTCTCGTCAGTTTCTAGTCATATGATGCTATCTCTGTGTCATCCATGGGAGTTATTTTTCCTGTACCATCCATGGGACATTTACCATCCATAGGAGTTTTTCTTCTGTGACATCTATGGGGTCTGTTAGCTTAGTCATCATGTAATTCCATCTTCCTTTTATTTTCCATGAAGGGATTGACTTTCCCCTTTCCTTTCTTCTTTAATTCTCTTCCTGCATACTTTACTTGTGTGTCCATATTTCTGGCAATGGTAACATTGAATATGTACGTATGATTTTCGTTTTCTTTCTCTATCTTTTTCGTCTAAACCATTGCTTTTGTCATGGGTATCTTCTTTGCTTGTTGATTGAAGAAGGGCTTATTCATATGTAGAAGTATCATTATGTCTCATACGTAGTTCATGAGCTTTAAGAGAGCCTAATAGGCTTTCCAATGGTAAAGCAGAGATATCCTTTGTTTCTTCTATAGCCACAACAATATTCTCGAATTCTCTTGTTAGACTACGTAAAATTTTCTCAACAACCCTTTTGACTTCAATGTTTTCCCCATTTAAACGGATTTGGTTCCATAATATGATCACACGATTGTAGAATTCTTCAACGGTTTCGTTTTCTTTCATTCTAAGGTGATCGAATTCACTATGTAAGAATTGTAGTTTACCCGTTTTACCTTTTCTTCTCCGCGATAAGACTTGTAGAGCATATCCCATGCATCTTTTGATGATAATGCAATTGAGATTCTTTCAAATATTACTTCTTCTATGGTATGATATATGTAGAGTAGTGCCTTGCTGTCTTTTCTTTCTTTTTCTTTTAATTGTTCTCTTTGTTGATCGGTTAGTGAGGCACTTTCAATGGGTTCTTGAATTCCATCTTCTATAATGTTCCATAAATCTTCAGATACAAATAAGGCCTTCATTTGAATACTCCAATGGTGATAATTATTTCCATTTAATTTTGGAATTTGAATCTGTAGAATACTATTGCTATTTGACGTCATCATGATCATGTGTCGTCTTCAATAGTGATCCATCTAAAGTCTTAATAACTCTTTCTTTTCCTTTTAGAATAATAAAACTAGCGCTTCTTTGTCTTTGTTCTTCGTATACAGTGGTAAAACTAGCCCGCGCCTCTTTGTTGTTCTTTACCTTTCTTCCTTTTTTAAAAAAAAACAACAAAACCAAACACTGATTTTTAAATAAAAAATTGGACCCTTAGATATTTTGTAGTAAAAAGATCAAAATTTGACTTCTAAAAGTCAAAGGATTTCACATAAGCTTTCTGGCTCTTTTCTCAATTTTTTTATTCTTAAAAGATGTTGACTTTAGAAAGTCAAATCCTTTCTTCCACGAGTTTCCTTCACTGCCAAAAACAAAACACTTTCTTTCTTTTGTTTTGATTGAATACGATGGAACAACAACAGTAATTTTGTTCCACAAAAACTTTGATTCGATTCCTTATTAAATCGTTTAATCTTTCCTATAAATCAAATACGGTTCCTGAAATTTTACGGTTTCGCCTTTTTTTGGTAATCTTTGACATACTGATTTAATTCTTAAAATTGTTTTATGAAATCATTATGGAATCAAAACGTTTTTTGTATATGATGTTCACACTGAAAAATTATGTAGAAACGTTTAGTCTTGATTTCCTTGTAAGAAAATTTTGGCGGGAAATCTTATGTTCTTAAAAAAAACAGAGTAAAATCGTTTCAAAAGTAAAAACACAAATTAACCCTTTTTTTCGTTCGTATTCGATTTGATCTTTATCTAAAGAGCAGGGAAATGATTCGTGTAACCTTTCGTCGATCTAAAATCTTAGTTTGATTTCTGTTTGAGATTCCGGTGACTTCGTCGGGATTCTAGAATACTCGCCGGATTATCATTCGTCTCCGATTCTGTCTTGGTTCACGGTTACAATTCTGTATGAAAAGATATGTTCTTCGTCGATTGGCCTTTATCTCTTTGGTTTGATGATTGTCCGATGATTCTTCCGATGCTCTGTTTTTCGTTAATAATTCGTCTCGATTGATTCTTGGTTTCTTGGCTCTGATTACCGTGTCTCTGATACCAGTTTGTTGGACTAGGATCGGTTTTGGAGCGGAATATTCGAATAATAAACACAACAATGATATGAAATCAATCAAGAACAATCGAAGAACAATTGAGTACTATAGATATAAGTTTTCGGACATAATGGTTTTACAAGAATTGGGTGGATTGTTAGGAATACAATCTTGATAACCTTTACAATACATAATCCTATGCTATATATAGTTTACATTCGACAATTAATTCTCGGAAAAAGGTATGTCGTTTTATCCAAACGTTGTGTCCTTTGATGTTTGATCACATCCGTTTAAACCATGAGTTGTGTCTTTTGATTCTTCCACGTGTGCACTATGAAAGTAACCGTCAAGATAATAATATACTTATGATAACTATAATCAAGGGCGAAGGTTAAGAAGGGCCAGGGGTGGCCCTGGCCCCCCCTGTTTTCTGGCGCAGTGGTAGAAATTTGGGATTTTTATAGGTAAATTGAGTCCGGGTTGAGTCCGGCCCCCACCGATTTGCCACTACCGATCGAAAAAAATTGAGTCCGGCCCCCACCGTTTCGCAAACCAAGCTTCGCCACTGACTATAATAATAATAATCTATACTAATATCTAGCTTATACTTCCAATATGAATTAATAATAATACAGCTAGTTTTGGAAAATATAAAAGTACTCACCTTTGTTTTAAAACAAAGATCCCATCAACACCTAGACTTTATCTCCAATAGTGTTTAAAGCATTGTAATGGCTCTACAGCAGCTAAACAACTAGAAATAGAGGTATAAACAGATTAACGACTTGCTATGCACATAAAATGAGGTATACAAGTATCATTAATGCAGGTATATGGGGCATGAAAAACGAGGAAAGTCAAGATCTGGTTTCGCCTTTGGTTGTTGTACAGATGGGTAACGATCCGTTACCATCTGAGTTTGGTTAATTAGTCATTAACCAGGGGTTAAAAATCCAAGATGCATATCTATCAGGTATCGTAATGAACTGTTATGAGTTGGTAACGGTTCATTATGAAGCTGACTCACCCCTCCAAGCCTAACACTAGTGAGTTGTGATTGCCACCCATCAACATTGTGAAATAGACCGTTACGGATTCATAACGGTCTCTTACGGCCAACATTTGATGATTTTCATTTTAACCCCGGAACATAAGTTATGCTTGTTTACATTTTGGTCCCCTAACTTTTAAAATATTAATTTCAGCCTAGAAATTTGTCAGATGTTACACCTGTCTTCGTTTTCCATTATGTTTGGGAATCATGGTATCGAATACACAGCGGAAGCGGTTTATATATTTAACGAAAACTGATTATATATACTATATATATAATAGCCGATTAATATATATATATATTGTTAGTTAATTTTATTAATCCGATTAATAAAATATTCTCAATCAGGATCTCAGTTAAACGCGTATAAACAAATAAATTATTAAACAACCATAAGGGGTTTAGTAATCAACCTTTGACAACTACACCAGAATTGTAACACGCGGGTTACAATGAATCCTCGCTAGTAGGAAGTTCACACCGTGCACGAACCAACCGGGAAGCAACACTTGCAAGAAGAAGGTGGTGGTTTGTGGTGGTTGATCGCCGGACCAAGAAGAAAAAGAGGCGGCGCCTTTTTCTTGAAAGGGGGCGGCCGCAAATTGGATAAGAGGAGGCAAGGGTTGATTGTTTTGATGAAAGGTGTGATTAGGGTTTACTCCTTAACCCTCCTTTTATAAAACAATAACTTACATCAAGCCCCCTTGCTAAATATCTTAATACTCCTTAATATTAATCTTATTAATATTAAGTCCCTCAAGTCCAAAACAATTATTATTTCATAAATAATAATCAATCTAATCATGAACTTATCTGATTCGTGTACCAACGTGTAACTCTTCGGATCGTACCGGGTCGGGTTACATTAACCTCGACTTTTAATTACATCAGACATCCTATATATCCAACACATTAGACCAACACTATATTAATGTCTAGCAGTAGAACAACAAATGAACATGGTCATAGATTTCAATTCTGCAAAGAATGTACCTGCATCATTTGGTTCATCCAATAAAATGTGCGACTAAACTTTATATTTTGATGAGGGATGATATTTATAGTATTGGTCAAACCAGAGGCTTGATTTATGTATTCACTTTTTTTTTTACTTATGTAAATTTTGTAGTCTCATGTTTTTTTACACTTAGCAGGCTGAATTTTCCTTCTCTTACTAGATATCAATGAATGCAACAATCAAGGAACCAACCTTTGCCATGGTATATGCATCAATACTATTGGGAGTTACAATTGTACGTGTAACCCAGGATTCAATGGTGACGCATACATAAAAAACGGATGTCAACGCACTGATACTAAAGGTTCAAATTTGGTATCGCCAAAATACATGATTGGTAATTCTTCCACGCATATATACATATGTTTATGTCTTGTAAATCTTAACACGTTAATAAGAATTGCTACTTATTAAAATCTTTATCATGTTGATGCGCATATGTAGTAATGGTATTCGGGATTTTAGCAATATTATCTGGAATAGCAGGGATGTGCTTTGGTATAAGGAGGAGGAACCTAATAAGGCTTCGAGAAAAGTTCTTTGAACAAAACGGGGGCCTATTACTAAAACAAAAGATCAAATCACAACAACCTTATGAGGCAATGACTTTATTTAGTACTAAACAGCTTAGAAAAGCTACCAACAATTATTCTCAAGAGCAAATTATTGGTAAAGGTGCCTATGGTGTAGTGTACAAGGGAGTTTTATCAGATAAACGTGTAGTTGCAATAAAGAAGTCAAAACTGGTTGATGCGACCCAAGCGGAGCAATTCATTAATGAAGTCATGATCCTTACGCAAGTCATTCATCGAAATGTAGTAAAGCTTCTGGGTTGTTGCTTGGAGGAAGAAGTCCCTGTCCTAGTTTATGAATTCATCTCTAATAACACTCTTTTCCATCATATTCATCAAAAATTAGGTGGAATGGATTGGTTATCTTGGGAGAACAGATTGAGAGTAGCGTCTGAAGCCGCGAGTGCACTTGGGTATCTTCATTCAGAAATTACCATGCCAATCATACATAGAGATGTCAAGTCTACCAACATACTATTAGATGAGAATTATACAACAAAAATTTCTGATTTTGGTGCATCAAGGTTAGTGCCATTAGATCACGAACAAGTAACTACTCTTATTCAAGGTACACTCGGGTATTTGGATCCAGAATACTTCAACTCTAGCCAACTAACTGAGAAAAGTGATGTGTATAGCTTTGGAGTAGTCCTTGCAGAACTCATAACCGGGAAAAAGCCCATTGGTGTTGATAGAACAAATGAAGAAAAGAATCTAGCTACATATTTTGTCAATTCGGTTACAGGAAATCGCTTATTTGAAATTGTTGAACCTAGAATTTTGCGTGAAGGGACTCTTGAGCAGTTGCAAAAATTTGGTGAACTCGTAAAGAGATGTCTTAGTTTGGTAGGCCGTGATAGACCTACAATGAAAGAGGTGGCAGTGGAGCTAGACGGATTGAGAAAGTTCACAACTCATCCTTGGGTTCAACGAGAAACATATTGTGATACTAGAAGGTTAGTCCAAGAAGCCGAGCAATCAGATCTTTATGATATCCCAATAATTTATAGTAATAATGAATGGGAATCATATTCTGGTATGACTGATATGGTGCTTGAAGAAAACGATACACGTTAGCTTTTTCGGTGCATCTTATAACATCAAGTGTGTGAGTACCGCCACCATGCTTACCAAAGCTTTTTAAGAACGTTTTGCATTATGTTCTCAATGGTGTTGTTATCTTGTTAATACTTATTTTTCTTGGTGTCATGTTATGAAGTCACTTGTGATCGTGTTAGTTTGCTTGCAAAGATATGAAATTCAAAGTCCGGACTCCTTGTAATAGTTTGTTAAAATTTATTCCTTTAGCATTCGGAATAACAATGAATAAAACCTGAATAAATTGCTATCATATTTGCACTAATGTAAGGACATATATGATAGTTGGATATGCTGAAGTATGCGACCCAACAACAATTGATGGCTGGAAGTAAGAACTAATGAAGAGCAATCAGGCAAAAGAAAAAAAAAATAACAGAAGAAAGAAATAATTGTTATTTAAATTAAACAAAGAAATACTTGTTATTTAATTTAACCCATATTTTGTAGATTCCGAAGAAAAAAATTATATCTATAATCTATAATCTATAATACATTATAAAGGAGGAGTGATGGCCAACATGGTCATTTTCATTTCCATACAACTTAATATGCAAGATGTACAACATATTTAAGCATGAAATTTAAGGGTATAATAGGCATAGGTGTGACAATTAAGACACTTAGAGGGGCAATGTAGACATTTTACCCACGTCATACTTTTCAACATCAAAACACTTTTACAATACTACTCTCCTTCTTCCATCCATACCCTCACAAACATCCTTTGCCTTATGGTTTTCCTTCTTCATCATCAATGTTACCCATGAATGTTTCATTCAAGAAGATGTTGGAAATTACAAAAATTTAATAATATGATGAATGGAATTTAATTAATTTTAGTGAAATTATTAAGGAGACTCTTGAGTATAGTTCTTTATTTCACTTTATTAGAGTTTATGGCTCTAATTAAGTTAGTCTCTTCACTCATCCTTACGTCTTGTATACATAGAAGACTTTGTCCCTCATTTAAAAGACTAGAAAAAAATACAAGAAAAATAAAGAAGAGGATTCATAAAAGAATTCTTGAAGAAGAAGAAAAACTTGACCCATATGTTGGGAACTTATAGAGATAACTTATTCTATACTTGATTCCACCACATTTTCATTATTATTTGTTCCACAAGTTTTAACACCATGATTAAAAAGCATTTATGTGCTTCTCATAGTTTCTCTACTTAATGTTGGTTATGTTTCAACAAACCTCTATATTTGTGTGTGTGTGTGTTTATACATATAAACCAAAAGTAGCTACGCTTTAGGAAGTTAAGCTAGAATTTGCATGTAGTGGTTAATTTAATCTTTACTCATATCTTATGTAGCTAATTTGATTCTTCATATCAACTTTAGTTGATGATCAGATTTACTTATGCCATTTTTTTTAATGTAGGAGGTAGTATAGTCCAAACAGTGCTTCAAGTTCTTCGATATGCTTTTTTATTTTGATTTTTTTTCATGGGCCTTTATGAATGCCTTGAGTCCATAACCAGGCTTATTATCCAATCTGAGAATTAGCTTTATTAGTTGACAGTTTGACCCTATTTTGTCTATGATACACTCATTGCAACAAAAAGTTAATGTGTGTGCTTTGCAGGTTGTTTGGCACGATGATATCGATCCAGACAATATGACATACGGGGTTTGCTATTTAATGTTCATTGGTTAATGCTAATGTAAAGGTTTTCTTAATAAATTACAGCAAGAACGGATTTAAAATACCCTTGTTTAATTCGTGCAGGAATTACTTGATTTAGACGAGGCTATTTGGACCGAGAGTCGGGGTCTTTCTGAACATCTTATTAATTCACTTCCAACTACAAGATACAAGTCGGGTGGCTTCTTTTTGAGGAAAAAATCTGGAGAGAGGTAAGTTTTGGTTAAAAAAAATTTATTTATGTTTCTCTTTGTTTCTTTCTCTATTATATTTATGAATCATTATAGTTTGATTATTAAATAGAATGAATGTGTGACAAAAGGTGGATGTTGGTACACTAAACATACTAAATTTATTGACTACATGTAGGGAAAAGATCAAGACAACAACAATCAACATGTATGTCTCTTTGTGAAAAAGAATTTTTAAAATGATGTTAGGCAAGTTATTAAGATGTGTTACTATTACTCTGTACAAGATTCTTTTAATTTAAGTCATTTGAGTCCATATGTTGTGCTGCTAATCTGCTATTACTCTTGCAATAATGAGATATTAGTGATGTTTATTTCTTACCAGCATACTCAGTTAATATTCGGGCGAACCTTGGAGCAATGTCCATGACAGATTTAGAAGTTTTTCTCCTTGTGTCCTATGGACAACATCCACAAGCTGCAACACCCGTTGTAGTGGATTAAAGGAGAAATCCTTAAATGTTCATCTTCTCCAAATTTTGACTTTATGTGTAATGTTATGCAACACCAGTTGTAATGGATTGAAGTTCTTACTTGTTAATTTGTATTGATTAACAATGCACTTGTATCAAGTGTTTAAAACGATATATTTACACTATACCCAGAATGTAACACACATTGATTAGGTATGACATATTTTCTCCATGTTACAACCTAACCATCTACCCAGAATGTCTAATGGGTAAAAAAGAGGCTGACCCAATCCAACTGCCTCACTTGCACTATGAAATAAATGTAACAAGTGATACTATGCTTCAACAAAAGCTGCTAAGCACCAGCCAAAATTTGAGTGATACCACTCAATGGTAGTACATCGACAATCACCCTTCCCTTGGAACTTTAAGAAGACATGGCCCCACCTGAAATGGACAAAATCATGCCCATTATTTCCTACAGTTACGATTTGCATAAGAATCATTCCTTTAGTAAACGTTGCTTCTTTTCATTCCTTACTCACGGGAATTCATTACGTAGGTATTCCACACAAGGCACATAACCAAACATAAAACGAAACGTTGAAAAAACAAAGTGCTGCAAAACGTGAAACCCGTCGCGCAACGTGCAGGAAAAAAAGCATAAATACCCGCCGCAACGCGCGGGCCTTCCTACTAGTTATGTATAATAACCCACATTTCTTGTGTATTCAAGACAAAAATCGATCTTGTCTTAAAACAATAATGTGTTACTTCAAATAATAATTTTCTTTAAAGTTAGCTTTGAGTTCTGAATTTGGTCCCTTACAATGTGTTTTTATACTTTTGATCTCGTACTATCTCAATTGAGTTAATTGCCAATTTAGTCTCTGAGATTTGTCAAAAATTGCCACTTTCATCCAAATCTTTTTTTTTTTCGCATCTGTGTCCCTGTGGTTTCCATTTTTTTTGCCATTTTAATCCAACTCCCTAACTCTGTTAAAAAAAAGTCAATTAAGTCAGGTGTATTTTGGTCATTTTACATGTGTATTTCTTTTCTTTTTTGTCATTTTCATCCAAACCCTAATTTATATTAGTTTTTTTTTTTCATGAAAAACACCTCCACTTTCTGAATCTGAGTTTGTGATTTGAAAGAGGTTGAACTAAAGCCATTGAATTATCTTGTACACAATTTCTTCAAACAAAACAACAAAAAAATTGAAAAAAGAAAAACACTTATTTCATAAAATTAGTACCTAATTGTTAAATAAACAACATATTTGAATTAAACTATTCAACCCTCTAAATAAAATTAGTACTTTTCATAGAGGAATCATTTAGGTTGTGGATGTTCAAGCTGACAAGGACAAACTCATCAAGACACTCAAATCCATCCAAGCTGTACTCCATGATGCAGGAAAGAAAGAGATTGAGGATGAAAATATCAAACTTTACTTTGGTTAAGAACATCCGTAGTGGAGGGGATTATTTATAATGCCTCTGATTTTGATTAGTCCACGTGGCAGCTAAGTCAGCATGAAAAAATGAAGTGAAAAAGGGGTGTAGTGGTAGGGGGTTATTTATAATGCCCATGTTTTCGATTGGTTGTTTATTTTATTATTTTTTTTAATCTTTTAACTCAGAATAATTAAAATAAAAGACAAATAAATATAAAAAAAGTTACAAATAATATTAAAAACACAAAACTAATATTAATTAAATTCAAAAAAAAAATCCAATAGCAAATTTAAAAAAGAAACGTATCATAAAAAAAAAGCTAAACACACTAGAGGCGATATTTTGCAAGAATTTCTTGCCTATGAAGTTGTGCAAGGCGTAGGGCTTCTCTGTCGAGGTGGTCGATCGATTTGGACAAAAACTCAATGTCCTTTTCCCTTTGCCTCGCCTCTTGAATGTCGATGAACCTTTTATTCTCGGGCACTCTCTGGTGCATAGTTTCCAAACGTCTTTGGCCGAGGTTGTGAATATCTTGTAGTCGTCGATTTATTTCCTCAAAATCCTCCTTCAACTCACCACCTCCTGCCGAAGACGACTCCGCCTTGACACCCTTTTTTGATCTTCTACCGGGTGGTCTTGGATATCCTTCTCCTCCCCCTGCTCCTCCTCCTCATCCTCCAAATGAATAGGATCATCTAAACTCACAAAGCGAGCATCGGATGACGGTGTATCCGGATCTCGCGACGAGGAGGTTTTGCTTCGTTTTGATGATCCTCCTCCTCCTCTCCTGATTTTGCGCCTATTACCGGACCCCGTAGGCGGTACATTAGCCCACTTAGGACTTTTTCTCAACATGTCCCAAATCCTCAAATACCGAAACGAGCCACGGGTTTCTCTCATCTCGTCCAACGCTCTTGCCAACAAACCCTCATCACCTTCCCCCACTGCCCCTGTTATCCTTACAGCGTTGGTAATCCTCCGCAAACGAATGACATTTAGTATTTATATCCGTCCACTTTCCCGATATCGAGTCGTTCTCTCGATACTCCCCTCTACCCATGGCGGCAAAAAACAGCTCTCGAATTCTTATCCAAAAGAGTGGCTTGTTTTGATAGTTCGCTACAAAAAAAATATTATACGATTAGAAATATATACGGTTAAATATATATAAATACAAAAAATACTATATATATACGATTAATTATATATATAAACACAAAAAATACTAACCAACTTCGGTGCGAGCGTCTCGCGCGCCCCCCGTTGAGAACCCTCAGGTTCACGTGGTTGGTTGGGTTCGCCTTGAGTTTCAGGCACGACCTCGGGCTCCTGTTGAGAACCTTGGACATAGTTTAGGTTCATGTTTGGCGCAAACCCTTGAAAATATTGACCCGACATGCCTAGAAGTTGAGCGTATCCCATTGTGTTCGCGTCAAATGCGCCCCAATTAGGTGGCAGTTGAGTAGTGTTTGGCATCGTAGTGTTTGGCCTCGTACCCGGGCGAGACGGGACCCCAAACGGTGTACCATATGGAAACATATTTGTGTGTTTTGAAGTTGTGTGTTTTTTTAGTTTGAAGTTGTATTTGTGTTGTGCTTTATATTTGTTGTTGTGTGTGTATATATAAACTAAAAAAAAAAAAGTTACCGTTTATTTTTTTTATCCGTTTGAAAGTCCCCCAACGTTCAACTTTGTGACCGTTTGAAAATTTTTGTCCATGTGGCCTCTTCTTATTCGCTGGAGCATATGATCAATCGGCGTTATATATATAACACGTGAAGTTGTTTTTGCAAAATAATGCCCCCCTCTCCCCCTAACGATGTGGGGGCGCTATTTTAAAAAAAAAAACCCTATAACGCTTTGACTACACAGGGTCCGGTATACGATATTGTCGACGTCTTGACCAACTGGGTCACAGCCGTTGACCAAGGAAACAGGGTCGACACGGAAACTGAACACCCACTGCCATCTCTCCCCGGTTCTCTCCCCCCCTCTCTCTCTCTCCGACTCCTCTCTCTCTCTTCGATCACTTTCTCTCATCTGAATCCTCTCCCTAACTTTTTTCTGCCTCCTGTATACGCGCATGTGTGTGAGAGTGAGAGTGGGTATGTGTGTGTATGTGGTGGGATGGGAGGTTGTGGTGGTGTGGACGGGTGGTTGTGGTGGACCGGTGGTTGTGGGGTGTTCTTGACAGAGAGAGACAGAGGGGGGAGGGCTGGTAATTGGGGTTGTGTAAAAAGAAAAAAAAAACTAAATATATTTTATATGGTTTTTGGATGAAAATGACATTAACTCAAAAATAAATATAAAGTGACAATAATACCCCTTGTTTAACTGAGTTTAATAGATGGAGTTAGTCAAGTTGACTAAAATGGCAAAAAAATGAAACCATAAGGACACAGATGCGAAAAAAAAGATTTGGATAAACGTGACAATTTTTAACAAACCTCAGGGACTAAATTGGTATAACTCATCTCAATTTTTGCTAGTCACTATTGTTAGACAAATTTGACCCATAATCGGACCATGATTCAACATCATAATGCTTCTCCATGTTACTCGCTATTCACGCGAACAACACCACAGCAAATCGAAAATGACAAGAACGAATTAAAATAATGAAATATGACTGATTGATTGAAAACTCAGAATATTAAAACCATTCCTTGACACCTTATTTAAATATACCAAATGTTGCCTATACATAGGACGCAACGACTGGGATTCGGTTCTTGAATAACCGTAGACGCCCTTACCCCAAGCAATGTACCTATTAAATAAACCTAATAAACTTAACAAATGATCCACATAAGTCTTATAGCCTACGACCCAATGAACAACAAATATAAACATTGTTTGTCCTAATACAAATACTAAATAAACAACTAACTGGCCCACTTTGTTTTTTTGATGATTATTGGGTTACATTATCCAACTTAATCAGAAAAACTTCTTCCATCCATGCCATAATTTAGTGTCATTGACAATGATCACCAATTCTTCTTGGGACTCATCCTCGCATACTACACATGTTTCGAGTATCTTCTCTTTGTCTTCAGTATGTTCGACTTTCTTTCATCATATCTTCGACTTAATCAGAAAAAACTTCTTCCGTCCATGTCATAATTGGTAGTCTTTGCATCTTCACAAAAATAACTAATCTTTATTGAAACCACTTTCTAGTTTTTCATCATTAGTGACTTGATCAAAACCATCCATCTCACTTACCACCAAGTTTATTGTCAATCTTAGCCCGTTGAGGCACTTGCTATTTCTTGAGAATACCCAAATAGTGTTGTGCATACTATTGTGCCAACCTACTGCATTCCATATTGAAAGAAACCCTATGTTCCCTAAACTATTCATGGAATTTCACTATCTCGATGAAATAAATTCAACTTTCAAAAGTTATCTCCTTTTCTTGACTACCTACCATCAACACTTTCTTTACGTGATTCCAAATCCTACCCCGTAGGTAGTGCTTCATGCACTTCATTAGGTAGTTCATAAACTGCCTCTAAATACATCATAAGTGCATTTTTTTCTTTCTTGTGAGACTTTATCATTTTTCTTCGCTACACCCGATGTGCTTGCCTTGGAATTCCCATAGCCAACATTTTCCTTTTGTAATTCCTTAGGGGTCGGGAACTTCTGGCAAAGTTGCCAAGCCTCACCCAACCCCACCTTGCCACGTCAAAATCAAACCCAACCTCACCTTGATTTTGGTGAAATACACCTTGCCCGTCGGTTATTTCTTGCCGACCGATGAAGTTTTTTACTGTTGCCAAGAGTGGCGGCGGTGTTACGGATCGGTAACAGTAGCAAGTGAAGCTATCCGACGAGTGCCCGTCCTAAAAACACTTCAACATATAGGATTGTAACTTTTACTTTTCCTTTTAATAACAAGTGGTGTTGATTATATTAATGAGAACATGAGGTATAAACATAAGATTTAATCATGTGTACCTGATATGCTTAACAATTCAGGAACCTCAGTAATGAAAGACACCATCATCTTGACCGGGTTCCCTTTAGTGTGTACACTAATGATGGCTAATGATCACAAAGTGATCGAATGAGAGAGAGGTGGGTGGCGGCTACATTAGGTTATGGTGTTATTAGAGTCCAACCTAATACCTCTATTTATACACACAGGGGACACCCTAATTAGGTTTAGTAAGGGTAATTCCATCCATCAAAGAATCACCTATTATAAACTTAGGAATATTATAGTAATTGATCAATATAATATAAATGATAATGGTGGCCACATAATAAATATAATAAACATAATTTATATTTATTCCAACATTTTCCCACTTGGCCGAGTAATCATTTATTATGAGTATTACATACTACACCCAAATTTAAAACTTAACGTCAGGATCAATTACACTTATGCCCTTAATCGTTGATTTGTATAATTATTTTCTGTACATCATTATGCATGCTTAACGTATTCATTAGAGACATTAAAAATTCAAACGAATGAGGAAAAATTAATCATTAGTCATAAGTCATTCATAGTACGATATGCTATTGTACATGGTCATTAGTAAAACCCTTTTCTCTTATTTGGCCCTTAGTGAGACTTATGGTATTAATAGACCTTTAATTATTGGATCCATAAGCACATCATGAATGCATTCAATACAAAATTCTAATTTCCACTATATGTTCTCAAAAGTAAGTGAACAATAATTTCGTATTGAACTCTAATACAGCTCCTCTCAAACAGTTACTGTTTGAGAAATTAGGGTAGCTGACTTTATCACATTAAATCTTCAATATAGTATTTAAATGGAGTTATTAAGTTATGAGTCAACTAATAAATTTACCAACAACATTCAATGACCATTTTGTTGGGATCAGCAACACATTATGTCATGATAACTTAGGTTGTTGTTACCAGTTTCTTGTCACTCCTCCATGAGAAAGTTATGTCTGCTAATGTTATAATATATACTCCGAAATTGACACTTGATTTCCTATGAATATAAAAAAGTTAGAATAAGAGTAGTCAATTACTTTAGGTTCTCACTTCTTCTTTAGATTATAGTCTCTTTTTTCGTAAATATATTGCAATGTTCCATTAGATGCTTTTCATCAATCTAGACAAGTCTAGTGTTAAGCAATACAAACAATATCATCAACAAGCATAGACTTAAATTTACATAAGTCTTCTAATTAATCAAGCATAAGGTAATAATCTCATTTATACTAATATCCTCTAAAAGAGAACAATGATGCCTATGAAACAAAATAAATACATATTAATGTCGTCATCAAGAAGCATGGAACATAACTAACTCTTACCCTTGTAACACCGGATGATATTCCTATATCGAAGGGTACTAGAAACTATTTAATGGACACAAATGTACAATCACAATACTATTAACACAAATAGGCCGATTAATTAACATAATATATTAAGTCTTGGATCATAGCAAAGCTATTTGTCATGGAACTTCACAAAACATACTCACACATGTATATATACACACGACACATCACATATGTCACCATGTATACATGCTCAGTAGGCTACCTATACAAGTATGCACATACCTAGTCTATCTTACAACTCATGACACCTTACCCCTATTTTCGGCCAAAGCCTACCCCACAAAACACCAAGTGAAAGTCCAAACCATACATCAAAAGGGAAATGTCAACCTTCACTACATAGCCTTCCCTTCTTTCCCCTTTGGTCGACCAAAACAAACAAATGGAGCATGCCTCAAGTTTCACCAAAATGGCAAGAAACAACATACCTATAACACATTCCATGGAAGTCCACTTACCCAATACACTAAAGACAAACATCCTACACCTCCCCTTGCGTTTTGTGGCCGATAATGACCCCTCAAGCACACTTCACTTGCAAGTTATTAATTAATCTTTTCCACATTATTCATGCATGCCATTAGATGACAAAACCGCAACACTTATACCCTTATGGAAACTACTAGGCCAACTCAAGACCTCTATAGCCTTTATCTAGTCTCAAAGTGGAAGACCTCTTTGATCTTCACTCGGCCGATTCCAAGGAAGCACCCAAACATCACACTTTGACAAAAACTTTCACTAAGTAGGCATGTGTACTATCAAACCTCCAAGAATCAAGTGAAAGACTTGCCATTTTATCCACTATATAAGGAGGTCCATACATAGAACTAACTCACACCAAAACAAAAGCTTTCTTGCTCTCTCTTCTTGTTCATCTACGGCCGAGAGGCCACATCCAAGAAACATAAGCCTTTTCTTAGAACTAGAAGCCCAAATCGACTAGGAAGCTCAAGGTCTCGGCCAAACATCCAAACAAGGTAAGTCACCATACCCGTTATGTTCCTATTATGATTGGTCTTAAATCCCTTCACCTAAACCTCACTATAATCGATTTGTTTACACACTCACATAAAGTAATTTTATACTCAAGATTTGATCTTGATATACATTCACATCACATGTGCATCCACGACTTCATGTTTAGTTATCACTATCCTAAATGAGCAACCATTGGCCCTAGTACTACCATTATAACGGAAATCAGGTTTTACAAACTAATCAATTATGGATAATCAACTATTAGATCGGGGTTTCATGTAATAAGCACACTCGAATCATGTTCAAAGACTTGAGTTACAAAGAATATTTCTATAATCATTTTACCAACAAAACATTCATGGATGCATTGTAATCCCACGACTATACCTTAACAAGCCTATGTTGAGTTTGTTGATCCTTATAACCATTCAGATTCAATGCATATATGAAACATTATTTCGGATGTGCACCCCTAACATGTGTTAGCTTGGGCCATAGCATGTGTTAATATATAATAGGCTTGTAAAGGGGTATAAGACATATAAACGCACTTGTTTTCCTAAGAGATAGACCACACATGAGAAATGGATGTCAACCTAGAGCCATGATAACATGTGGGGCCCATTTCGTACAAAACACCACACTTTTGGGATCACATAATTAGAATACACACTAAACACGAAGGTCCATAGATATCGGGTATTCAAATTGTATGATAAACGACTAGAACTTGTGATTTACCATGCTTTTAATAAATCATAGGGCAAGTACTGTCCGGACGATAGTAGCTATGTAGTTCAACTTCACTAGATCACAAGCATCTCTATCAGGTGAGTTTCACTACTCTTTTCTCAAAAGCATGCGTCTCTGGATGAGACAACTTTCTAAACTTTTTCTTAGTCCGGTTTGGGACTACTCATACACATCCTGGGTTTGGGGTGCTATGATTCACTAGGTGAATCTGCTTTCACTAATTCATGCTTTTTGTCCTTGATGAACTAAACCAACTCTATCATTGAAGTCCTTCTAAATACCGAATGAATTGCCGGGTAGGCAAGCGGGTTACTAGTTGATAGCGCTATTAGGTTTCACAAACCTCACATCGTGCTAGAGGGCATGGGTGTGAACTATAACTTAACATATTATCATTGTTGATAGAAAATGATGCAAGGCACTTTGCTCACTACTGTGGGATCTTGTTGTTTAGAAGTTCGGTATTACCGGTTTTAGTTATCATGAGTGGGTTAGCTACCCCTGGCACGTGAATTAGCTATTACTCAAAACTTGGGCTGGAGGACCTACGCATTTACTTAACTTTGTGAACTCACCAACTTTATGTTGACACACGAATATTATACCTTTTTGCAGGACACTAGTTCGAACCACGAGTAGGGCATGCATCATATGGCATCATGGGGATATGAATACTTATCTATTTTTGAATGTTTAATTATCTATTACGATTTCGAATGCGTTGTTTTACGCAGACTATTTGGATAACTATTATCTTTAAATTTTGCTTCCGCAACTATTGAAAGATTTGATTATCAATGAAACATGTTTCACAATAACGAACTAAATGGTTTGGGCATTTAGAGTCGTTGATGTGACTTATGGCTATCGAATCCTAGTATGTCACGCGCCTCGTGGTATAAACCCCGTAGTGGAAATTGAGGGTGTGACAGATTGGTATCAGAGCCATTGGTTATAGTGATTTAGGATTGCATTCTAGTCTATAATCATCATAGCATAAGTACTACGTTAGTTACACTCACTACTTTAAGTGCACAACTTGTTACTTTCTGGAATACGTGTACTGATCTAGCATATTGCAGGAAAGACCATGACTAACCCTACTCATAGCTATTCTTCCGTGCTATCAAGGGACAACAAGCTCCATCACTGGATCCCTACCAACGCCCAGCTTCATCTCAGGATCCACATTAGGATACTGACCGTTGGCATTGGTTTACCGACATATTGCACTCTTGGGTTGTAGGTTATGGAGTGCCAGCCAGAGTCCCTCCTGTTATAGATTCTTGGGAAAGATCTTTTGCAGGTATGGTGAGGCACGTTCATACTGAGTTGGACAATGCTTTCACTGTTGTGCAACAGTTTAAGTTTTGGAGGAGAAATGCAGATGAGACACTTAAGCATATGGAAGGTCAGATAGGCCACTTGATGACTGAGATAGCAGTTGTTAAGCAGGATGCTGCTGAGACTAGGCAGGAGTTGGCTGCCACAAGACAGAGTTTAGCAGCTACCATGCAGGAACTGAATACTGTTCGTAATAGGCTTATAGCAGCCTTAGGGATAGATGTAGAGGATCTTGAGAAGGATCCCGAAGAGGAGCCTATGGAAGAAGAAGATGATGCTATTGGAGTAGCTGTCGAGGTGGCACTCGAAGATGAGCTCGAGCCAAAGGAGGAAGACGATCTATTCGAGGTCGAGATTCAAGACAAAAGCGAGGATGAAGGCTCGTGTGTCCTCATGGATCGCGCGGATGATTGATTTCTGCTATCCTAGTATTTTATATATTCATATAATAGCTTTTATTTTGTCGTCGTGAGATTTGAGAATCGTTTGACCTATGTTATTATTCTTATTATTTTTAATCTACTACTTTATCTTATTCTCGCGTTTATAATCCATGTTATATTCTAGTTTGCTTATACTGGATGAACGATGGTATGTGAGACATATTATTGTTTTCTCATGGGTATAATGTAATTGTAGAATTGCTATGACGGGAAGAGGAAATGGTAGAGGCAACATCAGCATGACGCAAGAAGAACTGAGCACACTAATCAATGATCGGGTTGTAGCAGCTTTGGCAGCTTTTCAAACTAGCCAACCTGCTCATCACCCTCCGACTTGTACCTACAAGTCATTTATGGATTGTAAGCCTCATAATTTTGGAGGATCTGAAAGAGCGGTCGGACTACTTAGGTGGTTCGAGAAGGTGGAATCATGCTTTGCTATGTGCAATTTCCCGCCAGCTGATAGGGTTAAGTATGCCACTGCTACGCTTGAGAATGCGACCTTATCATGGTGGAACGCTCAAGTGCAACTACTAGGAGTTTATGTGGCAAATGCTACCCCGTGGGCGGATTTCAAGGAACTCATGAAGGAGGTGTATTGTCCTCGAGATGAGATTCAGAAGTTGGAGACAGAGTACCTCAACCTAAAGATGGTGCGGTCGGAGATTGAGAGTTATACTACCAGGTCGCATGAACTGGCGACGATGCCCAAATTACTCTACTCCGCTCTACAAACGGATTGAGTTGTATATCCAGGGTTTGGTACCTCAGATTAAGGGAATGGTCACTGTTGCTAACTTCAATAACCTTCAGCAGGTGATTCGCTTGGCTCACCAGCTGACTGATCAGAAGGTGGAAGAGGGACTCCTACCCCCTCGTGGTGCTCCATCTTCTAACACCAACGATAACAAGAGGAAGTGGGAGAATGCATCTGGCAGACTCTTGACTAATGGTAACCAGCAGCAGCAGCAGAACAAGAAACATGACAACGGTGGCAACCGAAATTAATCACATGGTTGTTATCAAGGACACCGTCCCAAGTGCAATAAATGCAACTATCACTACTCAGGACCCTGTAACAGGATCAAGTATGATCGTTGTGGTAAGATGGGTCACGTGCAGAAGGACTGTAGAGTTAATGTCCCGGGAAATCAGCCAGCGCCTCAGGAAGGACAACAACAGACGAATGGTAAGGGTTGTTACTAGTGTGGGAATGAGGGTCACTTCAAGAAGGATTACCCACAACTGAACGGGAATGGTAACAAAAATAACGGGGGTAACAATAACAACGGTAGTGGTAACAGGAATGGGAACAACAATAACACTACCACCACCGCCAACAACAATAACATTAATGGGACTCGTGGGAGAGCTTTTGTGATTGGTTCAGGGGAAGCTAGGAATGACAACAATATCGTGACAGGTACGTGTTCCTTAAACGACAACCTTGCTTCTGTTTTATACAATCTGGTGCGGACTTTAGTTTTGTGTCATCAAAACTTAGCAAACTTCTAGGGATGATTCCTGCTCTTCTTGATACCCCACATTCTATAGAATTAGCCGATGGGAAACCTGTTAAGGTAACCCACATCCATCGTGATTGTAAGCTCGAACTAGATGGGTAACTATTTACCATCGATCTTCTGCCTATCACCCTCGGAAGCTTTGATCTCATGGTTTGCATGGACTCGTTGTCCAAGCAACACACTGAAATTCTCTGCCAAGAGAAGATTGTTCGTATCCCTCTTCCTAACAGAGAATTACTAACTATACGGGGTGATCGTGGTGGTGCCATGGTGAGCATTGTCTCATTCTTAAAAGCCCAGAAGTGTATTTGAAAGGGCTATCCAGCCATTTTGGCTAACATTTCTGATACTCGAGCGGAAGTTGAAACAAGGATTGAGGATATCCCAATAGTCCGTGACTTCACAGACGTATTCCCCGAGGAACTACCTAGAATTCCACCTGTTCGTCAAGTGGAGTTTCAGATAGATCTTGCACCTGGAGCGGCCCCAGTTTCACGCACACCATATCGCCTAGCACCAGGCGAACTTCAAGAACTATCTACCCAACTCCAAGAGCTATTGGATAAGGGTTTTATTAGACCTAGTTCTTCACCGTGGGGAGCCCTAGTCCTATTTGTTAAGAAGAAGGATGGGAGTTTTCGTATGTGTATTGATTATCGAGAATTGAACAAGGTGGCGGTTAAGAACCGCTACACTTTACCTCGTATCGATGACTTGTTCGACCAACTTCAAGGGTCAAGTTTCTATTCCAAGATTGACTTGAGGTCAAGGTATCATCAACTGAGAGTCCGAGAAGAGGATGTGGCGAAGACAGCCTTTCGAACCCGTTATGGGCATTATGAGTTTTTGGTAATGCCATTTGGGCTAACTAATGCAACGGTTGTGTTCATGGATCTTATGAACCGCGTGTGTAAGCCTTATTTGGACAAATTCTTCATAGTGTTCATAGATGATATACTGATCTATTCCAAGAACAGGGAAGAGCACGAGCAACACCTATGGTTGATATTGGAACTCTTGAGGAATGAGCAGCTATATGCGAAACTCTCCAAATGTAACTTCTGGATTCGAGAAGTCCAATTTCTAGGACATGTAGTTAACGAGGCAGGAATACATGTCGATCCCGCCAAGATTGATGCTATTAAACAATGGGAGGCTCCTAAGACTTCTACAGAAGTGCGCCAATTTCTTGGTCTTTTGGGATATTATCGCAGATTCATTGAGGGATTCTCTAAGATCGCTCAACCCCTCACTGCTTTGACGTAGAAGGGTATTACTTACAAGTGGGGAGATGCCCAAGAGCCTGCTTTTCAATTGTTAAAGGCAAAGCTTTGCAGCGCACCAATTCTATCGTTGCCGGAGGGTACAGACGATTTTGTGGTGTACTGTGATGCGTCTATTCAAGGATTAGGGTGTGTACTGATGCAGCGTGATAAGGTAATCGCGTATGCTTCACGTCAATTAAAACTTCATGAAAAGAACTACACCACCCATGACTTGGAACTAGGAGCAGTAGTTTTTGCTCTAAAGAGTTGGAGGCATTATCTCTATGAAACAAAGTGTACGATCTTCACCGATCATAAGAGCCTCTAACACATATTTGATCTGAAGGAGCTGAACATGCGACAACGTCGATGGTTCGAGCTTCTGAATGATTATGATTGTGCCATCAAATATCATCCAGGGAAAGCTAATGTAGTAGTGGATGCCCTTAGTCGTAAGGAAACAAAGACCAAGCGAGTGTGAGCGTTACAACTCACTATTCATTCAAATCTTCCTGACAAGATACGTGAAGCCCAAGGCGAGGCTCTGAAGGAAGAGAATGTCAGCCTTGAGACACTGCATGGTGCTGATAAACACTTGGAACTAAGGACAGATGGTCTTCAGTGCTTCATGAATCGAGTCTGGATTCCACGTTCTGGGGATCTCAGACAACTGGTGCTCAACGAGGCTCACACCTCTCGTTACTCGGTACATCATGGTTTGGATAAAATGTACCAAGATCTCAAAACCCTTTACTTGTGGCCAAACATGAAAGTCGAGATAGCCACTTATGTTAGTAAGTGCTTGACTTGTGCGAAGGTTAAGATTGAATATCAGAAACCTTCAGGCTTACTCCAGCAACCAGAAATCCCTATGTGGAAATGGGACGACATTTCCATGGACTTCATCAAGAAGCTCCCTAAAACGCCAAGTGGGCATAACATGATTTGGGTTATCGTCGATCGCTTAACCAAATCAGAACACTTTCTGGCAATAAAGGAAACTGACACGCTGGAGAGACTGGCCAACCTCTATCTCAAAGAGATCGTCTCTAGGCATGGTGTAACACCCCAACCGATGGCAGAAACATCGAGATGTCACGTAGTGACGATTGATCAATAGCACATGGACTAAATTGTAAATATTAATAGCAAACAACTTTCATTATTCAAATTTGAAATATAAAAACTCTTAATAGAAATCTCAAACATAGATAATAAATGTTCAATCTTTTATTTAAGCACTAGGTCCAGCCTAAGCGTGAAAAGTAAGCAAGATCAAACTTCACCTGAAACATGTACAAAATAATTTGTCAACACATATAATGTATTGGTGAGTACATCCATTTGATACATATAATAAAAAAACATTTCGCAATTCATGTGTTGTATACCGTTTGAAATTATATAATTTAAGTAATATCTGTACAAGATCAACCCTAGGAATCAAGAATCAAGAATAAAACCATTTTTTTAGTATAATGAATCACAAGACAATGACCAAGGTCTCTCAACAGAGTCACAAGGGGTATATACCATAGTACTATTCATTGAAATGTTAGGCCCTCAAAGGTTAATGATTTTGACAAGTCATAGACACACAAATTAACATAAAGCAAACACACATGAGAATTTCATTAAGAATAAGAATAACATTTGATAATAGCGTACATGAATAGCCCCAAAAGTGTAAAACATGAAAAAGGGGAAAGATATACTCACAGTTTTGCTAAGCACGATGAATCCAAATAAACTTGTCACGAGTTAAGACTAGGAAATCTGAAGAACTCAACCTATACGTGTAAGAATACTAATAAAGGATATGTCTTAGAAGTCTAAGGTGTTAAGGTTCGCTAAATTATTTGAGGAAATAATATTTTTATGAAAAATATGTATTTAGCGATAATATGTATCACGAAGATATATTATGTTTTAAGTTTCATAAAATGACTAAGTAAACTAATTATTATCAAAACGTGTTAAATATCAGATTACTAAAACTAATAAAAACGATTTAAATAATCGATTAATTATATGGATTGGAATGTGAACTTAGAAACTTTACGTTGGCTTTTTTTTTTTGTAGTGAACCAAATAAAATAAGTATTAAATAGTTGTAATATTAGTTTAGAAAACGTTTTTATGCAAAACTATAAAATTCCGTTTATTTCATAATCAAATTCTAACAATTTAACTCATGACTTAATTTTTATCATCAAGGGTCATATGTGGGTTTTCTAATCATCATTTTATACCTAATTTTCTGCTCAAAATCCATAATTTAAAGATCAAGTTTCATGTATTGAAAACCCATTTTTAATCATTCAAGTCATACTTAGTGTCCATTTTAACAATGTTAATCAAGAAAATCCCATTTATATACATACATAAATATACACGGCATACATATATGTATGTATAATTAGTTTTTGTTTTCCATTTTTAAACCCATACATTATCATTTTAACATTTAAAAATCATGTTTAGTAACTTGGATCTTGTTAATCATGGATTAGATCATACATGCAATGATAGATTTAGAGTTAAAATTTAACATAAACATATAAATATATATAGATACATACGTACGACCACACACACACATCCCATTCTCTTTAATTTTTTATAAAACCATTTATATCATCTCTTTGTTGTGTGAATTATCCAAGTTTAGAAGTGAAAATATTAAAAAAAAAAAAAAAGATGAATATTAGTTAGGGTTTTTACCTTAAAGACAAGTGTTTAACTTAGATGATTTTAGCTTGAAAACCCTAAGAATCCTTCCTTGATCTTCAAATACTTTATGTTACTTGGATGATTTAAAGTTTTAGAAAGTTAGAGATGATGCATTGGAAAACTAAGAGAGAGAGAGAGGATAGGATAGGGGGAGGGGGTGTGCGATGGTTTAGAGGGAAGGGAGAGGAGGAGTTGGAGTGTTGAAGTGGTGATGAGAAGATGAAAGGATCTTGAGTGTCTAGGGAGATATATAATGATGAGCATGCATAATGAGTCACCACATAGGCTTGTGTGGCTGCTCTCTAATCTCGACACACACTCCAAGTAGGTTAGATTACTTGTAACAATATTAGAAATAATATTATTTAGTAGGTATTAGGTGTAGATTAGCAGGTATACTACTAGTTATCGCGGTACAAGCCTTTAACTGTTTTAAATTCCCGACGCACCCAAAAATAATATTTTTGACTCCAGGTATATTATTATACATTCTAAGTTAATATTAGGTGCTATCCAGTGTAAAAATGGAGAATTTTCATAGTATAGGCGCGCAGATTGCGCGGTATCGTGCGTTGTGACTAAAATCACAATTTTTATATTCTAAATTTATTTCTCCATATTTTTCAACTAAATATGTTTAGAAATATCGTTTTTAAGCATAAATTTCGAATTTTGAACTTAAGCGTGAGTGTAAAACGTGATTGCATAATAATCAAGTTTCAAAGAAAAATAAGAACCAACATGCGAAACATAATAAATTTACAAGGACTAAACTTGCCAAAGTTTCAAAGTGTAAAGGCTACGAATGTCACAGTCTCCCCTACTTTCAGAAATTTCGTATCGAAATTACTTCAAGTGGAGGATCCTAGAAAAAGATAAGGATACTTCGTCTTCATTTGGTCCTCACGTTCCCATGTAAATTCTGGGCCACGTTTAGATTCCCAACGAATTTTAACTATAGGAATACGACTACGTTTAAGGGTCTTGACTTCACGATCCATGATTTCCACCGGTTTCTCGATGAAATGCATCGTTTCATCAGTATGGATGTCTTCAAGCGGAACATGAAGATTCTCATCAGCTAAGCATTTCTTCAAATTTGACACATGAAAAGTTGGGTGAATACTGCTGAGTTCGGTCGGAAGATCTAAATTATAAGCCACTTTCCCAATCCTTTCCAAGATTTTGAATGGGCCTACATATCTTGGCGTAAGTTTCCCATTTTTCCCGAATCAAAACACGCCTTTCCAAGGTGAAACCTTGAGAAGGACCATGTCACCAACTTGAAATTCCAAGGGTTTACGCCTTTGATCAGCGTAACTCTTTTGCCTACTCTGAGCTGCCAGTAAGGACCCACGAATAACCGCAATCTTGTCTGTTGTTTCTTGGACTAGCTCAGGGCCGGTAATCAGAGTATCATCGACCTCACTCCAACATACAGGAGAACGACATTTGCGACCATAAAGGGCCTCGAAAGGTGCCATACGGATACTGGCATGATAGCTAATGTTATACGAAAACTCAACCAAAGGCAAGTGTGAATCCCAATAACCACCAAAATCTATAACACAATCCCGAAGCATATCCTCTAGCGTTTGAATAGTACGCTCCGTCTGACCATCTGTCTGAGGATGGTATGATGTGCTAAGATTTAGTTTGGTGCCCAAAGCATGAAACATAACTAACTCTTACCCTTGTAACACCGGATGATATTCCTATGTCGAAGGGTACTAGAAACTATTTAATCGACATAAATGTACAATCACAATACTATTAACACAAATAGGCCGATTAATTAACATAATATATTAAGTCTTGGATCATAGCAAAGGTATTCGTCATGGAACTTCACAAAAACATACTCACACATGTATATATACACACGACACATCACATATATCACCATGTATACATGCTCACTAGGCTACCTATACAAGTATGCACATACCTAGTATATCTTACAACTCATGACACCTTACCCCCTATTTTCGGCCAAAGCCTACCCCACAAAACACCATGTGAAAGTCCAAACCTTACATCAAAAAGGAAATGTCAACCTTCACTACATAGCCTTCCCTTCTTTCCCCTTTGCTCGACCAAAACAAACAAATGGAGCATGCCTCAAGTTTCACTGAAATGGCAAGAAACAACATACCTATAACATATTCCATGGAAGTCCACTTACCCAATACACTAAAGACAAACATCCTACTCCTCCCCCTTGCTTTTTGCGGCCGATAATGACCCCTTAAGCACACTTCACTTGCAAGTTATTAATTAATCTTGTCCACATTATCCATGCATGCCATTAGATGACAAAACCGCAACACTTATACCCTTATGGAAACTAGTAGGCCAACTCAAGACCTCTATAGCCTTTATCTAGTCTCAAAGTGGAAGATCTCTTTTGATCTTCACTCGGCCAATTCCAAGGAAGCACCCCAAACATCACACTTTGACAAAACCTTTCACTAAGAAGTGCAACTAGTGCAAAATTTTCATCTGTCAACTCATCTGGTAGACTGCTCCAATCAACAAAGCCATGTGTGAAGAAACTCTGTTGACTGGTCTCTGCAGGAGCAGAGGGTGGAGCAACAGTCATTGGCACTGGTGCCTGAGCAACAGGGGTTTGCACATAGTGGATCTGAGGAACAGTGGTTTGGACATACTGGACAGGAACAGTGTTTGAGGATTGTGCAAAATGAGCAGTGTTTTGCACATTTGGACCAGGGGTATTATGGGAAACTTGATAAGTGTTGGTCTGTGGCCTTTGATTTGGATAGGTAATCATTGGTGTACCATGTTGACTCCTACATTCCCTAGCAAAATGACCAAGTCTATGACATTTATAACACTTAATCTTTGATTTATCCAACCCCACTTTTGACCTGCCAGTTAACCCTGGAAACCTTCTCCCAATTTTCTTGTAAAAATTGTTAGTTCTTAAACTGAGAAGGGCCAATTGGTGCATGATGTCCATTTCTTCTAAATCATTAGGGTCAAAGTATTTTAAGTCATCATACTCAAAGGATATGTTATCAGATGCCTGGATATCACCACCACTTGCTGTAAAAGCATAGTTTGGTGAATAAGAATCAGAGTTAAAACCTGAGTTAAAACCTGAAGTTATGTCAATGAAATGATCATAACTCTGATCCTTATGATTACCAGGCACCTCATCATGACCCAAAAGTGATGTATTACCAAACACATAGTCATCAAACACTTTTCCAGAGTCCTGGAGCTTCTTTTTCTGGTTAAGCTCTCTCCCATAGGTCAAGAGCTTACCATGAAGCTGGGTCAATGATAGGTCCTTGAATCCAATTGAGTTTCTCATAACTATAGCAATAGTGTCCCATTTATCTGGTAGTAATCTTAAAAACTATGGTTCAAAGTTGTGACACCCCGCATTTTCAGGTTCCTACTTTAACTGAACTCTAGTTAACTTGCATGTGCATACGTGACTAAACACTTAACTAGGGTTAGTTAAGAAGGTCTTTCAATATGTTATGGGATAGTAACATATGTTATAGAATATTAACGTACGTTATAAATTAGGAAAGTCTTTGTCATGACACCCACACGAGTCCTGTGTCCCGAGCGTTGGTTATTTGTCAAGCATGCATGATCATATATGCAATTGAATGATGATGAATATGAATTAAAATGTTTATGTGAATTACAGGTTTATGCGAATTACTGCTTAAATAGTCAGTATGTAAATTCTACGAATTATGTGCACGCTGTGAGTACTATGTGATTAATATGTTATGAGATGATTAAAATCATAGTTTTTATGTAGGTTAGTGCGAATAATAGTATCGGGTATATTTTCGGGCCTAGAACCTTGTTAACAGGTCCGTTTATCAAGTAAAGGCCCGCAATACCCGTAGTCTTGGCTCATGGGCCAACCTTTAGCATATTATCTATAAAGAAAAAAAATAAAAACCCTAGAACCCAAACCCTTTGTGCCGTGAACATCCACCACCACAAACCCTCTCAATTTCAATCTTCCAACAACTTTCCTTCCTAATTCAAGATAGTTTGGGTGTAATTTCTAAGCTTTAAGGATTATTGCATTGAAAGGTATGATTTTACATGTTTTATGATAGTAGGAATGTGTTGAAAAGTTTTTTTAAAAAACAAACTCTAGATGATGCATGAATAAAATCGGTTATGTGAATATTATGTGAGTTCTTGAATGATTATTGTGAACTAGATAAGAATTGTTGTTGATAAATAATTACTAGGGTTTTTTGGGTATGTAAATAGATGGATTTGATTATGATAATATGGGTTACTATATGATTATAGACCATTGTTGATGATTAGGGTTCATGAGTAACATAGTATGCAAGTTTCAGTTTTCTGACAGATTCGTTAGGGTGTTTTGTAGGGTCTTTATCGTGATGTTCAATTGATTGTTTTGATGATTTCTTTGCATGATTGTACTGAACATGATCTTAGATTTTTATAATGGGTAAAACCATCAGATTTGGACATCGTTCGAGTGGTTTTTAGAATTTTATTTGATTAAAGGTCATATCAGGTTTTCAGAGTTATAAATTGGGTCAATTTTAAACGGTCATAACTCGAGTTTAACAAAGGGTTAAGTTATGAAATTTGGACAGTAGGTCAACATTGCAAAAAATTGGTGTTTGCAAGTGGAGTCACCTCGTTTGGGTGAATACACAATTTCTGGGAATTTTTCTATTAAACTGACCTGCTGTGGAAATTTTCTGGACATAGCTATGTTGTACGAATTTTAATAATTGTTGTGTTTGGTTTTGAGACAAAACAAAAATATGGGTTATCAAATGAATCCCAATGAATATTCAGTAAAAATTTGGGAGTTTAATTCGTCCGTTAAGTATTTTAAATAATTCATTTTTCACATCACACAATCTGCCCTGAAAACGCAGATTGTGTAAGGGATGATTACGTGACTATTTGGAGTCTTATATGGTATGTATTTGACATGAACTTGCATGAATACTTATATGAGATATGTATGAGGTATAAAACTGATAATAATCAATATGATCACCAATGGGATACGTAGGACTTACTTGTGCATGTAGAGTCATTAAGTGTCACTACACGGTTTGAACTTTAAAAGTCTTGGACAAACGAGTTGTATGGTGTGTTGGTTATGCACATATACTCACCTAGTGACATTTGTAATAGGGAGTCGGTAGCTCATTACTGTTTGAAGAATTTGGATTATTCACGTGCAACCTAAGGTGAGTTTCACTATTTTTTCTCAAAAGCATGCGTCTCGGGTTTAAGACAACGTACTTAACTTTTTCTAGTCCGGTTTGGGACTACTTTCACATACCGGGTTTGGGGTGCTATGACTCCTTGTGTGGGTCGGGTTTTGACTCCTTGTGTGGTTCGGGGTTTTGTTAGCTCGCAAACTTTGTCCTTGATGAACTAAACCAACACTATCATTGTAAGTCCTTCACATACCGAATGAGTGTCCGGGTTATGGAAAGCGGGTTATTAGTTGATAGCGCTATTAGGTCTGACAAACCTCACACCGGCTTAGGGGAGTGCGGGAGTGAACTATAACTTAACACATTATCATTGTTGATAGGCAATGATGCAAGGAAAACTGCTCACATTTGTGGCAACACGTACATTAGCAGTTCGGTATAACGGTGTTAGTTATCATGAATGGGTTAGCTACCCTTGGCATGCGACGAACTAGTGGTTACACGGTTTTTGGAACCAACTTAATTACTTACGCTTTTACTTGGTTACGTGGTTTTGGAAACTGCGCGTTTACTTACTCACCTTCTTTACCTAGTGCACTCACCAACATTGTTTGTTGACCCACGATATACATGCTTTAGCAGGTAGTTAGCTTCCGGTGCCACGATTAGGAAGCACTGCACACTTCATTGCATTTGGGGTCTTAGGCATACACCTAAACTACATATTATGCTTTTACATTTTCCTTCATATGGTTTTAATTTGGGCGTGTTGTTTTGCGCATGGTTTTAAAGGGTTTAAATTTGGTTTACGCTTCCGCAGCTTAACTTAACTTGATTTTTGAAAACGAAAATGGTTTGGGCATTTATAGTTTGTTCATATGACTTATGGCTATGGGATCCTGGTATGTCATGCGCCTCGCTGTATAAACCCCGTAGTGGAAATTTGAAGGTGTGCAAGATTGGTATCAGAGCCATTGGTTATAGTGAACTAGGACTGCATGTTGAGTCTAGCTATAATCATCATAGCATAAGTACACTCACAACTTAAGTGCACAACTAGCTTTTAGCTACATATATCTACAACACATGGTTTCGGGAGATATGTTATCTTCTAGTTCTAGACCTAATTCTGAACACCAGGTGGCGCATTACTGGGAGTAGTATCCTAACAAACCTCGTGGATGAGGAAACAACAATAGTACAAGGGAGAGAGCCCTTGCGAGCGTTGTGGCGCGCGTACACAGGAAGCTGCACGATGCGCATGACGTGATACCATTAAATCGAATCAAATTCGAAGAAAGTCGAATGCTGAGACTTATCCTTTTTCACTGAGCAAGGAGACAATTAGTTTCTGTTCCTTGTTGTCTGACCTTTCTTACTCTCATTTGAAACTCAGACGAGATTGGGTTACTTATATAGGATTTATTTCTTACTCTAGTACGAGTAAGCGATACATGATATACATGTCACTGTTCCTCGTGAGTATATAGTAGATTCATGGGAACACATCAGATCGGGGCTTGTTACACACACTTCTTGGGGAGTTATGTAAGGCCCGCGATGCAGTGCAATATCTCAAAGGAAGAACGAAACCTACTGGTGACTGACAGTCACGATTGGAGGAACGAGTAGTGTTGCTGACCACTGGACTGACTTACACAGGACCAGAGAAGGAGACTGTACGTGATGAGATCATATAACATTGACACCGCAAAAGAGGAAGAAGAAGGGATGGAAGGGGAACCTGAGCAGGACGAGCACATAGAAAGTGAGGATGAAGGCTCTAATATGTAGACGGAGCGTGGAGACGATTGGCTTCTATCTTTTTCTTACTTGTCTTCTCTTTTCTTTTACCATTGTTAACTTAGATAAGACTGAGTTCTTATGATCAACGATAGAGTGGTTGAAGCCCTCGCATCTTTCCAATCTAGTAAAGATATATTTTGCTAAATCATTCTTTTCCCCTGACTTCCACATTTGAAGTTTCTTATACCTTGAATGCACATCGTATTTTCAAGCCTTTTATTGGTTGTAAACCTCGATAACTCCAACGGAACTGAGGGAGACCATTTGATTGCTTCGATAGTATAAGTCTTTGCCATGTGCATTTTCCCCAGGCAGGATGGGGTAATGTATGCTACATGCACACTCAATGAGTTACAGATACTTGGATGGAGAACGTAACACCCTGTGATGAAACCTAGAAATTTGTTATATAAAGACGGATGGGTCTAAGATCGACGCCTACACTACCAAGCTACAGGAGTAAGATACTTTGTGCTCGAATCTAATTAACCAACTTTACCAGCGGATCGAATTTCATACCAAAAGGGTGGGTCCCTCAGATTTGTGGCATGGCCATTGCAGCTCACCTACCCTGAATCTAACAAATCTTTCACCTGGCTCGCAAACTCACTGATGAGGCTGTTGAGTATGGTACTTTTCCAAAGCATGGTGCTTCATCTTCTACATTTAGTGATAGCAAGAGAACGTGGGATAGTGTGAGGTATAAGTCCTTCAACAACAACAACAACAACCACAACGGTAACAACCACAATGGGGCTCGTGGAGGAGCATTTGTGATGGACTCAGAGGAAGCTAGGACTTTTAACAATGTCGTGACGGGTACGCGTTCCTTAAACGACACTCTCGCTTCTGTTTTATATGATACTGGTGCGGACTATAGTTTTGTGTAATCAAAACTTAGCAAACAATTAGCGATGGTTTCTACTCTTCTTGATACCCCGTACACTATAGCGTTAGCTGATGGGAAGCCTGTTGAGGTAACCCATATTCATCGTGACTATAAGCTCGAGCTAGATGGGCAATTTTTTGCCATCAACCTTCTACCTATCACCCTAGGAAGCTTTGATCTCATGGTTGGCATGGACTGGTTGTCCAAGCAACGCGTTGAAATTCTCTGTCAGGAGAAGATTGTTCGTATCCCTCTTTCTAGTAGAGAACTATTATCTATTAAGGGTGATCGTGGTGGTGCTATGGTGGGCATCATCTCCTTCTTGAAGGCCCAGAAGTGTATTCGAAAGGGCTATCTAGCCATTTTGGCTAACATATCTGACACTCGAGCTGAGACTGAAACCAAGATTGAGGACATCTCAGTAGTCTGAGATTTCCCAGATGTTTTCCCAGAGGAGCTACCTGGATTTCCACCTGTTCGTCAAGTGGAGTTTCAAATTGATCTTGTACCTGGAGCAGCTCCAGTCGCACGCGCACCATACCGCCTAGCACCAGGCGAACTTCAAGAACTGTCTACCCAACTCCAAGAGCTATTGGATCGGGGCTTTATTAGACCTAGTTCTTCACCTTGGGGAGCCCTAGTTCTGTTTGTTAAGAAGAAGGATGGGAGTTTCCGCATGTGTATTGGTTATCAGGAGTTGAACAAAGTAACGGTTAAGAACCGCTACCCTTTGCCTCGTATTGATGACTTGTTCGACCAGCTTCAAGGGTCGAGTTTCTATTCTAAAATTGACTTGAGGTCAGGATACCATCAACTGAGAGTCCGAGAGGAGGATGTGGCGAAGACAGCCTTTCGAATGAGTTTCTGGTGATGCCATTTGGGCTAACCAATGCACCGGCTGTGTTCAGGGATCTGATGAACCGCGTGTGTAAGCCCTATTTGGGCAAATTCGTTATAGTATTCATAGATGACATACTGATTTATTCTAAGAGCAGGGAAGAGCACGAGCAACACCTGCAGCTGATCTTAGAACTCTTGAGAAATGAGCAGTTGTAAGCAAAATTCTCTAAATGCGACTTCTGGATTCGAGAAGTCCAATTTCTTGGACACGTGGTTAACGAGTCAGGAATACATGTCGATCCCGTGAAGATTGATGCAATTAAAAAGTGGGAGGTTCTTAAGACTCCTACAGAGGTGCGCCAGTTTCTTGGTCTTGCGGGATACTACCGTAGATTCATTGATGGATTCTCTAAGACCGCTCAACCCCTCACTACTTTGACATAGAAGGGGATTACTTACAAGTGGGGAGAAGCCCAAGAGTCTTCTTTCCAATTGTTGAAGGCAAATCTTTTCAGTGCACCCATACTATCACTACCTGAGAGTATAGAGGACTTTGTGGTGTACTGTGATGCATCTATCCAAGGGTTAGGGTGTCTGCTGATGCAGCGCGATAAGGTGATCGCGTATGCCTCACGTTAATCAAAGGTTCATGAGAAGAATTACAAAGGGTTAAGTTATGAAATTTGGACAGTAGGTCAACATTGGAAAAACTTGGCTTTTCCAAGTGGAGTCACCTCGTTTTGGTGAATACACAATTTCTGGGAATTTTTCTATTAAACTGACCTGCTATGGAAATTTTCTGGACATAACTATGTTGTACGAATTTTAATAATTTTTGTGTTTGGTTTTGAGAAAAAACAAAAATATGGGTTATCAAATAAATCCAAATGAATATTCAGTAAAAATTTGGGAGTTTAATTCGTCCGTTAAGTACTTTAAATAATTCGTTTTTCACAGAGCACAATCTGCCCTGAAAACGCAGATTGTGTAAGGAATGATTACGTGACTATTTGGAGTCTTATATGGTATGTATTTGACATGAACTTGCATGAATACTTATATGAGATATGTATGAGGTATAAAACTAATAATAATCAATATGATCACCAACGGGATACGTAGGACTTACTTGTGCATGTAGAGTCATTAAGTGTCACAACACGGTTTGAACTTTAAAAGTCTTGGACAAACGAGTTGTATGGTGTGTTGGTTATGCACATATACTCACCTAGTGACATTTGTAATAGGGAGTCGGTAGCTCATTACTGTTTGAGGAATTTGGATTATTCACGTGCAACCTAAGGTGAGTTTCACTACTTTTTCTCAAAAGCATGCGTCTCGGGTTTAAAAACAACGTACTTAACTATTTCTAGTCCGGTTTGGGACTACTTTCACATCCCGGGTTTGGGGTGCTATGACTCCTTGTGTGGGTCGGGTTTTGACTCCTTGTGTGGGTTGGGGTTATGCTAGTTCGCAAACTTTGTCCTTGATGAACTAAACCAACACTATCATTGTAAGTCCTTCACATACCGAATGAGTTGTCGGGTTATGGCAAGCGGGTTATTAGTTGATAGCGCTATTAGGTCTGACAAACCTCACACCGGCTCAGGGGAGTGCGGGAGTGAACTATAACTTAACACATTATCATTGTTGATAGGCAATGATGCAAGGAAAACTGCTCACATTTGTGGCAACACGTACATTAGCAGTTCGGTATATCGGTGTTAGTTATCATGAATGGGTTAGCTACCCTTGGCATGCGATGAACTAGTGGTTACACGGTTTTTGGAACCAACTTAATTACTTACGCTTTTACTTGGTTACGTGGTTTTGGAAACTGCGCGTTTACTTACTCGCCTTCTTTACCTAGTGCACTCACCAACATTGTTTGTTGACCAACGATATACATGCTTTAGCAGGTAGTTAGCTTCCGGTGCCACGATTAGGAAGCACTGCACACTTCACTGCATTTGGGGTCTTGGGCATACACCTAAACTACATATTATGCTTTTACATTTTACTTCATATGGTTTTAATTTGGGCGTGTTGTTTTGCGCATGGTTTTAAAGGGTTTAAATTTGGTTTACGCTTCCGCAGCTTAACTAAACTTGATTTTTGAAAACGAACTAAATGGTTTGGGCATTTATAGTTCGTTCATATGACATATGGCTATGGGATCCTGGTATGTCATGCGCCCATCGGTATAAACCTCGTAGTGGAAATTTGAGGGTGTGACAAAAGTTGAATATGGGTAAGTTAGACCACCCAGTTTTAGTTCACTAATGAGACAGTTAAATCTCTCAAATTGTTGAGTTAATGACTCCCCTTTAACATGACTGAATGTTTCATATTGTTGGTTAAGTATTTCACGGTTGTTATTAATAACCTCTTCAGTCCCACCAAATTGTTCTTTCAGTGCATCCCACAACTCCTTTGCACTGTTACAGTGCAACAGCCCAGCATAGATATCATTTGGTAGAGCCATGGCCACAATACTGAAGGCCATGGCATCTAACTCAATCTTTTGAAAATCCTGGTCGGAGTAATTTTCAAGTTTCTTTGGCTCTTGAACCTTGGGATCTTCAGTACTCGGCACCATCGGAACATGTGGTCCGAAGATAACCGACTTCCAACACCCAGTGTTCTGTTGGGCTAGAACATGGCTCATCCGACGTTGCCAGATATTGTATTCAGATCTGACAAGCATCGGTGGCTTGTTGTTCGTGCTAGTGTTGTGTGGATCATGATTGATTGAAGCCATTCTCTGATTTTTCAAAAACAAAGTTTGTTTACAAACGGTTGAATCGAAAATAAACTATTACTCTGTTTTCAATCCGACAAACAAACGATATCAATAATTGTGAGCTGATATGTTTATATTAAATTGATTTGTTAGATCGAATTTAATTGACCAAGCTCTGATACCAATTGTTAGGATCTGAGTTTGATTGTTTTGATTTGTTTAAGTAAAGATGTGATGAACGAAGTGAATTATAAATGGAAAGTGCAGCGGAATAATAAACTTTAAATCAAAACAAGAGAATAAATGTTATCAATCGAATGCTTTCATAATATTGAATGATTACAGTCAATTGTACAAGTACTCCCCCTCAGCCTGATCACTCTGTGAATGTTTGTCGGAGAGAATGTTTTGAGTGATGAATAGAACAGTACAAGCACTGTTCTATTTATAGACAAATCTACACCACTGATGATCTAAGCTGACATCACCTAAGACAGCGACCTCTAACAGAATAAAAAACATAAAACATCTGTTATATACAAACTACTGTTACATTGTAAAACTCTGAAAGGTAAACTGCTGTTGAGAAAACTCTGATGGTCTTGTATCATCTGTTGGAGCCTAAGTGTTGTTGGCTCCAACAGACCTTTAGTCTTCAGCACTTTGATCAGCAGTTGTTCTTCATCAGACCTTTGATCAGCAGTTGTTCTCTATCAGTTGTTATCCAATAGTCTTTTGCAGCAGCAGTTGTCACAGCAGTTTTTTGGGTAGAACAGATGTTAGGGTCAACGGTCTTTTGGGAGAAGTATCTTGTAAATGCTGTTTATTTCTAACGATCAACTGAGTAGTTTATTTTGGCTTTCCAATCATTTGTTCTTCTCCAGGTCAGCAGACCCAACATATACCTTTTGCAGGACACTAGTTCGAAGCACGAGTAGGGCATGCATCATATGGCATCATGGGGATATGAATACTTATCTATTTTTGAATGTTTAATTATCTATTACGAGTTAGAACGCGTTGTTTTACGCAGACTATTTGGATAACTGTTATCTTTAAATTTCGCTTCCGCAACTATTGAAATATTTGATTATCTATGAAACTTGTTTCACAATAACGAACTAAATGGTTTGGGCATTTAGAGTCGTTCATGTAACAACTGTTGAACCTATACCTGACGACTCTGTACCGGTTGAAAGTCCAAAGAAGTAACAAAAAGGAACATCCACATCTTTCGACACTGACTCAACTGTGGTCATTGAAACAAATACCACAAACACATCTGCTAGGATTTCTGATAATACTATTAATGAATCTGATGACTTCGAAGATCAAGATTTGACGGAAAGAGTCAACAAACTTGAATCTTCAATGCAAGAAATGATTGACTTCTACAGTGGCACACCAGCATCTATTTCCAGTAAGATATGGGAATTCGTTTTCCCAATGATCCAAACTCACAGAGAAATGGTAGACCATAATCATAATTCTCACATAGCGTTGATAAGAAATATGGTGGATGCTAGATACAAAGATACTCAAGCTGACATCAAGGCCATCAAAAACCATCTTCTCCAGACCACTGGCTCTGCCCCAACAACAATTTATAAAGAAGATTCAGAAAATAACAATGATGCCGAAAAGAAGAAGAAAGGCCAGGAGAAATTAATAAGCCTGCCACCTGACAAGAGAGCACAAACAAAGACATCAAACCCTGCTAATGTGCAAACAGCTGATAATCAAGGATCTGTTCCAGTCATAAGCACTGCTGAGCATCAATCTAAAGTGGCTTTAGAGAGAGTTGATGAAAGTGCAAACCAAAAGGCAGAAACAGAGCTGTTAAATAAGTTGAAAGCGAAAAAGGAGCGAGAAGCCAAAGCTGCCGCATTAATTAAAAAAAAGAGCTGCAAATGAAAGAGGATGATATAGGCTGCTCAAAAAGAAGAAAAGTACATGGAAAACATGGCAAGGAAAACCTAACATTCCCTGTAAACACTGATCCCCAAGAAACAACAAAATTACGAGCCCAAACAACAATCGAAACAACATCTGTTCCAATTGAAAATGTCCAAAGTAATGTGCCGACAACAGATGAAGCATGTATCTTCAGAGTACCAGAAGGGCTTTCAGAATGTGTACTGGACTTAGAATCGGTCAAACCTGAGATAGACTCTTTTTACTCAACAGATGATCCATTGTCACGGTCTTTCCCGTCTCTTGAAGGTTTGGAAAAGCCATTGAATTTTAAGAAGTTTATGGAGTTGAAAGAAAAACAGATTGACATCCTTTTAAAACAGAAAAGTGTAGGAAAAGATGACAGGGAAATCCAACTAATATTGCAGGATTTAGAAAGTAAATTAGCAATTTTAGAAGAATACTCAAGCAACCTGTCGAAGAAAGTGTCTAACAGGGAACCTGATTCTGATGCGGAAAAGATTTTCAGAGAAGGATATCTTGAGGAAATAATGAAAACCAAAACTTACAAAGCCACTAAAAGTCAATTTGCGGGTTGGGTTCTGACTCATTGAAGAATGAACTTGATAGAATCAAAGAGATGGCTAAAAACCCCAACCAGAAACAAACTCCACCAAATTGGAAGAAGGGAAAACAAAGGGACCCTAAAAGAGTTTTAAAGTTAAAAAGAAAAAGACAGGAGTTGGTGGATGCTGGTTATGGAATGATGTCACAAGTTTGTCACTGGAAGGAATCAACAGTGATGGAGTTTTACAAAAAGCTTGAGGAACGAAGGAAAGTTGATCCAACTCTGCCACCAAAGAACAAAAAACAAAAAACTTTGTTCTCAATGGTTGATCTTATGAGAGACACATTCGGGGAAATGATCGGGAAAAGTAATCCATCAAAATCAGCAAAAGAAAAGGAAGAGCCTGATAACAACAGTTTGTTGAATAGCTAACAGTTGATAGGCCAACAAATGGTAAACAATGACAATTTAGATAACATCTGTTTAAATAGCATCTGTTATATTTCTGGTAATATTGACTAACAATGAATACACGATCTGTTTAAACACAATATGTTATATTTCTGATGACACTGAGTAGCACTTATATATTTGATAATTTCACATTATGGCACAACAGCCTTTGATTAATAGGAAATTCATCAAAACAGATATTACTTAACATAGTATCTATACTGAAAAGTAAGGTTTCCAACTGATATACAAAAAAGTTTAATACAATAATATTATAAAAAATAAATTCTTGTCTACAAAAATACACATTTACTCAAACAGTTGACAACTCTTAGGTTTACATCGCTTCTTCCGGGGTCCTTTGCATGTAGAGGATAGCTCACCAACGTTTAGTTTATCAAAATCTTCAAAACCTCTTTTTCCATTGGGAGTTATAGTACAATCCATTACAGCATCGACATTAGACGAGTCACCGGTAACAGATACAACATCCTTAAAACAATTGACAAAAACATATAATTATCTGTTAAATAGAAACAAAAGCTTGACAAACAATTTAATATAAAGTTACACAAAAACACTCACCTTTAACATCAGTTAACTACCACCATGCTTAGATTCTGATTGGTTAAAAGACTTGAATTCCAAATCTGCTTGACTGACCTAAAGATTGTACATAGAAAACAAAATATAGAAAATTTAATTGCTGAGACGGCATTCAAAGCTAAAAGTTAATAACCAATTCTTGAATATGGTTTTAACTTAATACCTCGTCCACATTACAATATGCATTAGTATTAACGGCAATTAACTCAGAAATTACGACTGGATTATCACATATTTTCAATACTGTGTAAACATGGGAGTCGTTTGTAAGATTGTATTCAGAAACATCAATCTTAAAAAGTAGCATCTTATCAAGCAAGCGAAACAATTCTTGAGGCAAACTTTCCCTATCACCAAGTTTCAACTGCCTTTCTCTAATACGACTTGCAGAAGATCCGACAACTCTCATAACATCTCGGTCAAACATCACAAACGATACACTACCGGTCTCATCCTGAACCCTGACATGCACCTTGAACCTAAAACAGATACATGAAAAAGTTATCTAAAACATACATACTAATAATTAAAAGCAATCATCTTATGTAAAAAAAAAACTTTAATTAATTAGATCTAATTACATTGTAGTAGTAAACGTACAAAGACATTCACACTTTGAACAAAACAACGCAGAAGCAGGTAGGCTGAGAGTTTCTTGAGTAACACTTTCATGAAGCTGTAACAATTCTGATTTACTAATCACATTACCTAAACATCTGCAACACGCATCATAAAACCAACCAAAGCCTTCTTGCACAATTTCTATTGTCGCAACTACAACACAAGACATTGGCTAAAAAAAATAAAATATATAAGTTATTACATAAGAAAAAAAGTTGTAATAAGAAGAACAAATATTAATCATAACTAAAAAATAATATAACCATATCAATCTCCATAAGCTCGTCAACATGTTTATACTCACAACCAACAATGAATTCCTGAAGCAACGGGTAAACAGAGTGTTCGGAAGGTAATTTTTGAGAAGTAGAAGCAGCATCTTGTCCATGCTTCAATACAGGACTAAAAAAATAGCTCGAGTTAATAAAAGAATTCAAGATTTTCTAATTTAATTATAAATAAATAAAAAAATGATGCTGTACTATATTAAACAACAATTTAGTAACAAAGTATTAATAACAACAGTTTAAAATAAATTACCGTTGGACTCCTTAACCTTGCCATGATGTATAACAACCATTATATGGTTATTACCAGCGTCTTCGGAGATGAATTTGTTAAACTGTTCTGCATAAAAATTCCACATAGTACATCGCAATATCGTATCACTACATAAAATCAATACACAAACTTAGATAAATATATTTTAAAAAAAATATAGAAATTAATTAGTAAAAGTAAACAACAATAAAAAGGGAAACGCTTACTCCAAGTCTTGAATATGAAAATTCATCCTCTTAGTTTCTTTTGGAGGTCGTCCAAACACATCCAGACCTCCATGCCAAATGAGACCACCGGCAACATCTGTAAAACGTGCATATAATTCAAAATATGAAACCAAAACTTTTAATATACTAAATATTAAATTTAAATTAAGAAACAAACCAACAGAAAAAAGTTCCTTGGCTTCACCTTTAAGAATATCTTTAAAAGCAATTAAATTAAATTCATACTCTACACCTTGCCAACCAACAATACCTCTAACAGTAGTACAACGATAAAAGTTGATCTTATAATCATGTGCTACAACTTTGAATGGATCCTTGTTTTCACCAACACCAAACATCGATAGAATAACAACATCATCCTCTTCAAGTTGATGGTCAAAAAGATGGATCAAAGAACTCTTTATGAAGGCCTGAATCTTATCACCCTTAAAATAAATATAAAAGAAAATATAAACATAAAAAACAGCAGCTTAAACAAAATAAGTTAAAGCAAAAACATGAGACAAACAAAATTTATATTTATATCATCAATAACAACATAAAAAAACCTTAGAGGAAAATTACATTACCTGGTCATCAAACAATACCATTTCGATTTTAAAACTTTCTTTCCACTAAACATCGGCGAAAGAACTTAAATAACATAAGATAAATTAAACGAAAAACATGACAGAAACAATATTTTATATTAATAACATGAATAATAACCTCTAAAAATAGCCTCAAGGAAAAATTACATTACCTGCTCATCAATCAATATCATTTCTATCTTAAAACTTTCTTTCCACTTCCGTATGATACGAACCTTGAGAAACCAGATATCTTTGGATGGGTTGAGATCACAAACAAAATTATTAATTCTGTTATGAAGATCCATTTAGAAAGATTTTAAAAACAAAATCAAAAGGAGATTTTATAAATTAATTTGTGAGAGAAAATCGTTGTGTATGAGAAAAGCATCTCTGAAAATGATGATTATATAGCTGCAAAAATCACACTTCCCGATGTTAATTCAAAATTTCCCTGTTAAAATTTCAAAAAGTTATGGGCTGAATATGTAATAAACAGTTGTTCATAAAAACTACTTATAGATAACAGCTGAGAGGATATAGATAACAGCTGAGAGGATATATTAGTAAAGGTCTGCTGTTGGTCGGCAGACGCAGGGATTAAGAACCGCTGTTGAGGGCAACAGCGGTGGTTTCACGTGGCCCACCCCTTTTTTTGAATTTTTTAATGGGATTAATGACGTTAGCTTTTGCATCATACAGGCATTGGTGGCCAGTTTCTCCGGCTGACACATCAGCTTTCTGACGTCACTTACGCTTCTCCTATTATGGAAAGTATAGATAGATTTAGTTTTTAATTTATTCTAATGGAGTAATGGTTTATATTATAGGGTTGTAAACGAAACAAACAAACATGAATAAGGTTTTGTTCGTGTTTATTTGTTAAGGTTTCTTGGACAAACGAACTGTTTATGAACAAACTAACGAACGAAATTCTATGTTTGTGTTTGTTTGTAAATGAAATTCAGTTGTTTGTGAACAGTTCGTGAACACTAGTTTTGAACATAAAAAAAATTAATATGCAATCGACTAGTAAGTTGATCGATATTTTAAGCTGTGGCGAATTTAAAAAAAAAAAAAAAAAAAGAGAAAAAAAAAAGATGAGTAGTAGTACTGGAAAAATGAGCTTTGTTTAGATGTAACGGATTCATAAACATAGAAGAAAAAGAAATTACTCTAAAAATATTACTCATCATAGACTAAATCCCCCAATGGTCCCGAGCCTTTTTATTGGAATAAGGTACCAATTGATCCATACATGAGCTGTATCTTTTTAATATTAGTTTGGGTCTTCATAACTATTAGGTACGGCCTTAATTAGTATCCAGTCACTCAAAAAACACCCCAACTCTCCAAGAGAGCTAATTTGTTCACATCTGACTTCATAACTAAACATTAGGAAAAGTAATTAAAACAAAATAACAACACTATAAGAAAACAAAAAATGCATCAACTTTAAGATTTCCAACAAAGAAGCACTAAGAAGATTAATGTTGATTGTTTTCTTGAAGCTTCATATTTGTAATACCTGAATATGATAACCATTTATCGGCAACATAAAGATCATATTGCTCAGCTTCTAGGACTAAGCTTCTAGCCTGATCACCACTAGGGCTGCAAATAAACTGAACTTTCAACGAACAGTTCATGAACTGTTCAGCGGGAAGTTCGTTTGTGTTCATTCGTTTAATAAAGGAACGAACACAAACAAAAAATTTCCTTCGTTAAGTTAAACGAACGAACATGAACAGAGGCCGCGTTCGTTCGTTTATGTTCGTGAACGTTCGGTAACATTTTCGTTTATGTTCGTTTGTGTTCGATAGTTTAATGGAGTTTTTAATTTTATTTTATATTCTTGATTTTTTTATTTTACTAAAATAAATAAATAATTTACTAAAATAATATAAGACTTCAAGTTTAAATAAATGAAGACTTCAAGTTTAAGATGAGAGTTTAGTTTTTCGAGACACTACTTTATTATATTTAACCAATTACCAATATTATGTTATGTACTAAGACTGGGAGGTGTGCCTTCGGGGAGATAGCTCGGGGATGTGATGTGGCGTCGGGGACCGAACGAAACACCGCCCCCCCCCCCTGATTTGATTTCGGGGAAAACGGGGAATTATCACCGATCACACCGTTTGTTTTGATTGGTTATTGTTTTTATATTATTATTTTTTGTAAAGGAAGGGGGAAGGGGGAAGGAGGGGGAACCATTTCCTTGGTTTGGGGGAGAGAAGGGGGAAAATGATGTGGCGCTTACGTGGCATTTGGGGGAGTTGGGAGAAAAGGGGAGCACACCATATAGTCTAAGTATGTTTGTATAGTTAGGCTATATGTTGGGTGGTCTAATTAATTTCTTAATATATGTGAATTTGATCTTATTCCCAAATTAACATATGTCCGTTTGTGTTTGTTTTCGTTCATGAACAATTCTTTGTGTTCATGAACACTTGTTTGTGTTCATTAACGTTCGTTTATGTTCGTGTGCGTTCATGAACAAAATTAACAAACGAGCACGAACACGCGTGTTTTCTTAACAAACGAACACGAACAAAAAATCTCGTTCGGTAAGTGTTCATTAACTGTTCGTGAACACATAATTTCCTTAGCAAACGAACACGAACAAGGCCCTGTTCGTGTTCGTTCGGTTCGTTTGGAGCCCTAATCACCACGTGTTTGTTGTTGAACCCAAGGATGAGTTGTGAACTTCCTCAAGGGCTCTAGCTCCACCACCACCTCTTTCATTGTAGGTCTATCACGGCCCAACAAACTAGGACATCTCTTTACCAGATCACCTATGGCTTGTAGCTGCTCAAGAGTTCCTTAACGTAAAAGTCTTGGCTCTATAATTTCAAGTAAGCGCTTTCCATTAACTGACTTGACAAAATATGTAGCTAGATTCTTTTCTTCATTGATTCTATTAGCACCAATTGGTTTTTTCCCGATTATGAGTTCTGCAACGCACAAAACATATCGAGCTTGACATTCATTTTGTCCGGGAGCATGTTCAGCGTGGCCGTGTTCGTATTCTTCACGTTCCCTCATGTCATCATATAGCAGATATCTTCACAAAAAGGGCTTCCACGTGTTTTGTTTGACGACTTCAAATCCAGTCTCAGCATTCGGCCACTCTACGCTTCGACTGCGGGGGTATAATAGAATCATTATATTATAGGAAACGATTGTAAATGTTATTGTGTATATCTCCACCGAATTAGGAGATTCGGTTGGTTCTCTATATATTGATATTATTAGACATGATATATGCCCCGATTCATGCCCAAAGAATAAGCTACAATTATGTTGTAGTCATAGTCAATATTATGTATTCATTGTAATTATTGTATTGCCTATATTAGTGGTTAGTCTCTTGTATATAATGACTTGTATATTCTCAATGAAAGACAATAAAACCATTTGAGTATTTACATGGTATCAGAGCCAAGAGCTCAATACCTTACCTAAAAGCTTCTCTATTTATTTTCTTTCACTAGCTAGGCTGCTTGACTACGATCACTACCCACCTAAAAAATAGCGTACCTATTTTCTTTTTATGTTCGATTACCACCCATGGCTGACAATACCAACCAAAATGAAACCGGAAAATTCTTCCAAACTCTCGTCATTGACTCTACTAATCCGGATTGGAACATGGACACGGGGGCATCTGATCACTGGACGGATGATGAAGATATATGTTCTAACTCTCAATCTTTAAATTCCATTAAATCTATTCTAATCGGTAATGGCTTAAAAATGCCGATCTTCGGATCTGGACATGCATATTTTCCAAACCGCCAAAACAACCTTCACCTAAACAATGTCCTATACACCCCTCATGTTATTAAAAATCTCATTTTTGTTAGAAAATTCACCACTGACAATTCTGTTTATGTGGAATTTGATCCTTTTGGATTTTCTGTGAAGGATCTCAAAACTGGGAAACTTCTGAGCCATCACAACAGTGACAGCCATCTCTATCCTGTTACTGCCCCAGCTCATGTCACACCCACTGTCTTTGCTGCTTTCACTCCCGAATCCTGGCATGATCGTCTAGGCCACCCGGGAGCTTCAGTTATTGATGTTCTATCTTCGAATAAATTTATTTCATGTAATAAGACTAATCATTTGTTTTGCAATTCATGTCAACTTGCCAAACATAAACGATTACCTTTCTCTTTATCCACATCTAATACTGTTTTGCCTTTTGACATTGTCCATTGTGATCTATGGACCTCCCCCATTGTCTCCAACACATGATACAAGTACTACATGGTGTTTGTTGATGATTACACCAAATGCACGTGGGTTTTTCCACTACGTTACAAGTCCAAAACCGTTACAAAATTTATAAAATTTTTCACCTACGTTAAAACCCAATTTCACCTTCCCATCAAATCTTTTCAATGTGACAATGGTGGCGAATTTAATAACCACCAATTCAAAAATTTTGCAACTTCAAATGGAATTCAATTTCGTTTTCCGTGTCCTCACACGTCTCAACAAAATGGCAAGGCCAAAAGGATGATTCGTCATCTAAACGAAATCATGCTTTCCATCTTAACGCACGCCTCCATCCCTACCACTTTTTGGGTTGAGGCAATCTACACGGCCGTCTACCTTCATAACATCTTACCAACCAAACTCCTAAACAATCACACACCTATTGCTGCCCTCTACCTTCGACATCCAGAGTACGATCATCTACATGTTTTCGGATGTGCGTGCTTTCCAAATCAATCTTCCACCCGACCACATAAACTTGCACCACGCTCCACCACTTGTGTATTTCTTGGATACCCAGCCGATTATAGGGGTTATAGGTGCCGTGATCTTGACACTGTAAAAACCATTTTCTCCCGCCATGTTACCTTTGATGAAACATCATTCCCGTTCTCAAAAACTCACCCACCAACCGACTAATCTCCACTTGAAAATGATCTATCCAACACCATCTTTACTCACCCACAGTCCTTTGAACCTTCTTTTGGCCCAAACCACAACCTGAGCCCACCTCCAAGCCCATCCCCATCCGTTCCCTCTACACCACCCACAAGCCCAAACCCCCACCCCTACGACCCAATACCCAAACCCAGCTCACACTGAACCTTCCATTCATTCGAATAACACCACTGACCAACCTTATAGCCCATCCACCGCCTCCTCCACCAACCCACAAACCTCATCATCTAACCATACACATTATCCCGTTCACCATCCACAACAGATTAATAACCCACCACCACCACAAAACACACACCCAATGACTACTCGTCTCAAAGCGGGAATCACCAAACCAAAGGCACCCATTAATCTCCATACCACTTCCACTCCTTCCATTTCACCCATACCAACATCTTACCGGTATGCATTGTCCGACCCGAATTGGAAAGAGGCCATGAATGATGAATATAGAGCATTATTCGTACCGTTCTGAGCATTGCGGTATCTCGAAATTGGCCGATGCATCAACTTGATGTGAAGAATGCCTTCTTGCATGGAGATCTCAATGAAACGGTCTACATATTTCAACCACCTGGTTTTGTTGATAAAAATAACCCGTCTCATGTTTGCAGGTTGAACAAATCATTATACGGGCTAAAGCAAGCCCCTCGTGCTTGGTATCAACGTTTCGCTAATTTTATTGTTTCATGTGGCTTTAGAAGTGCTTCTATAGATACCTCTCTGTTTGTCTATCACCAAGGAAATCGCACGGCATATTTACTCCTATATGTCGATGACATAATACTCACCGCATCGGATGACACCTTTCTTAAACAAATCATAAATTCTCTGTCAACAGAATTTGCAATGTCAGACTTGGGAGATCTTCATCAATTTCTTGGAATTCAAGTGACACAAACTAAGGAAGGTCTTCGGCTCTCACATGAATCATACATTCGAGACATCCTAGCTCGCGCAAATATGACAAACTGCAAGCCATGCAACACACCTTGTGATACGGAATCCAAGCTCAGTGCATAGGCTGGTTCCCTTTTATCAGATGGCACACTCTACCGCAATCTAGCAGGAGCCCTTCAATACTTAAATTTCACAAGAACAGACATCTCATACGCAGTTCAACAGGTCTGCCTATTCATGCACTGTAACATTTGCACGTTTTCTAATTTTACCGTAATTTCATTTTAGTCCTCATATTACGATCTTTTGAAATTTCTAATAAAACTTAAGTGGCGTTATTCGTTGAATCTTATTTATATACGTTTTATTATAAAACTTTAAATAAATTAGTCGAGGGATGTTGGAAAACATCAAGGTTTACGATGAAAAAGATAAAAACTTGATAATATTATGTCGAGTTTATAAAAGAAAAAAATATATTTTTAAAGTTTTAAAAGGTTTGGTTAAAAATATTATCTTTGGTTAAGTTTTATAAGAAATCAAGGGACTAAACTAACCAAACTAACTTGAGGGATCGAAATTGTTATGTTTCAAAAAAAAAAAAAAATCTGGGCTGTTACTATTCACGTTTTTCCGGTGAAAGTCCGGCCAAAGTCCGGCGATTCTCCGGCGAGCTTGTTTTCTTGATCTTTATTGCGTTTTAACATGAATTAATTGTGGGTTTACGTTTTCTCCAACTTAATGATACGTTTCCCCTTAGAAATTAAGATGAAACAAGCATTTTTAAGTGATTTATAATCGGGTTTTATACTTGTAACCGCCAGAATATTAAAACTTGGTGAAACGCCCTATTTACAAGACCACTATATAAACCAAGCATAGGGTTTGAGTCCTGTGCTCATTCCCTTCAAAACCCACTAAGATACATCAAGTAAAAACGTCTATAGAGGCTCCACATCGTGATAGTTGGTTCGGACCTTGAAGCTTCGATTCCGGCCAAAATACGTATTGTAAGCTCTTGTTTTTGGTGCCATTTTACTCCTTTAATCATGTCCTTTAAAAGCCCTATGAATTCGGGGTCTAACCATTACGAATTAAAGGTCTTGAAATCTAGGGTTAGGGTTATGATTTGGGGAAGAAGATCAAGTGTAGGTGTAGTTTAAATATATTTTTTTTGATATTTATTAACAAAGTAGTGTGTTGGTCTAGTGGTTGTGTGTGAATGGTTGTACACAAGATGCACAGGTTCGATCCTCACAGCCACGTTTTTTTTTCTTTTTTTTTCTTTTTGCTTCTTTTTTTTTATTGTTTCTACTTATTTATAATTATATATATATTAGTTAAAACCTTATAATATTTCTAGAAAATTCATTTTTACTCCAAAAATTATGAAAATTTAGGTGAAACATCTTGACACCCGAAAGAAAATTGTAGTATTTTTATTTTCTGATAAATATATTATTTTCGTATTTTTCTTGATTTAATTTGTTTTAATCATAATTAAATGATTAAAAATTCATTTTAAGTGATTTTAACCTCAAATTTTCTGGGAATTTATTTATATTAATAACAAACTGAACTAAAATTTAATTTTTCAGAAAATGATTAATTTTGTTATTTTTACTATTTTTTATCATTAAAACCCTATTTAAACTCATTAAATACGTTTTAAATGCAAATAAATTGAAAGAAATTATGGAAATATTATTTTCAGTATTTCACATCATAAAATAGTTATTTTTCATAAAAATATCATTTTTGGATCATATCTCGTATTATTTATTCTATTTATATTTAAGTTAGATATAATAAATTGTTTAATTAAATATAAATCATAAAATCTATTTCGTGGATATTTTTCTATAAAATAGAAAATCTTTCTAAGTGTGGGAGACAAAAGTGTTTTAGTCACATAATTAATTCTAAATCGTGATATAATTATTTCAAAACTATTGGTTAAATTATTATCAAAAACTTGATCTTCCCTACACAAGTCTAGTAAACCCGAATGCCTTAGATTTTGGTTGCCTTAGACTTTTAAGTTATTTTTTTTCCTCATTAGTATTCTATCATATATAGGTTGAGTTCTTCGGAATTCTAAGTCCTTACGACGAACTTTCGTGGAAATTACAATTAGTGAAACTGTGAGTATATCTTTCCCCTTTTTCATTTTACTTTTGGGGTGACTCATGTACTTATTATCAAGTTTCTATTACTTCTTACTAAAATAGCAATTCTCATGTGTGTTTGATTTATGTTAATTTGTGTGTCTATGACTTGTCAAAATCATTAACCTTTGAGGGCCTTGCATTTCAATGAATAGTACTATGGTATATACCCCTTGTGACTCTGTTGAGAGACCTTGGTCATTGTCTTGTGATTCATATTACTCAAAAATGTTTTGATTCTTGATTCTTGATACATATTTCTTAGGGTTGATTTTGAACGGACATTACTTAAATTACATAATTGCAAACGGTATACAACACAAGAATTGCGAAACGTTTTGTATTATATATATATCAAACAGATGTACTCACCAATACATTATATGTGTTGACAAATTATTTTGTACATGTTTCAGGTGACGTGTGATCTTACTTGCTTTCACGCTTAGGCTGGACCTAGTGCTTAAATAAAAATTGAACATTTATTTTCTATGTTTGAGATTTCTATTAAGACTCTTTGTATTTCGTTTTGAATAATGGAAGTTATTTGCTATTAATATTTACATTTTAGTCCATGTGCTTTTGAACAATCGTCACTACGTGACACCTCGATGTTTCCGCCATCGGTTGGGGTGTTACAGATTGGTATCAGAGCCTTGGTTATAGGGAATTAGGTTATTAGTAAATGCTTTTGACCTAGACTATAACTAAGCTACCCATTATATGCTTTCTTTTATCCTCATATTTCTTTAGATAGATTTTCTCCTTTTACTTTTCATTATATTCGAAGAAGATTTTATTCTACAAATGAAACGAAAACACCAAGTTAGGAGTGATATCCATACCTTGGTGAATAGTTTCACTCCTTATATGTTTTATTTATTTTATTTATCTTGGAATATTTTTCTTCGAGATAGGAGACGTCCAAATCTCAAGGAATCTATCCCTCCAAAAGAAACTTACTCACTAAGCTAGGAGTGATATCCTTATCTTAGTGATCAGTTTCACTCCATCATATTTTTACTTTTGAAGTATATCTTGAGTTGGGAGTGAAATCCATATCTCAAGGATATATTTCCACATCTCAAGTTCCGCTAGGGTTTTGAAATTTATTTGTGACGGGGCACGTGCAATCTGGAAGGGTGAGCGCCTATATTCTGAGTTTTCTGTCTAGGCCTGGCATTTCACATAAATCCCAATCAGACGAGGGACTCGTATGCCGACCTGGGAACTCTCGGGATGAGCATTCACTTATAGGCTAAAGTACGCCCCACAAGTCACTAATAATATTTCAATTACTTTAGTCAGTCAACAGTTTCTTTGGAAACACTCTTATATCTCGTTTTATACTTGGTATTGTTTTTCATTTGAAGTTTTATCATGATTTTCTTTATGATATTCATAATTTTTCTTATATCAATTTATAATTACTTTATCTCATGTTATGTGTTCTAATATAAACTATGACATTCCCAAGATTTTTGGAATCAAATCTCATAATTACTGTTGCATTTTTTGTAGATGTCTGATCGCGAATCTCGTAAGAGAGCCTCGAAGCGTCAGGCTAAACTGAAATCTGATCATCGTATTGTGACCATGCTTAATGATAAGTTGGAAACGCTTGTTCCTAGCATCATTAATGCTATTATCCCAAACCTTAAACCAAACGGTAGCTCGAATGGGAACGCAGACGGGAATGCGGGTGGAAACGGTGGAACCACAGAGAATAGGTGCACTTTCAAGCACTTCAACTCTTGTCATCCCAACAAGTTTAATGGCACTGAGGGAGCCACTGGGTTACTTGAATGGTTCGAAAGTATGGAGAATACGTTTATTAATAGCGACTGTCCAGACAACCTACGTGTTCGTCACGCCACGGGTGTTCTTCAAAAGAGAGCACTCACTTGGTGGAATGGTGAAAAACACACTCGAGGGACGGAAGCTGCTTTGGCTATGTCTTGGGACGATTTTAAAATTGCCATGACTACTGAGTTCTGTCCTCGTAACGAGATGAAGAAATTGGAGGATGAGTTCTATCACCTCAAGCAGGATAGTGGAAACAACGTTCCCTACAACAACCGTTACCATGAGTTGAGCTTACTGATTCCTCGTATGGTAACCCCGGTGTCCTTGGCTATTGAGAAGTATATTGAGGGACTGCCGCCTCAAATCCATGATTCGGTTATGGGAAGTAAACCTGTTACTGTAGAGGATGCCATTCGTCTCGCAGCATCTCTTACTGATAAGCATGTCAAGGATGGTACTCTAACTCGTAAGGGTACTAAAAGATCTACTGAAACCACTTCAAACCCTGCTACCACTGAACCTTCCCAAGAAAACTCTGCCTCTGCCTCTAGTTCCAATAAGAAACGAAAAGGTGGAAACCAAAACTATGCTGTAGTTGCACCTCTTAACCAGGTTCCTGTTGCAAACCCACCTACTACACCTCAATCAACCCCAAGGGCTTATACTGGGAAACAACCTCAATGCGCTACTTGCCACTATCATCATCCCACAAATGTACCCTGTCGTAAGTGTGATGCTTGTGGAAGACTGGGTCATACCACTCCTTTCTGTCGTGTTGCCGATCGACCAATAAATAACCCACAGACTGCTATCCAAAACCAGGGAACTGATCAACCCAGAGTTTGTTACGCTTGTGGTGATCCTAACCATATGCAAAATAGATGCCCTCATCTTACGGCTTTTATTCAGGCTCGTCAGCAAACCCCAGCAGTCCCAGCAGTTCCAGCAATTCAAGCAGCTCCAGCCCGTGGTCGTGCTTTCAACATCAATGCAAACCAAGATCAAGCTACCAACGACGCTGTCAATGGTACATTTCTTATTACTAACTTATATACTCCGATTTTGTTTATACCGGTGCGGATAGGAGTTTTGTCTCGTTAGAAATTGAACCTTTGCTTGCTCGTATTTGCCCTCACCTTACCCATCCTTTTACTATGGAGGTTGCTAGTGACAATCTTATTCATATAAAATCTGTGATTCGTAATTGCACGTTGAACCTAAACGATTATAACTTTTCTGTAGATCTTATACCCGTTTTTAGGAACCTTATGAATCGAGTTTGTAAACCTTTCGTGGATCAATTCGTAATTGTTTTTCATCGATAACATACTCACATATACCACAACCAGAAACCCTCACTTGAAGTAATTTCGGGGCGAAATTTTCTAAAGTAGGGGAGACTGTAACATTTGCACTTTTTCTAATTTTACCGTAATTTCATTTTAGTCCTCATATTACGATCTTTTGAAATTTCTAATAAAACTTAAGTGGCGTTATTCGTTGAATCTTATTTATATACGTTTTATTATAAAACTTTAAATAAATTAGTCGAGGGATGTTGGAAAACATCAAGGTTTACGATGAAAAAGATAAAAACTTGATAATATTATGTCGAGTTTATAAAAGAAAAAAATATATTTTTAAAGTTTTAAAAGGTTTGGTTAAAAATATTATCTTTGGTTAAGTTTTATAAGAAATCAAGGGACTAAACTAACCAAACTAACTTGAGGGATCGAAATTGTTATGTTTCAAAAAAAAAAAAAATCTGGGCTGTTACTATTCACGTTTTTCCGGTGAAAGTCCGGCCAAAGTCCGGCGATTCTCCGGCGAGCTTGTTTTCTTGATCTTTATTGCGTTTTAACATGAATTAATTGTGGGTTTACGTTTTCTCCAACTTAATGATACGTTTCCCCTTAGAAATTAAGATGAAACAAGCATTTTTAAGTGATTTATAATCGTGTTTTATACTTGTAACCGCCGGAATATTAAAACTTGGTGAAACGCCCTATTTACAAGACCACTATATAAACCAAGCATAGGGTTTGAGTCCTGTGCTCATTCCCTTCAAAACCCACTAAGATACATCAAGTAAAAACGTCTATAGAGGCTCCACATCGTGATAGTTGGTTCGGACCTTGAAGCTTCGATTCTGGCCAAAATACGTATTGTAAGCTCTTGTTTTTGGTGCCATTTTACTCCTTTAATCATGTCCTTTAAAAGCCCTATGAATTCAGGGTCTAACCATTACGAATTGAAGGTCTTGAAATCTAGGGTTAGGGTTATGATTTGGGGAAGAAGATGAAGTGTAGGTGTAGTTTAAATATATTTTTTTGATATTTATTAACAAAGTAGTGTGTTGGTCTAGTGGTTGTGTGTGAATGGTTGTACACAAGATGCACATGTTCGATCCTCACAGCCACGTTTTTTTTTTCTTTTTTTTTCTTTTTGCTTCTTTTTTTTATTGTTTCTACTTATTTATAATTATATATATTAGTTAAAACCTTATAATATTTCTAGAAAATTCATTTTTACTCCAAAAATTATGAAAATTTAGGTGAAAGATCTTGACACCCTAAAGAAAATTGTAGTATTTTTATTTTCTGAAAAATATATTATTTTCGTATTTTTCTTGATTTAATTTGTTTTAATCATAATTAAATGATTAAAAATTCATTTTAAGTGATTTTAACCTCAAATTTTCTGGGAATTTATTTATATTAATAATAAACTGAAATAAAATTTAAATTTTCAGAAAATGATTAATTTTGTTATTTTTACTATTTTTTATCATTAAAACCCTATTTAAACTCATTAAATACGTTTTAAACGCAAATAAATTGAAAGAAATTATGGAAATATTATTTTCAGTATTTCACATCATAAAATAGTTATTTTTCATAAAAATATCATTTTTGGATCATATCTCGTATTATTTATTCTATTTATATTTAAGTTAGATATAATAAATTGTTTAATTAAATATAAATCATAAAATCTATTTCGTGGATATTTTTCTATTAAATAGAAAATCTTTCTAAGTGTGGGAGACAAAAGTGTTTTAGTCACATAATTAATTCTAAATCGTGATATAATTATTTCAAAACTATTGGTTAAATTATTATCAAAAACTTGATCTTCCCTACACAAGTCTAGTAAACCCTAATGCCTTAGATTTTGGTTGCCTTAGACTTTTAAGTTATTTTCTTTCCTCATTAGTATTCTATCATATATAGGTTGAGTTCTTCGGAATTCTAAGTCCTTACGACGAACTTTCGTGGAAATTACAATTAGCGAAACTGTGAGTATATCTTTCCCCTTTTTCATTTTACTTTTGGGGTGACTCATGTACTTATTATCAAGTTTCTATTACTTCTTACTAAAATAGCAATTCTCGTGTGTGTTTGCTTTATGTTAATTTGTGTATCTATGACTTGTCAAAATTATTAACCTTTGAGGGCCTTGCATTTCAATGAATAGTACTATGGTATATACCCCTTGTGACTCTGTTGAGAGACCTTGGTCATTGTCTTGTGATTCATATTACTCAAAAATGTTTTGATTCTTGATTCTTGATACATATTTCTTAGGGTTGATTTTGAACGGACATTACTTAAATTACATAATTGCAAACGGTATACAACACAAGAATTGCGAAACGTTTTGTATTATATATATATCAAACAGATGTACTCACCAATACATTATTATTATATTGTTCACCACATCAAAACTGCTCTTTTACCCTTAAAAAAACTGTTTTACATCTAATCTCATCCATCCATATTAGGTGGTTTTTTCTAAGAGTAAATCTGGACCACAATAAAGGGTTGGTTATTCTCAAAATTTGGCAGTTGAGGTTTATCTTTGGCAGTTTTATACAACTCAGTTACCTAATATTTCTCCTGTTTTTCCTCCTCGCGTCTCATGTAACCACCATCTTCATATCTATTAATATGTTTTGATCATCTTCATCCTCATCGTAACTTCAGTCACACACGTGCAGATTGAAACGCCTAAATCATCTTTCTTCCATGTTCCACCTCCAATCGTCCTTAAATCAATGTTGTCAATTTGAAGCACCGATTCCAAGTTAGCTCTTGAAATCAAGGTATGGCCACCCAATATAAACCCTCAACGACCATCATTCATTCATCATCTTCACCATTTCATTTACACATCGTCGCTTCTCTACCCTCATCAACAACTATGATTTCTTGCACCGACAACATCCTTAAGGTATAATTTCAGCACGTTTATTTGAATTATAATTTTTTTTATTATCATTTGTATCTTAGTGGTTTATACTATTAAATAATTGTACCTGTAATGATTTTCATTGGATTAGAGGATAATATGTGTACATGAACGAACATACAACTACACAATCTAACATTTTTCACTCTACCAAAATTAAATATGTTGAATTAGTTCATTATTTGGGTCCAGGAAGTGAGTGCTCACCAGTTGTTTGCTAAAATTTCACTTCTTTATCCCCTTCTCCACAATTCTCTGGTGAACAACTTGGATTGTACATGTAATCCACCTATTTTTCTTTTTTTGTGTGCTATCAGTCTTGCTATGTTTTATTTACTTAGTGTTATGATGACAAAAATGGATGAAGACTCAATCTTGATATTGTTGTACTTGCTAATCATCCAACTTAAGTGTCTGCAAGACAAACATAGGTTAGATTCATGATTTTACTTTCTTTTTTCATTTTTTTAAAGCAAAATGTTTTGTACTTATGGTTTGAGTTGAGTTGAGTTTCATGAATGTTATTCCACTGAAATTTTAATCTACTGTGTACCTTATTTTTAATAATTAAATAATCAATACTTTTCCTAAAATGTACAGGTTGTTGATCAATTGGGCTACAAACAAAAAGATTCATTGATGTATTGATGGATTGACAAACAAATTTAGTGGATTCAATGTTGAAAATATTAGCATCTACTGGGTTGATTTGGTTATTACTAGTGGCGTATGTGTACAGGTTTGATGTAGGGGGTGTAACTGTGAAGACGAGTTTTTCGGGTACAGAAACATCATGAAAACGTCAGCATGCTATTCAATATGAGGTAGTGTTTTGGTATGGCAAAATACCGAATTCCTCTAATATAAATTTAGACCCGGTCTCTCTCTCTCTCTCTCTCTCTCTCTCTTTTTTTTTTTTTTTTTTTTTTTTTTTTTTTTTTTTTTTTTTTTTTTTGCATATACAGGTATTGATCTCAGGCTCTAAGAAGATGGGAGAAATTTGTATCTTGTGGTTTTCGCCTATGTTGTGCATGAAATTTATAAGACATGTTTCTTCTCATAGCCTGCACACGAAAAAATTGTTTTGGTTAATTCACAATGGATTGTGCATTAACATGTTCCTTCACTCGGGGACCAGGTCAGACATCATAATTCATCCAATTTTCACTTTCAGAATGATAGTCCGTTGTATTGGTTTAGGGGGAAGAAGGGGAAAGCACATTAGTTAAATTTTTCTTTACATGTTATCTCATTAGCTAAATTTGATGGTTGTTTAAATCAAAGTCAATAATTTGTTTGTTGATCCTGAAATTACAGGTATTGGGAGTGTTAGTAGAAGTAATGTAGAAAGGCTTTGCAAAACATATTGATGCTATTTTTCCTTTAGTGAGAGACATACTTTCAACTGTGGTCCACATCTTCAAAAATGGTCAAACAGATCTTTCAAGTGAAACAACAATTCCCTTATGGAAAGAATCTCACTACTCACTGGTTTTCTTCGAGATCATATTACTTCCACTTCCTGATCTTTTCTTAGAAAAAGATTTTGCTGTAAGTTATACCATTATAAATGTCAAGTAAAGGTGAAATGTTACGGTGAGACAATTAATGATCTTAATGGCGCCATAGAGTCCGACCCTTTGCTTTCAAGAACATATTGGTGCTGCTTCTGTTCTTCGTCAGTTGTCCAGGTTCTTTTTAACCATTCACTTTCGATCACTAATTTTATCCTTCATCGGTAAATCTTTTTTAGTACAGTTAAAGCTAAACATGGTTTTAGATAGTTTCTGGTTTGAAACTTATATGATTAAGGCAATATTTGGCTAATTTAGATATGGGAAATATGAGAATGGCTACATTTTTGTATTGAAATTAAACTTGGTAACTCAGTTGATGAAAAGGAGATCTCTTACTTGCATCAAGCACAAAGTGTTTAAGATACAGCCATCAACCTCTGCATTCAGGCGATTATTTAAAAGCTCTGTATTTCAGTTCTAAATGAAAACATCGCTTATAAAATATCAACTTCTTTTTTAAATAAATTGTTTTTTCAATGTGTTTTGAGGTATCTGAACCACTTCTATATGAAACCAGGTGATAAGCATTGTGGATGAGATTATAAGGTTGAAGCCAGTAAGCCACATGAAGTGTGTTCTAATTTATATTCATGAACATTTTGCTTTCTGGACGCATAGTCATGGGTCTCTTTGGGATAAAAATATTAGGTATTGTATTCATAGTTCTAAAAAGTGTCTATATGTTCACACCATTTTTGTAGTGATATATATTATATATATATATATATATAATTCTATATCAAGATGGAAAATTCAACATTTTTCTTTAAAGTGGGTTTGGTTCCAGTTTTACGAGTGTGAGGATTTGGTGGTTGTTTACATAAAGGAAGTCTACCCAGCAGCCCGTCCAACCCGACCCATCCATTTTGCCAGGTCTAGGCACAAACACCGCAATACCATGAGCACTAGGGGGCCGGATGTAAAGGGGCTCATGGGCATGGGGGCGAAGTTGATTTTTTTTTATATAAGTTTTTTTATATATAAAATCTCAAATAATATACAGTACCTTATGAGTTTTCAATATTGCAGGCATGAAGTGGTCGGAAAAGTTATTGAGGTGGCTTAGAGGTGAAAAAAATCGGTGTAGGAGAGACATAGTGAGGGTCGGAAGTATGGTAGGATCTTGTGCCTTATGGGGAATGTACATGCTCTAAAACAAAGAACAATACTGCAACTACATGGTGTTAATTTACAACGCCATCTATAAAGACGTAAGCTTTACACAAGGAAGCTTCTCTTCTGCCCTTGTAGTCCATCAAAAGTAGGCAAAAAACCATATCCCCAAAGCTTCTTTAGTTCATCTCATTTATGAAAATGTTAAACTAAAAGGTTAAAATGCAGCTATGCAGTCAACATACCAGGAAAACCAGTCCCAGAGCAGGTGACACCATTGCTATGTGCAGGAGTGACGACTTAATGTCCGATAAAAATAGTTCATTGGCTTTAAAAAGGCTATAAAAGCCAGAATCTTAGGATTGGGTGGAGTTGGTCATTCTAAATATGGTTTCACATATGAAGTTTTTTGTCTGATCTTGCAAATTGAAAGTTGGCTTGCTATATGGTTGGTGGGCCTGCTGTTACATATATTGCTTTTGACTCCTAGCTTATGGCTCTGAGTTTTGTATCTAGGTGAGGTATACAGACATATACTAGCATAAGGACATGAGATGGATTATATACAATTTTGAAAATGTCAGATCAATTTGGTATTTGAAAAAGGGCTTATGAGTTAGGCTATATATGAATAACAAGCATGGACATCACAATATGAATAACAAGAGTGGACATGACAATAGGAGCTTCTGTTCTTTATCATGTTTAAAGATGCCAAAATAATTGTTTGTGAAGGATAAGAACCATAGCTTAATTTTCATTTTCATATTAATATATTTTATTATTCTCATTGGGTATGTGGTATAATTTGAAATATAAAAAAATCTACTAAAAACACACTACATCACATCCATCATTTTCTACCCCATCTTTATAATTTGAATATTTTAAATTTTAAAAACCCGTCCCAACGGACGGGTACACTGCTAGAACATGATCTGTTAGTAACGGGGCCAAGAACATGATCAACGCTAGCCGTCATCGTTCAGTAAATCCGGACGTTCAATTGTGAGTTTTCACCCATTCTGGCAGCGGGTAAAACACAGTCGTCGAGGAAGTTGTCGTTAGGGGAAGTTGGGAACTCTTTTTCACCCATCATGTATGGACACCATCATAGTTCAACACCAATACAATACATCTAAATCTAATTGGAAAACTACACAATGAGAGACTTTAACATTTTGTTTTTACAAGATTTATTTTAGTTCTTCTTTTATATTTGTTAATTTTCAGTTTAACAAGTTTTTAGGGTGAACATTTATTTTGACTTCAGTTTTGTTTTTTTCATATTAGCAACATGATTTTCGTTGCCATATGATTTGATGTAGTGCTATGACGCTGAAGTTACCGTTCACCAGACCGATTATACACAACGAAACAATGATGTTAAATTACTACAGCTAAATAACAAAATTTGAGTTAAAATGTATGGGATATAGTCAACTTCTACGCATACTAATCTCAGTTGAATAAGACATTATCTGGATCTTTCATTATATACGTAATTTATTGTTATGCTTGATTTTTGCTAATTTTATGCTAAACCTGTTTTATTTTACTATTTCCTGGTAGGTATACTTGATCAGAATTTATTCAAAATTCGGGATCGCCCTCAAGCATGATCTCCCTAATGCAATTTAAGGGAAACTTTTAGCAGCTCAGAATATATATTTTGAAAACCATTATGAAATTTTACAAACATATACAAAGGTTTGTCAGTTGCTTGTGTATACACCTGGCAAAATGGGTCGGGTTGGGTCGAGTGGCCGGTCAATACGGGTTTGGGTTGAACGGGGTACCCTGTCAGAACGGGTTCGGGTTGAAACGGGTCCAGGTCAGAATGGTTTTCGAGTTGGGTCGGGTTGGTTTAAAAAAGTATCTTTATTTTAATTTTAAAGAAAAATAAAAGGGTAAATAATAAAAAAAAAGAATAACAATGATATATATATATATATATATATATATATATAGGGGGCGGTTATTCTACAAAAATAAAGAAACGTGCGAAGGATGCGAAGGATATTTATACATGATAATTACGTAATGTTTTTTTATGTTCATGAAAGCATTACGTAATTATCATTACGTAATTATCATGCATTTGTACATGATAATTACGTAATGATAATTACGTAATGTTTTTTATGTTCATGAAGGCACTACGTAATTATCATTACGTAATTATCATGCATTTGTGCATTACGTAATTATCATTACGTAATTATCATGTACAAAGTGATCCTTCGCACGCTTCGCACGATTTTATATTTTTGTATTTGATCCTGCCCCTATATATATATATATATATATATATATATATATATATATATAGGGTTAGGATACTTTGAGAACTCGATGAGTTGTGAGAACTCGACGTAAAATGCGAAAAAAAAAATTGTTTTTTTTTTGCACACTCGTATAAAAACACGTAAACCCCACTGTAAAAAAATTAAAAAAATACATTAATTTACGCTAAATTACACAGGTGCAAAGGATTTTTATCCACATATAAGTATATTAATATTTTATTCATTATTTTATTGTCGATTAATTATGGACCACATATTCATTTTTGATTAAAAAAATATGTGCTTATAAAGTGAGTTCCTATGGTTCTCACAACTCATAGGGGTTCTCAAAATATCTGGATCCTTATATATATATATATACATACATATTATGTATATATATGTTATTGGAACTTGAACCTATATGGAAATGCAAGAATAAGAAATAAAGAAGAGTAATTAGCAAAATAAAGAATTATCTAAATGGGGCATCACTTTCTCTGTGGAACAATTTGGAAATCCAGGAAGTGGACATTATAGAGTTTATAGAAAAGTAAAAAGCAAAAAAAGAATTAAGAAAATCACGATTGTCATGTATATTGGGGTGGAGTTTTAGATAGTCACATTTATAGTGTTTCGGGGCAAGATGTAGACTGGGTGTTGATCGTGCATGGTTATTGGTCCCATCAGTAAGCCAAGAACCAGTCAAAGCTGAATCATCTACTGGAAATACAAACTTGCCAACTTCTCTAACATGTATAGTAAGATTCTTCGCCTTTAAATTTTAGTTCAAGTGAGTCCTAGCTAACCACTTTTGATTGGCATGTATAGCAGTATCAGCACCAGATGAGTATGGGTTTGAGTCGTGGAACACCGGCCTCGAACCCTTCTATTGATTTGGAGGTCGTGTTAGTTTGATTCAGATTAATTGTATTACATTGAATTCAGATTACATTGAATTCCTAAAAAACGGACAAGCATAAAACTAGGAGATCAAATCGGAAATTACAACGATCTAATGAGTAGAGAACATGTGTGTTTCATGAAACATTTCACACATTTTGGCTTTTATTTAACATACATCATTGTTGCTTGCCATTTTCATTTTCACCCGACTATTTATGTTATTATGGTTAATGTATTCATCTTTTCCTCAAGACTATATCAACATTAGTAATGAATTATGTATGCGCCAACTACATAACTAAATTTGAGATATCATATATGAATTAATAAACTTTCACGCTTTCTAATCTCCGTTTGAAAACCCGTCCCAACGGACGGGTATCTCACTAGTTATATGTGTTGACAAATTATTTTGTACATGTTTCAGGTGACGTGTGATCTTACTTGCTTTCACGCTTAGGCTGGACCTAGTGCTTAAATAAAAATTGAACATTTATTTTCTATGTTTGAGATTTCTATTAAGACTCTTTGTATTTCGTTTTGAATAATGGAAGTTATTTGCTATTAATATTTACATTTTAGTCCATGTGCTTTTGAACAATCGTCACTACGTGACACCTCGATGTTTCCGCCATCGGTTGGGGTGTTACATGCACGCTCCAAAGGATCCACATTTTCAATATTTAAAGAGAATATTGCGCTTTCTAAAGGGCATGTCCGATCATGCTCTCTACATACGCCCCTCCAAATCTCTCAATGTCACTACTTATTCTGATGCCGATGGGCGGCTGCCCAGACTCCAGACGCTCCACATCAGGGTACTATGTCTTTCTCAGTGATAACTTGGTCTCTTGGTCGTCTAAATGCCAACACACTGTATCAAGATCAAGTGCCGAAGCCGAATACCGGGGCGTTGCTAATGCTACTGCAGAAACGAGTTGGATTCGCAACCTACTTCTAGAACTTCATATACCCACTCGTCAAGCAACGATTATTTTCTGTGATAATGTTTCAGCTGTCTACTTGGCAGAAAACCCAGTTCAACATCAACGCACAAAACATGTGGAAATAGATATTCATTTCGTCCGCGAAAAGGTTCGTATTGGTGACATCCGTGTCTTGCACATTCCCGCTGACTATCAATATGCAGATATTTTCACCAAAGGACTTCCAAAGCAATTGTTCAACCGATTCAAGTCCAGTCTTTGCGTGCGTTGACTACTACCGCTGCGACTGCGGGGGACTATTAGACATGATATATGCCCCGATTCATGCCCAAAGAATAAGCTACAATTATGTTGTAGTCATAGTTAATATTGTGAGTCATAGTCAATATTATGTATTCATTGTAATTATTGTATTGCCTAGATTAGTGGTTAGTCTCTTGTATATAATGACTTGTATATTCTCAATGAAAGAAAATAAAATCATTTGAGTATTTACAGATATTGTATCCATTATGTAAAGTCAAGGAAATAATATTCCATCAAGCAACATACATGTCATAATATGCCAAACAAATAATAATACACTTCTATTATTTTTGGAAATACGATCGGATTGTTCACGTAAAACCATATTATATATCGTCAATATTTCTTTTTGTTGAGGCGTGTAAAAAACCACAAGATTAATATAACTACATAAAACCCAATTCGAGTTTTGAAGAAGTTAAATCAAAATTCAAAATCAAGATTCATGTCTAAACAAAAAAACACAAAATCAGTTAAGACCACAAATCTATAGAGAAAAAAAAACGATAAGAGAAGGTGGTCATACTTGCGACGCTGTGAAGTCTGGAGAGTGGAGAAGAGGCTGGGAGGCTAGAGGCGACGCTGTGAAGGTGGTTGGCCGGAAGTAGAAGAAGATATGGTTGTGGAGTATGGAGATGAAGGGAGGTGAGGCTGTGAAGTGTGAGATGACTGATATCATGTTTAGAATGTCAGGGTTAGGGTTAAGTTTCATATCAAATATATCTATATCTATATCTATAATCAACCAAAGTAATAAATCCCATATGGCACTCAAAGGGGCCAACCTCCTAATTAAGTGTGTCATATGGCATGCCTATGTTGCATTAAGTGATTTTAGAAAAAAAAAAATTAAAAACAAAATTAGATTTTATTTTTTCATGTTTTCTCCCATAATTTTTTAACGTTAATATCTTTTATATACGAGATTTTTTAAAGAAAAAAATTACACCAAATTAACGAACGTTTAATTATCTTTCCAATGAGTACCATAGTACTATATAAAAAACGAAAAATAAATGACTATTTTTTGTTTGAAGTATTAGGTGTTAGCATTGGATTTATGGATTTTGTTCATACAGGAAAAAAAACACGTGTTCAGGTAATTCATTAATCATGTATAGGCAAGTCACTAATTATGTTCAAACTAGTAAATATGAATTCTATTTTCAACCAGAGCCGAATAGGTTAATATAGTTGTATATTGTTTTAATTTAGGTTAGGTATCAATATTACTATGTTAGAGTTGTATATTTTTTTAGTCTTTAGGATAGGTGTTAACATTAGAGTTACATTGGAGTTATACATTGTTTTATGTTAGGTGTTAGCATTGGAGTTGTACATTGTTTTAGGTTAGGTATTAATATTAGAGTTATATATTGTTTTAGGTTAGATGTTAACAGGGTTGAGTTATTCTACAAAGGCTACTAAAAATGAGAAGGGTGAGAAGGATACAAAAAACACAATAAATCATGAAATATGACACAATGAGCCACAAAATATAACACAGTGCCAAAAAAATATAACACAATGCTGAGGAAAAATTACACAATTAATTGAAAAAATGACACAATGATGAAAATAAGAAAAAGACACAATGGTACATAAAAGACACAATGATATAATGCATATTCTAAAAAAAATACAAGCTAAAACCCTAAAAAACGAAGACCTAAAAGCTAATGTCGTAGGGTTCGACAAGACGATTCCAATGCCGCTTGAATGAGTTCAATCGGAGTCCGTTTGATACCCTTCCTACGACTTCCTATTTTTCTTTCACTGTGTATTTGAACCTAACCCATGTTAACATTAGAATTATACATTGTTTTAGGTTAGGTGCAACCTAAAACTTTTCTGCATGTAACTGTAAAGCGCATCGGTCTATTTAATATGTAAAATTGATGTGTCATATTAGATTTCTCAACCCCGGGACGCTCCCGGGGTATAATCTAGTATAATATAATATGAATTAAGTTCAGTTAAACGAACGTTCATGAACATAAACGAACGTTCAAATGAACGAACAAAACGAATGTTCATGTTCGTTCGTTTAATTAAATGAACAAAAAATATATTGTGACCGTGTTCATTCATTTATTTAAATAAACGAACATAAACAAACAACCTTATGTGAAGAGTTCATGAACATTTGGTTCGCTTAAGTATTAACATCCGCCGTTAAAAAAGTAATATACTTTTCGGAATTTTATTGATATTATGGGACCAATTAAAGATACATTCGATATACGATGTATAACTATATAATAACTTTTTGTTGTTTTATATAAAAGAGATTATGAAATTAACTTTATTTAAATATTGAAATATTAATCAATTACGTAAACTGGGAATTCAATATTTCATTGTAAAATTGTAATAGTAAGTTTAGACAACCTCCCAAATTAAAACTTACTAATGGGAAATCTATACGTTGCTGCGAGACGATTATATATATATATATATATATATATATATATATATATATATATATTAAAATGCACAAACGTAACTGTGTTAACCCACTAAGTTACAAGAAAAGTGTAAAAACATATTGTCTTCTTTCCATTGTCCATTGTCTTTGAATGCAAAAGGATGTATATGAAATAACCAAAAAGGTTTTGTTAGGCTTACTTGTGTGATATGGAAATTACAAAATAAAACTCAATATATTTGCTTTCAGTGTGCCACTTACAAGAAAAAAAATTTTACAATCAACTGTCGATAGATACCTATTGTCACACCCAACCGATGGAGGAATACATCGGGGCGAGACTTGTGGTAGATTGTTCAAAGACTTCATGACACTAGAATTCGTGACAATATAATTTAAAGATAAAATTTCATCCATAACATAATCATTGTCTAAAAGATAACGAAAAACAAATTGTTTCATGAAAAGGAAAGTATAACATCAAAACATAGAGAATTAAACTAGTTGCGAGTTTCTAGTCCAATCCTAAGTAGTTTTCTTGATAAACCTGCATTAAACATTTCCTGCAACATGTATAAAATATCCGTCAACACATAAAGCATTGGTGAGCATACTAGTTTCAGTCTAAGTACATAATATAGAAAAGTTTACTCGAATCATCATGTTATAGGCATATGCACGTAAAACCATACAAACGGCAACAACACTCGATAACACAAAAGACTTCATCTTATCATGACCCATAAAGGGGGCGGCGTGTCAACCTATAGCGCTATACATGTAAGGTGGGTTGTTAACTAATCGTACATTTGTATGTAAGACTTTGAATTCTAGCATGGCATAGCATAATAGCATTTAGATTGAGCATAATAGTTTTTAAGAGTATGAAATCGTTTAAGTTTTTTTTTATAGTGATACATGTTGAGCCCCAAAGAATAAACAATAAAAGGGGGACAGGTATGAACTCACCTTTGGGTGCGTCTTGATAGAGTTCAAAAAAGTAAGTCTTGGAAGATTAAGCTTTAGCTCCGATTATCTAGAATTAAGAATTAGAGGGTCTTAGGTTCGAGTTTAGATTATAGGTTCAAGAGAATCATGCAAGCCTTCTAGGCAAACCAAAACACAAATCGCCTTTAGGGCAATCCGGATGGTCATGAGAATAAGTTAGACCAAGCACAAAATCATCATAGATGATTCGGATGGTATAAGGTTAGGAATGTGAATCCATTTGAGAGGTTCATGTCATAACCACTTCGTTTATGGAATAAACGTGGGTTTTGGACACGGGATTTCCCCTTTCTAGTGTGGATAAATCCGTAGCACAAGAAGGGTCAAGAGAGTTGGTAAGGTAGGGTGTAACCACAAACCTTCCAAAGATTAATAATAAGCTATTAAGATAGAAACATGAAAGTATATGTTTATATTATTATATAGTATAGTTAAGAAGTTTAAGCAAAGTTTGGGGACTGGTTTGGATGAGTCTTGACTCTCCTTTGTCACCCAATACCATCGCACAAATTTTTCTAACATTAGATTGTTAGTAGACTTGGTTGGTTCATTCACAACAAACTATCTTAGGACATAAAAACAATTCAGAAAACAAACACCTTTGAGACCTCTTTTAGGTGCTCTACCCTTATCACACTTCTGTGGATAAATGTGGGCAAAATCCTAGAGGGTTCTCCAAGGAGTTTTGGGTAGAAAAGAGAAGGAAAATTAGAAGAATAGAGTAAGTTTGAGCTTAGAACTTACTGATTATGTTTCCAGAAAGTTTGCTCTATAAACTTGAAGATTACAGAGTGATTGTAGAAAGATTATGGATGAACAAAGGATTAAAGGGTAGAGAGGAGTGGTATTTATAAGTGGGGTGAGTTGGTTGGGTAATTAAGGGAGTAATTAGGGTGGTTGGGAGTGAGTTAGGTGGGGGTTTAGTTTTGATCAACATAGTGTGTCGAGAATTAATTCATTAAGTTGTTGCTTCTTCTGTTGCTTCGTCCGAGTTTTCTAAAGAAAAGAAAATGCAAGGACAACTTGAATTTGTAAATTGATGTTGTTGTTTGACTTTGTGTCCACCCACCGTCATCTAGATGGTGCGTTCTTTTTTTTTTCTTTTTCTTCCCTTAAATATTATTAAAATCTATATATATATATATGTTTTATTAAAAATAAATATATATTAAGATCTTAACTAAATGAGTTTCTTGTTGTAACGCCTAAATTAAATAGGATAAATTATATTGACGGCTCGTCAAGAATTGGTAGGAGTAATATACAAGAAGTGAATGAAGGCGAACCTGAAATTTGATAAATATAGAATTTAAAATATATGTAAAAGTAACAAAAATTACGCGATGTTACAGTCTCCCCTACTTTAGGAAATTTCGTCTCGAAATTTAATCAAGAGTCAACCTTTTGAAAAATAGGTAAGTGGTTTGATATGAGAACAAAGCTTGTTAGTTTTTTATGTTTAAAGCGAATACGGTATCTACTCACTTGTGCGATATTTATGCTCGTAAGAGAAGTACTTTTAAAATTTTACCCAAGGTTGTACGTAGAAATTTGAGAACTTAACCAACATAAGGATTTTGTAAATAGTGAAATAAGGGGTATGTATAAATATGTTTATATATGGAGTTGGTGCAACAAGTTTTGGAAAAGTAAGTAAATATACAGTATAACATATATGAAATAGTAAAAAAAAATCTTGTGAAGGTAGGTATGTATACTGTGTATAAGAAATAATAAGAATTTTAGGAAAGTAAGTATTTATACGGTATGAAATAGTGAAAATTGATGATAGGTAAGTATATTTGTATAACATATAGAAGTTTTGGGAAAATAAGTAGTTATATGGTATATCATATATGAAATAGTAGAATTTGTTGGCTTGTAAAAGAGGTGTCTTTGGGTAATTTGGGGGGAATAGTAAAAATGGGAGCATAGTGAGTGACTAGATGTGGGAATGAGTATTATTAAGTAATAGATATTTGGTTTGCACAAGGTCGAAAATTTTGTTAGGAAAAACGTTTTAGAAGTGATTAAATAAACGAGAATTTGGACCATTTGAAAACGGCTTTTTGGCGAAATAAATAGTAGTTATTTAGTTTTGAAATCCAGTATATAATTAGTGAAGAAAATATAAGAAAGTGAGAGACGAATCTTGTTTTAAGTGTATAAATGCTTTTAGAGGTTAAGGCCAGAGTTTACGGGTTTTAGAAATAGATTCTTGATAATGGAAGGATTGCTGATTAAGCAAGGAAGGGTACGAGGGAAGAATGAGCTGATGGAGATTACAAGTATAGATTATTCATGGCAAAGGATAATATTGCATAGTAGAAAGTGTACATGGCTCCAACAAGTTATTACATTTACGAAGGATAAATAATGTAAGCGTATTTAGACTAACAAACTATAACATAAACGGTATCGTAATTGTTGGTCAAAATTTTTTAACTCGACACCCAAAACTTCTCATGGCACGAATAACTCTACTTTTGGTAGTATGACAGGACATTTATGTATAGGATGTACCGGCGGCGTATCCACCATGCCGTTATCATACCTCATCCATGTTGTTATTCAAGTCATGATAGGTTACACACACTTGGACTTGTTATGTTTTCCATGCGCCCAATTTTTGTAATTACGTGTGCACCCGTAATTAGTCCAATTGTCGTATGGTCCACATAATTTGTCTTAGTTATGTATGGGTCGATGCAAATTATTTATACAAAGGAAACGACATTAAACTAAGACATTAAACAATTTTGATGTTGTAAACATAGCAAGCAACGTGAAAAATAAACACATAATGTGAATAAGACACTAAGCAGGTTTTTGATGTTGTTAACCGTACGTGTTTTTGGCGTGGATGCATGGTTTCATGACATAATGGTGTAGACTCGTGCACACGTGGTTACGTTTAGATGTATAAAATCTAACAGAAGATTAGACAGTTAGATTCTTAATGAAAATGTTTACGCGTAAAATTTTTGACTGAGGGCAACATAAAATTTAAGTTTGTTGAGTTTTATAGGTACACGAGCAATTTTAGCTTTTCAAGACTAAGGGTCAAATTTGATAGTAGGAGAATTTAGTCCGTTAGATGTTAAAGAAAAACGGATTTAATTGATGCGGGGAAAATTTAGTGTAAAGGTTTTATCGAAGATTGTCGTTTGATCTATGAAAAATCCGTTTTATTAAGCGAGGAAAATAGTTTATTTGCGAATTTTAGTTTGGTGTTGATGAATATTTCGACTCGTGATACAATTTCAAAAGGTTTTGGGATTGAAAACGAAGTAGATTATTTGATTTAGCGTGTTTGCTCACAAGTCCTGTTTTACAAAAGAAAATTTATTTCAAACCACTTTTACCATTTAGAATATGTTTGACATATAGACTCGACGCACAAATTTGTTAGTGGTTTGAAAGCGAGGATTTTATAGAAGAATAGGCATCCTCTTAGAAATAGTAGGAAGGATTTTTGCTCAAAAAATTGGAAAAAGATTGTGCGCGAGGAGAAAAGGGTTTTGCGATGTCTGAATTTTGCCGAATAAGTTATGAGTGTAAACTAAGATAACGATGGTATTTCATAATTCATAAAGAAAATTTCACATCCGAACAATTTCTTGAAAACATTACATGTAGAAATTCTCATTTTTTTAAAAGAAAAGAAAAATTATTCTTTTTCAGTGTAGTGAGTGGGTCTTCCAGCATCGTAGATCATCATGGCAAGTCTCGGGCATTGGTTAGGTTCATGGGTTGGGTCGTTGCACTCGGAGCATATCCATCCATTGGCTTTAGTGAATAAGGTAGTACTAGTAGGTTGTTCGGGCCGTGGTTTAGTGGTGTGGCGACATGTTTTGGCTAAATGACCATATGCACCACAGTTGGCGCATATGCGGCATGGTGAGTGAGTGAGATGGTGGAATTTACAACTGTCGCATAGTGGAAAGGTTCCACGGTACTGCTTTTTGTTAGAATTCAGAGTCTTAGGAGTTGTCGAATTGTGGTTTTGTTTGAGGTTTTTGCGTTTTCGGTTACCCTTTTTCGTTTGTTTGGTAGGGGTATGGGTAGTAGGTTTAGCATCTACATGGTTTGTGCTGTCTTGGATGGTGTCGCCGGGGTTCGGAATTGGGTTTGTTGGCGTCTCTAGGTTAGGGAGAATCTTGACTAGTTCTTGGGCAATAAGACTTGCCAGTTGGTTGAGGTCAATGTTGTTGAGACGGAAAGACATCTACGAGAATCATACATAAGAAAATTTGCATAAGTGTTTTTAAACAAAGTGACTTTTGAATTTAGAAAATAAGTTACTAGAATTTTGATTCACATTGAAAAGCTTGTGGGTAAGATTAGATCGGTGAAATTGATGCAAATGTAGATAAACAAAATACATAAGCTCAAGTTGTTCTCATAGATTTTTATGCAAGTTCTAGTTACACGTATATGACGCACGTTTCACATTGTTCAAATAGCATAACACGTATGTATAAAGTATAGTGCGCTTAGTTAACATAAAGGATTTTTGATTTATGTTGGTTTGTGATTATTAGTATTGTTTGGAGATTGCTAGAGTATTTGAGATGCGAGTCTTGAGAGCCTTTGCGAGTAGTAAAAAAAATAAATCGAATAAATCGAATATATGTAGTGAAAACTAGTTCTTGGGCAATAAGACTTGCCAGTTGGTTGAGGTCAATGTTGTTGAGACGGAAAGACATCTACGAGAATCATACATAAGAAAATTTGCATAAGTGTTTTTAAACAAAGTGACTTTTGAATTTAGAAAATAAGTTACTAGAATTTTGATTCACATTGAAAAGCTTGTGGGTAAGATTAGATCGGTGAAATTGATGCAAATGTAGATAAACAAAATACATAAGCTCAAGTTGTTCTCATAGATTTTTATGCAAGTTCTAGTTACACGTATATGACGCACGTTTCACATTGTTCAAATAGCATAACACGTATGTATAAAGTATAGTGCGCTTAGTTAACATAAAGGATTTTTGATTTATGTTGGTTTGTGATTATTAGTATTGTTTGGAGATTGCTAGAGTATTTGAGATGCGAGTCTTGAGAGCCTTTGCGAGTAGTAAAAAAAATAAATCGAATATATGTAGTGAAAACATAGCATGAAAACAACATTGAAAATAATATTAACATAAAATGAGAGACTTGTTTTAAGCAAGCAATTGGAGTGTTCCGGAACGGAACTAAGACTAACCAAAGTGGTTCAAATTTACCTTTGAGTTTGAAAACATGCTTTGGCCTAATAGATGGAAATACTCTCGCCGAACTTGCGGTTAACGGTATTCACCCTTCCAGTTACTACATGTTTCTTGTCATTAGTAAATTTGAGACTTTGGCGAGATTTAAAAAAATATATATATCAAGGATTGAAACTAGTCGCTAAGTTGCGTATTTCACTCCTATCTTAGCGAGGTCGTTTCTTTGAGTGTGGTTTGTACACTTAGTCCAATGTGGTAAGAAAATTAATTCTAACCTTTAATTGGTAAGTGTCCACTAGAACGAGAATTGTGAAATTTCCACCAAGGTGAGGATATCATTCCTATCTTAGTGTAGTTTCAAAAACACAAAGATTTTACGCGGATTGAAAGTTATCACCAAAGTAAGGGTTTCACGCCTATTTCGGTGATTTCCTTTTGTTTGTGTTATACGAACGTCTTCGAGTGTAGAGTAATCCACAAATAGGAAGGTAAGTTTTAAAGACCAAAAGAATGGAGTAGAAGCAAGATAGGGAGAACAAGTATATTAAGCATGATAAAAGGAATGGTCAAAAAGGTTCTTAACTATAGTCTAGGTCAAACATGGTAATTTTTCCTAATTCCCTATAGTCATGGCTCTGATACCAATCTGTCACACCCCAACCGATGGCGGAATACATCGGGGTGAGACTTGTGGTAGATTGTTCAAAGACTTCATGACACTAGAATTCGTGACAATATAATTTAAAGATAAAACTAGGTTTTTATCCGGCCGCGCGTTGCGACGGCGTCAATCTGATTTAGAAAATAATTAAGTAATAGAATTGCGACATTTCAAATTCCAAATCAATTTTCATACAATGGCCACATATAAATAATGAAATGAATGCTAAATAAAGTTGGGTTATATCGGACTCGAGTCAATACGCTTAATTGGTAAGACGTTCAATCCAGTTTTTGTTTTTTTTTTCATAACGGGGAGTTCATAGCCCTTCTTCATGTTCAATTATCATCTAAAACTTCGTAATACGCATTCCATTTCCATTATTCGATAAGAAGCAAATTAACATCTCTTGAAGCTTTCAAATTTCATACACAATCTATCATTAACAAACAACATAACACCGCCACCCTGTACCTTGGATGATTTCCAATGGCTCCACAAAGATGTATCACATACTTCTCTTGTTTCATCGTCCATTCGTCCTTATCCTTTCCGGCATCTAAATTTTTCGTTAATCACAACATTGTCCAAAAGTATTTAATCAGGAAAAAGAGCATATGAATGAAAGCACCAAACAAAAAAACTAAAGCTAAAGAAAATAACCTGCAATAAAATGAGTCGCAAAGCAACGATATGAAATCTGAATGTAGGTAGAATCTTCCGGCACAAGTACCTAAAATGAAATAAACTGTGAAGGGATACGAACTACATGTGTCTTTTCATTTGAGTATTTGCCTTGGTGCATTTCTCTATTTTTGAGAAATCAACCTTTGGCCAATTCGTGTGTGCATGTCAAGTAATTCGAGTAACCAACAGATTCTTGAACAAAAACACATAAATTACTAAAATACAATGGTGTCTAACTTGTGGCGCATGATACCGTCACTGCGTATGCATAGTTGTGCTGGAGCACCAGTGTTCCTTTTACGTCCACCATATATTTTCCTAGCATTAGAAGCTGCAAAAAAAGTGCAACATATATATGAGAATTCAAATAAACCAATCATCAACTTTTACATAACTTAGTCAAACCGGTCATTTACCCAGGCATATTGATAGAACAAAAACATGACTCGCTTATACTCGACCCATTTAGACAGTAAAATCCCAGGCAACATTGCATGATATATGACTAACCAATGCTTCATTACTGTTTTTTTTTTCCTGAAAAAGAAAATAAAAATTAATAACCTGAACGATTTAATTATAATACAATTAATCTCTTCATACAAATGCATTTTGTGTAGTTGATCTTTCATGGTATCGAACTTGTGATGTAAATGGTATCACAGATTCTAATATCACATATGCCACTTAAAATTGCATTAACCAATTCAACATAAACAGGACCAAGGAAAAGGTATATACATTCGCTTTCAAAACAGGCAAACATGTATAAAGCCTGAATGATATATGGTAACTGTACAACCTGCTGTCTCATATTTTGTCATTAAATTGTCATTTAAAACGAAGAAACAGCAATATAAATAACATAAACAAACAGTTAAAAACCTTTTGTCATCAACCTGTCAACTAATAATGTTTGTAGATCAAGAAACCATGTAGAAGACAAGGTAACCAAAAGATCAGGTAACTTGTAAGATATTGCATTTCAATCATTGATAACCGTCAGGTCTCCTGGAAACTTATAAACACAACTTGAAAAATTAGGCCAACACGTTACTGGAAAGTAATTCGTGGGCAACCGTTATATCTTGAATTTTTAAACGTTGATAACCAATTATTTAATATATATGTGTTACATTTAACTCGTGTAATAGAATCCAACGATGCGCCTAACAAATAAAGCAGGTAATTATCAATCAAAGGCACATGAAGCAGCAAATTTATAGTATCTAGTTCTCTTTTTAACATTAAACGCATTTATGCAATTATATATAAGGAAGATCAAATCTGAACACATAAATTTTTATATATCTACATATACCTGAACAAAACGTAACACTTCCAGCCCAGACGCACAGGAGATGCAGCGGATTTCATTAAACACAAACGTTCGCTAGAGCCCCAAGGCGAGTTTTAATATCAATAATTAAACCTTAAATCAAATAATAACAGTTACAGTTGCAACAATACGGTTTTAAACAGCAAAGTTGTGATTTGAACAACACCTGCGCAGATGTGTTTACACGACTAAGCGTTTAGGCGTTTACTCGCTTATGCGTTTAGGTGCTAAGGCATGTGGTTTGCTTAGGCGCTTATGCGCCAATTGCTAAAAAACAACTGATAAGTACCAGAAGCTTTGCATTTTATATAATATTTGGCAATGTAATCATGTACCTACTCGTTTAGACACACAATCGCTTAGTCGCGTAGGCGCAAAAGCGTTTATTCAGTCGGGCGTTTTAAGGTCTATGATTATGGTTTGAATGATCTAAATATGCAGGACACCAACATTCCCAAGCATTGAAAGTCTTGATTGGTTGAAGCAATCATATTATTTGTCATTTTGATAATGATAAAACAAACAGGAGTAAAATAAAGTATAAAAGAATGCAAGTAAATAAATCTTTGAATTTGAAATTTAGTCGGTTTAGTTTTACATAAAGCATAAGAATAAAAATACCTCTTAATGCCTGGGTACATAGGCTCATTGAGTGATCAGCCCACAAAATCTTCTTGCACTGTATGAAACTCAAGTCAATGATTATAAAGACAACAAACTGCAATTAACCTATGATATGAATCTGAAACATTTATAATTACAGTAGTAAATACTCAATTTAAGCAATGAAGTAGTAATGATATGAATCTGAAACATTTATAATTACAGTAGTAAATACTCAATTTAAGCAATGAAGTAAAGCTAGACAATATATAGTTTCTCATTAATCCCTTCACATTTACTCTATAGTTTTTATAGTTTTTAACCACCTGCACCATAACCCACTACATGGTCCATGCACCATCATTCCCAATTACTCGATTTATGATTTCCCCTTTCCTGCTTCTTAATTTGCCCTAAAAGGAAACTAAAAAAATCCGAATGTATTATTATTAGCTCATCCTTTTCTTTCAAAAACCCTTTGTGATGAGTCTAACGCATTGGGCAAACTTATCAGTTAACAAATTCAGGAGGCTCAGAGAATGCATAAAGACGGCTGTACAACAGCCGTCGCCAGAAACGGCCACCAACAGCCCCTGTAAATGTATTTCAAAGATTGCATAAAGAAAAAGTGACCATGGCTGCAATAGGGGTTGCAGGCAATAACCTGCCATCCTCCGTATTTGCCACGCCACGACAACTTACTTAGCTAATAACTCATCATAGCCTCGTGTATACCAGAATCCATTTTAGGGTTTAGTATGGCAAACCCTAAATTAATTACTATTCAAAGCACTTTAACATATAGGACAGGGCAACCAAACCGTCAGTCCTGATTAGGGAAAGAAACCCTAACAACAAACCCATACACCATCGTGAGATCATCAACACCGTTGGTCAGCCACGCAACATCACCACCATCATTTCCATGAGCAGCACACCATCAGTCCATCACCACCATCGTCTAATTACAGAACTGGAACCATTTAAACCTGAGTTAATTAATAAAAAAGAAACTGATATGTGGGTTTTAATAGTCCAGGGGGCTAAATGTAATAATGAGTACTAGAAGGACTAATAATGTACAAAACGTAAAATGGTAGTTAGAAGTTAGTTGTAGCTCAGGTCGTTATAAGCGGTTGTAAAATAGTTGAATGAGATAACTGTTGATTGAGCTAATTCTCTTGTCTTCTTTCTCCCTCTCCTCTCTATCTTCTTCTTCTCCGACTAACAACCACCACCATCACCACTGTTCCACCACCGTACCTCCACCATTACCAAACACCCTGTATCATTGGTATCAGAGCTATCTCCTGGCTCTCACCTGTGATTATCCACCATTATTGTTCCGTTTTTCAATTCTCGATTGGATTGATTGATTCATGCGATCAATTTCTTCTTCTGCTCTCGAATTGATCAAATCTTGATCAATTTTCTTCTATTACTCTGTTTCACTTACTTCTTCCTGCAACATAATAATAATAATAATATCATTACAAATATTCATTCCATTTTTCATAATAATAATAATACCATCACACTCAAAAACCGAACATGACCACTACTAGAAGCCAATCTGATTTAGATAAGACATTGAAGGATCATACGACTTCTTTGTTAAAATTTGATGCTTTTATGGAAAAGACTGATAAATCTTTTCAAGAAATGAGGCAGATCCTTGACAAATTATCTCAAAACCAAATTAATAATAATCAAACACATTCAACAAGTAGTTCTGGTAATCATGTTGACAATAATCAGAACAATGTACGAACAGAAAGATTGTATCGTTTAGGGAAAATTGAATTTCCTAAATTTGATGGTCAGGAAGTTGAGGATTGGATCTGTAGATGCGAACACTTCTTTGATGTCGATGATACACCAGAGACATTCAAAGTAAGGTACGCAGCAATTAATCTAGAGGGTAAGGCTATGAAATGGCATTCATCATTTGTCAAACAGTTGACTAAGCCAATTGCAGAGGTGACATGGGCTGATTACTCTGCAAATATGATGGAAAGATTTTCTACACATCAATATTCTGACCCTATGGGAATATTGACATCCACTGTTCAAACAGGGGAGTTAGAACAATATTGTGAAATATTTGATCAAAATTTGTTGAGGGTGAGTATTCCAGAGGAGTATGCTATTAGCATCTTCTTGAATGGATTGAAACCTGAGTTGTCAGGACCAGTGAGAATGTTTGAACCAAAGAATATGAAAGAGGCTTACAAATTCAGTAAAAAACAAGATATGGCCAACAAAACTTCTGTAACCAAACCCAAGACTTATTCTAACCAAACAAGCAAATTTTATCCTAACCCTACACCAATTTCTTCTTATAAACCAACAACCTCTTTCAAACCCCCTGTTAACACTAACCATTTACCACTCTTACCTTCACCACCACTGAACCAAAGAATTTTTCCTAACAAGAACAGATTGAATGTTCCTAATAAGGAGATGGAAGCCAAAAGACTTAGGGGTGAATGTTTTTGGTGCCCTGAAAAGTTCACTTCTACTCACAAGTGTCCCAATAAACAGTTGTATGTTCTTGAAATAGAAGATGATGAAGATGGGAACACTGAAAACCAACAAGATGCTGAACCTATGATTGACACCACCACTAATGACCCTCTGATTTCTATACATGCTCTCACAGGAGTACCTTCATTTTCAACAATGCAAGTTGTTGGCAATATTGGCACTAAAACATTGAGAATCTTAACTGATTCAGGTTCTACACATAACTTCTTGGATGAGAAGTTGGCTACTAAACTTAACTGTCATTTGGAAGATATAAGCCCTATGAAAGTGGGAGTTGCTAATGGAATACCCTTAATGTGTAAGAAGATTTGCAGGAATTTTGAATGGCAGATGCAAGGGTTATGGTTTAAGGCAGATGTTCTAGTCATATCATTAGCCACTTATGATATGGTTTTAGGGGTGCAATGGCTATTACCCCTAGGGGATATTGTCTGGAATTTTAAGGATCTAACCATGCAATTCAGGGTGGGCAACAAGACATACCAACTCAAGGGCAGCCATAATAACAAGTTATCTCTGTGTTCTATGGAGGTAATGAATCATTTGTTATCAAATGAAGATCATATAATTCAGGGTCATGTTTGCAGCATCAAAGTAGATTCTTCTGATGATCAATATCAGCATAAGACTGTTGTGTCTAATCCTGTAAGTTCTACTGTTTTTGATGATCTTTTGAAGGAATTTGATGATGTATTTCAAACTCCTACTACCCTACCACCCCATAGAGCCTTTGATCACAGAATTGTTTTGAAAGATGAGTCTATCACCATTAACCAAAAACCTTATAGGTATCAATTGACTCAAAAGGACATCATTGAGAAAATGACAAAAGAATTGATAGACACTGGTGTGGTTAGAAATAGTGTCAGTCCTTTTGCAGCACCTGTGGTTTTGGTTAAAAAGAAAGATGGGAGTTGGAGGATGTGTATAGACTACAGGAAGCTTAATGATGCAACAGTTAAGAATGGGTTCCCTATTCCATTGATTGAAGATTTAATGGATGAATTGGGAGGGGCTACTATATTCTCTAAGCTGGATTTGAGATCAGGGTATCATCAAATCAGGATGTACCCTGATGATATCCCCAAAACAGCCTTTAGAACACATGAGGGGCATTTTGAATTTATGGTCATGCCCTTTGGCCTTACAAATGCCCCAGCTACCTTCCAGGCCCTAATGAATCACACCTTTAAAACCTTATTAAGGAAGTCAGTCTTAGTCTTCTTTGATGACATCCTAGTTTACAGCAAAAATGTAGAAGATCATGGGTCTCATTTGAGGGAGGTATTACAGATTCTAAGGGATAATCAGCTGTTTGCAAAATTATCAAAGTGTTCATTTGGGGGTTCTTCTGTTGAGTATTTGGGGCATATTATCAGTGGTTCAGGAATTGCCACTGATCCAAAGAAAATTGAGGCTATTCAATCATGGCCAGTTCCTACTAATGTGAAACAATTAAGAGGGTTTTTGGGATTATCAGGGTATTATAGGAGGTTTATTAAATCCTATGGTATTCTAGCTAAACCACTAACTACTCTATTGAAGAAGAATAGTTTTGTTTGGACACAAGATGCCACAGATGCCTTTAACACTCTAAAACAGGCTCTATGTTCACCTCCTGTACTGTCTCTCCCAGATTTTTCTAAACCATTTATTTTAGAAACTGATGAATCTGCATTGGGATTTGGAGCAGTGCTTATGCAGGAAGGTCATCCCTTGGCCTTTATTAGCAAGGCTTTATCACCAAGACAGCAATCTTATTCAGTATATGAAAAAGAATTGCTGGCCATTATTTTTGCAGTAAAGCATTGGCAGCATTATCTTTCTATGGGTCACTTCATTATCAAAACAGATCAAAAGAGCTTAAAACATCTACTTGAACAGAAATTAACAACTCCTCTGCAACATGTTTGGCTTTCTAAGCTAATGGGGTTTGACTATGAGATTTTGTATAAGAAGGGGGTTGAAAATAAAGTGGCTGATGCACTCTCTAGGGTCCAGGGTCCAACCTTATGTGCTATATCCTTATCTACCCTAGATGATACCCTGTTCAGAAGGATCACTGGTTCATGGTATAGTGATGAACAGATTCATAAGAAGTTACAAAGATTGATCAGTGGGGAGTCTATTCCAAAATACCAGTGGGATGGTAATGTGCTTACTAAGAATGCTAAGATCTTGGTGGGAAAAGATGTTGACTTACAAAAGCACATTATTGAATTAAGTCATAAATCAGCAATGGGTGGACATTCTGGGGTTCATGCTACCATTCAAAGAATCCAATCCATGTTCACTTGGAAAGGATTACACAAGCAAGTTAGACATTTAATCAGGAGTTGTGATGTTTGTCAGAGGACTAAGTCTGAAAACATAGCTTCTCCAGGTCTCTTACAACCCCTGCCCATTCCCAAGTATGTCTTTTCTGACATATCCATGGATTTCATTGGAGGGTTTCCTAAGATACATGGCAAAGACTCTATTTTGGTGGTAGTAGACAGGTTGACAAAATATGGGCATTTTATTCCTTTGGGCCATCCCTATTCTGCTGAAAATGTAGCTCAACTGTTCTTAGATCATGTTTTCAAACTTCATGGTTGGCCACAAACCATTGTTTCAGATAGGGATCCAGTTTTCCTTAGTCAATTTTGGAAAGAATTCACAAAATTACAGGGAATACAGCTGTCTATGTCAACTGCTTACCATCCTCAAACGGATGGCCAGACAGAAGTGGTGAACAGATGTGTAGAAGCTTATCTTAGAAGCATGACATTGGCTACAAATTCTAACTGGCTGAGATGGTTATCACTTGCTGAATGGTGGTATAATTCAAATTTTCATACTTCTCTTAAAATGTCACCATTTCAAGCCCTCTATGGTTATCCACCACCTATATTCATTCCCTACATTCCTAAGGATTGTCCTCTAGAGGCTATGGATAAATTGTTGACTGACAGGGAATTGATGATTCAGCAGCTTAAACAATCATTATTGGTGGCACAAAATCGGATGAAACAAATGGCTGATAGACATAGGACAGAGAGGGAATTCCTACCAGGTGATTTTGTCTATTTGAAGTTACATCCCTACAGGAAACAGTCTCTGAGACCTAATAAACATTCCAAGTTAAGCCCTAAATATTATGGTCCATTTATTGTGGTTGAAAAGATTGGAAAGGTTGCTTACCGTTTAGACTTGCCGGTTGACTCTCAAATCCATCCCACATTCCACGTTTCATTGCTCAAGTTAGCTCGTGGTGATCATTCAACAATCATTCCTTTACCGGCTCAACCACGATTTCAGTATTACCCAGCTACAATCATTGAAAAGAAAATGGTGAAGAAACGTAATCGAGTGGGTGTACAAATTCTGGTCAAATGGAGGGATTTACCTGTTACAGAAGCTTCGTGGGAAGATCTTGAAGAGATGCAATTACGCTTCCCTGATTTTCAATTTTAAATTTTGGGGCAAAATTTCTATTGGGAGGGAAGTATTGATATGTGGGTTTTAATAGTCCAGGGGGCTAAATGTAATAATGAGTACTAGAAGGACTAATAATGTACAAAACGTAAAATGGTAGTTAGAAGTTAGTTGTAGCTCAGGTCGTTATAAGCGGTTGTAAAACAGTTGAATGAGATAACTGTTGATTGAGCTAATTCTCTTGTCTTCTTTCTCCCTCTCCTCTCTATCTTCTTCTTCTCCGACTAACAACCACCACCATCACCACTGTTCCACCACCGTACCTCCACCATTACCAAACACCCTGTATCAGAAACCTAGGTTAAATTCACTGACATGCAAATCTACAACCTAATGTAAAAAATCTTAGTTCGATTAGAGAAAGGATTGAAGCCGACATGAATACGAAGCAAATCCTACCTCAAATAGGCATTGGATACAGCAAGGATTGGAAACAGAGTTCAAGGTTGAGCAACAGACGTGATTAGCGGCTTACAGGTGGAGTGGCGGAGGTGGAGCACCGCTATACCTTATCAACTCACAAAATGGATGGTGGTTTCCTTGGTAGTGGTGACGCCACCCAAGGCAGCCAAACATGGCCGCCGACGGCGCCGACCAATCGAGAGACAGAAAGAGGCATGCAGAGATTAACCAACGCCACCACCTACATAGATCGGAACCGACGGCACCACCCACCATTTGCAGCTGCCATCAATCCGATCCCCTCTATTTTGTCGAAAAACTGGATAAAAAGAAACAAAAGCTCCGGTCACCACCACTTGTAGGCCGATTGACGAATAGCCATCGGAATACCTTCATTGGGGTTTGTCGATCTGCTCGATTTCTTTGTCAGATGGTGGATGGCGTCTTTGACAGATGGTAGTGTGGATGGCGGTTGAAGCTTAGCGGTGGCGGTGATGGGATGGTGGTAGGAATGGAGATGGCGGTGGAGAGAACCAGAGAAGAGAGGAACCAAATGAGAGAGAAACACAGGAGAGCAGAGCATCTAGATATTAATAACCAAAAATTACAAATATGCCATTAATACACTGTTCATTTGTAAACACTGTTCAATCAGTTGTTTTATTAATAGTATAGAATTTCATTCATAACATAATCATTGTCTAAAAGATAACGAAATACAAATTGTCATGAAAAGGAAAGTATAACATCAAAACATAGAGAATTAAACTAGTTGCGAGTTTCTAGTCCAATCCTGAGTAGTTTTCTTGATAAACCTTCATTAAATATTTCCTGCAACATGTATAAAATATCTGTCAACACATAAAGCATTGGTGAGCATACTAGTTTCAGTCTAAGTACATAGTATAGAAAAGTCTAATCGAATCATCATGTTATAGGCATATGCACGTAGAACCATACAAACGGCAAAAACACTCGATAACACAAAAGACTTCATCTTATCATGACCCATAAAGGGGGCGGCGTGTCAACCTATAGCGCTATACATGTAAGGTGGGTTGTTAACTAATCGTACATTTGTATGTAAGACTTTGAATTCTAGCATGGCATAGCATAATAGCATTTAGATTGAGCATAATAGTTTTTAAGAGTATGAAATCGTTTAAGTTTTTTTTTTAAGTGATACATGTTGAGACCCAAAGAATAAACAATAAAAGGGGGACAAGTATGAACTCACCTTTGGTTGCGTCTTGATAGAGTTCCAAAAGGTAAGTCTTGGAAGATTAAGCTTTAGCTCCGATTAACTAGAATTAAGAATTAGAGGGTCTTAGGTTCGAGTTTAGATTATAGGTTCAAGAGAATCATGCAAGCCTTTTAGGCAAACCAAAACACAAAATCATCATAGATGATTCGGATGGTATAAGGTTAGGAATGTGAATCCATTTGATAGGTTCATGTCATAACCACTTCGTTTATGGAATAAACGTGGGTTTTGGACACGGGATTTCCCCTTTCTAGTGTGGATAAATCCGTAGCACAAGAAGGGTCAAGAGAGTGGGTAAGGTAGGGTGTAACCACAAACCTTCCAAAGATTAATATTAAGCTACTAAGATAGAAATTTGAAAGTATATGTTTATATTATTATATAGTATAGCTAAGAAGTTTAAGCAAAGTTTGGGGACTGATTTGGATGACTCTTGACTCTCATTTGTCACCCAATACCATAGAACAAATCTTTCTAACATTAGATTGTTAGTAGACTTGGTTGGTTCATTCACAACAAACTATCTTAGGACATAAAAACAATTCAGTAAACAAACACCTTTGGGACCTCTTTTAGGTGCTCTACCCTTATCACACTTTTGTGGATAAATGTGGGGAAAATCCTAGAGGGTTCTCCAAGGAGTTTTGGATAGAAAAGAGAAGGAAAATTAGAATAATAGAGCAAGTTTGAGCTTAGAACTTACTGATTATGTTTTCAGAAAGTTTGCTCTATAAACTTGAAGATTAGAGAGTGATTGTAGAGAGATTATGGATGAACAAGGGATTAAAGGGTGGAGAGGAGTGGTATTTATAAGTGGGGTTAGTTGGTTGGGTAATTAAGGGAGTAATTAGGGTGGTTGGGAGTGAGTTAGGTGGGGGTGTAGTTTTGATCAACATAGTGTGTCAAGAATTAATTCATTAAGCTGTTGCTTTGTCTGTTTCTTCGTCCGAGTTTTCTAAAGAAAAGAAAATGCAAGGACAACTTGAATTTGTAAATTGATGTTTTGTTTGACTTTATGTCCACTCACCGTCGTCTAGATGGTGCGTTCTTTTTTTTTCTTTTTTTCCCTTAAGTATTATTAGAATCTATATATATGTTTTATTAAAAATAAATATATATTAAGATCTTAACTAAATGAGTTTTTTATTGTAATTCCTAAATTGAATAGGATAAATTATATTGACGGCTCGTCAAGAATTGGTAGGAGTAATATACAAGAAGCGAATAAAGGCGAACCTGAAATTTGATAAATATAGAATTTAAAATATATGTAAAAGTAACAAAAAATTACGCGATGTTACACCTATGCATCTTGCTCAGCCTTGAGGACAAGGTTATCGACACCTGCTTCTGTGTCACCAACACACTCATCAATCTTATGCAAAGCAAAACAGACTTGTAAAGATAAGGAGTTAATTTTTAATATAAACCTAAAATTTGGTCATGCAGTTTATCTTCATAGATTCTATTTCTTGACGCACATAAGAGTTTCTTTCTAGCACTTAGCTTCCTGATACCTGATAGTTGTTGTTGGTGAAATTAAAGGATTATGATTGATATGATATTGATTTTGATATTGATGAATGAATGTTATAAACGTTTTTGCCAGTCCCGAGCTATATACAGTTTGTAACCGATTGAAGGAGAAACCGTTGTGAGGAGAATCACTTTAAAGCATGAATGAACATAATGGGAAAACATGTAGGGTGATTATCTTCTAGGAGCATTTGGAGAAGAAAATTGGTAAAATTTTAGGAAATTTTAAAGAAATCCTTCGTATACCATTTTAACTTTGGAGAATTTGGACATATTTACCCATGTCTCATCCTTTATAGTGTAGTATATATTACAAAAATTAATGTCAGGACTCAGTGGCGGAGCCTGAAGATTAAATCGGCAGGGGACGGACTCAATTTTTTCGTATCGGTAAGGGTTGGAAGATCAAATTGGCAGAGTCCAGACTCAATCCATATAAAAATTATTTACGAAAATCGTAAACTTCCAACACTGGGTCAAAAAACGGAGAGGGTTGGGGCACCCCTAGCTGGCCCTCATTAACCTTCACCAGTTGTATTCAAACCTAGACAATGGTTTAAAATAAGGGAAAATCACCAAAATAGACCCTTGACCAAGTGTTTTACGAAAATAGCCCCTTCCCGTCTTTAGGAGACAGGTCACATCTTCCAAGACGTCTCAAACATCTCTCAAGACATCTCCCACTCCAACCAATAACTCACCGCCACCTCATCACCCCCTCTCTCTCTCCTTCTCTCCTCCTCTCTCTAATCATTATCCCTGACACTCTCTCTCCTCTCTCCTTCTCTCTCTCCAAAAAATTAAAATTGATGATACACCAAGGTTTGAGACGTCTTCTCTCTCCAAAAGACTTGGCTATTTAAGTTTTTGCATCTTTTTTTCCATTAAAGTTGCTATCTTTTTCTGAAAAATTAGTTGATACATCTATACAGTGTTACAGTGATGGTTAAAATTAGGGGTTCTTGTTTTATTACACCACCTGGCGTCAGCATGACGTCATGCCAGAATCCATACACCACTTCACTTTATCTTTTATTGGGAACAAGCATTTGTACAGTCCTATATTTAATTTAATTTCTTTCTCTAAAAGCCTACAACTACCATCATAATAACAACAGCCACAACCACACCCATGAACTATCTTCCTCTTCCCGATCTTTAAGTCAATCACCAGTCCACCACCATCATTATAACAACACCACCCGTGAACCAAGCTCTGTACCCTCTTTATAACAACCTCAACCACAACCACAACCATCATATTAACAACCACCCCCGTGAACGTCTGTATCCTGCTTCGTTCGTCACTTCCAACCGGCCATCCCTACTCCGTTCGTAAACCACCGTTATGTGTTTTTTATGTATTAGTGTTATTATGTATATGCTCTATATAATGGTGATGTGGTTAGATCGGCCTTAAGCAAAGAGGAAAAGAAAGGAATGAAATTGAGAGAGAAGTATTGAGGCAATTTTCTGAATAATCATTAACAAACTGAGAAATCCCTTATAAAGGGTACAAACAAAAGACAAAACAAAAGACACCACCACTACTCCACTACCTACAAAATGGAAACACATGTGCACGTGGGATACTGGGTATACCCATGATTCCCTTTATTTCTTCACCACTAGGTTGACTTGAAAAAGTAAATAACTAAATTAAACTAACACTTCAACAAACACACAGCATGCATGGGTCTTTAGTCTTTTTGATCATGCATTGCTGCTAGTACCATATGCATTATTGCTAGTACCATAACAATCCACCCCGCTCGAACCCACCTTGTCCTCAAGGTGAAAGTCTGGATAGGCCTTTGCGAACCTCCATTTCGTCTCCCACGTAGCTTCTTCGCGTCCTTTACCAACCCACTTGACCAACACTTCAGTGCGTGGTCGGTACTTCCCTTTTTGTATGACTCTTGAATCAAGTACACATTCAGGCTGAGGCGTAGAAGGCATGAACACCGTATCATCAAGAGCCACCGGTGTTGCGGGAACGGCTTGTCCTTCACATTTTCGGAGGAGACTAACATGAAAAACATCATGGATTTGAGAACCCGAAGGCAACTGGAGCTGATAAGCAACCTGTCCAACTCGCTTTAGTACTTTATACGGCCCAAAGAACTTCGGAGCAAGCTTGTTGGATGACCGATTTGCAACTGTGCTTTGCCGATATGGTTGAAGCTTGACAAAAACAAGATCTCCTTCTTGAAACTCAAGCTCGCGCCGTTTACGATCCGCATGAACCTTCATTCTGTTCTGAGCCACAACTAGATTTGCCCGTAGTTGACGGAGAAGAGTATCCCGGTCGCATAAATACTCGTCCACGGCTTGAACTTTAGTAGTCCCCGGAACATAGGGAATCAACTTAGGAGGCGGCCTACCATAAACAACTTGAAACGGAGACAACTTAGTAGACGAATGGACTGAAGTATTGTAACTATATTCAGCCCATGGAAGCCAATCAAGCCACTTTTTTGGTCGATCCCCTACAAAACACCGCAAATATTGCTCCATAATTCGATTAATAACCTCCGTTTGTCCATCCGTTTGAGGATGGTAGCTTGAACTCATGCAAAGATTAGTACCCTGCAACTTAAACAAAGCTTGCCAAAAAAGAACTGATGAACACCTTATCGCGATCACTAACCACCGTGGCGGGTATGCCATGAAGCTTTACCACATGGAGTACAAATTCCTTAGCCACAGACACAGCCGTAAATGGGTGTTTCATGGGAATAAAATGAGCATATTTGGAGAGTCGGTCAACGACAACCATAACAACAGTAAACCCCTTGGAATTGGGAAGACCCTCCACAAAATCCATACTAATATCTTCCCATACGCGCTCCGGAATCGGTAGCGGCTGCAACAAACCCGCTGGTAACATACTGTCGGATTTAAAGCGCTGGCAAATTTGACACTCTTTAATAAAAATCTTAACTTGTTGCTTAAGCCCCTTCCACCAAAAAGTTTGCTTAACTTTGTTTAATGTTTTATGAAACCCAAAATGGCCCCCCTCAGGCGATGAATGGCAAAGAGTTAACACAGTCTTCAACAAAGGAGATGTAGGGCATAAAAGAATGGCTCCATTACGAAACCAAATGCCATCCCTCATAACCAATTCTTTTCCGCCCCCTTGATCCGAACCTGTGAGCAAGGTTTGGTAATATGGGTCAGTGCGTACCTCATGTTGAATGTCTTGCCAAATAGAAGAACACGGATGCGAGACCGCCATGAAGTGAAATTCGGGAAGCCGTGAAAGAGCATCGGCGCCTCGGTTAGAAACTCCTTTCTTGTACTCGATAGTGTAATCATAACCCAATAGCTTCGATAACCATCGGGCTTGGGCCGGGGTGGTTAGACGTTGCTCAAGGAGATATTTTAAACTCATATGATCCGTTTTAACTACGAAGGGACGACAAGCAAGTAATGTCGCCACTTACGTACCGCCTTAACAACCGCCAACATCTCCTTTTCGTACGTGGACCATGAAAGCATCGACCCTTTTAATGGAGCACTAAAATAAGCAAGAGGCTTACCAAGCTGGGTTAATACCGCACCAATCCCCACCCCGCTTGCATCACACTCAACCGTAAAAGATTTGGACCAATCTGGGAGACCCAAGGTAGGAGTGGTTGTGAGAGCAACTTTCAAAGCTTGAAAAGCAGAATCTGCCGCCTCATCCCAAACGAAAGGACCCTTGCCTACCAATTTGTGTAATGGTGCCGCGATACCCCCAAACCCCTTGATAAACTTACGGTAATACCCGGCCAAACCCAAAAACCCGCGTACACCTTTAGCATTTTTTGGGGTGGGCCATGAGAGAACCGATTGCACTTTGTTTGGCTCCACAGCCACGCCTTCAACCGAAATAAGGTGACCCAAATAGTGTACCTGTGAGACACCGAAACAACACTTGGATTGCTTTGCAAAAAGATGATTAGCCTCTAGAATTCCCAAAACAACAGATAAATGCTCCACATGGTCAGCAATAGTCTTTGAGTAAACCAAAATATCGTCAAAGAATACCAAGATAAACTTACGAAGAAATGGCCTGAACAAATCATTCATCAAACATTGGAATGTAGCGGGAGCGTTAGTAAGCCCGAACGGCATAACAACAAATTCGTAGTGGCCGTCATGGGTGCGGAAAGCCGTCTTGTGTATGTCTTCATCTCGTACACGTATCTGATGGTACCCGGAGCGGAGATCAAGCTTAGAGTAAACACGAGAACCATGGAGTTCGTCGAGGAGTTCATCAATAACAGGAATAGGGTACTTATCTTTCATCGTGATATCATTGAGGGACCGATAATCAATACAAAACCGCCATGATCCATCCGCTTTCTTGACAAGCAAAACCGGAGAGGAGAATGGGCTGTGACTAGGGCGGATCAACCCTTGCTGGAGGAGTTCACGAATTTGTCGTTCAATCTCTGTCTTCTGAAGGTATGGTTGTCAATAGGGTCGGGTACTGATAGGACGAGCTCCGGGAATAAGGGGAATAGAATGGTCTTGGGATCGGTATGGAGGTAAAGAGGCGGGCTCCTGGAAAACCCTAGCAAATCGTTGTAGGACCTCACATACGGCAGGGCAAGGACGGACTTCAAATGCGGGCTCGGTCGACAACAGGCTGATATGAAGCAATAGGGTCGGCCCATGCATGGCCATTGCCTCATGAGACTTTAACGCAGCCAATTCAGAGCCTTTAAGGCCTTGTAATTTATGGAAAGATCCTGCAAGGTGGAACCCAAGAGTAAGTTTATCATAATCAATTTCAACTGGTCCAAGGGTTTTCAACCATTGGACGCCCAACACCACTGGACACGCGGCGACCGGTAGAACAAAGAAATCCGTCGAAATAAGGTATCCCTGGATGGTGATGGTTAAGTCGCGTACTCGACCCGCACACGAAACATGTTCGCGGTTAGCCACCATAACCTTGAAGGGAGCATCCTTTTCAACTGTTAAGCCGAAACGATCCACCAAGGCTTTGTCAATGAAATTATGGGTGCTGCGCCGTCGACCAAAACGACCACGTCCTTGTTGTTGATTTGCCCGGGTAAGCGCAAGGTTTGAGGGGTTGGAGCGCCGGTGATGGCATGGAATGAGATTTCAGCCTGCGGGTCATCAACCACCGTGTCAAGTGGGTCATTCACCTCAACCGGAGCGTCTTCAATCATAAAAAGTTGTGGTTTACTACACTTATGACCCGGGACGTAGCGGTCATCACAGTAGTAACAAAGCCCTTCTCGCGACGTTCGCGGGCTTCTTGATTCGAAATTCGACGGATAGGCGGTGGGGCCGGAAGGGCTAATCTCGTGGTTGGGCCGGGACCCAACAGTCCAGCCGATGTGGGAGGTTTGGAAAGAGGCGTAGAGCCTACATTTTTTGGGTAGGTTGAAGGTTGGCGTTGCAGGTTCAGTTTGTTTTCGACCAAACGAGCAATGCCAATGGCTTCCGATAGGTTGCGTGGTTTCTTAATCTTAACCTCCAAACGGATCTCATCCTTCAATCCTCCAATGAAACTCCCAAGAAGGAAGATGTCAGGTAAACCATCCACCCGATGAGAGAGCCGTTCAAAAGCCTCCACGTAAGCGGCAACTGTGGTGGTTTGTGTGAGTCGGGAAAGAGCTTCGGACGGGTCTTCAAAGTCGGTGGGACCAAACCGATGAAGCAAAGCTGTGGAAAACTCGGCCCAAGTGAGTGGTCCGCGTGACTTAGTGAACCATTTGTGCCATTGGAGAGCAATCCCTTCGAGATGAAGAGAGGCTAGGTGTGCTTGATCTTCGTCCGGGACTTTCTGAAAATCAAAATATTGCTCGGCCTGGTAGAGCCAAGCCGTCGGGTCGTCCCCGCTAAAACGCGGGAAGTGGATCTTTAGATACGGTTTTGGGTCAGAACCGTGCAAGAAGTTGGATCCCCCACTAGAAGAGGAAGGATGGTTGGGATTCTTGTGCTGCATAGTGTGAACCGTCGTTTCTAGCGTCTGGTAGTCACCCATCATTTTTTCGAACATGGCATTGAGTTTCTTGAGTGCATCTTGAGTTTCCTGTTGGAATTGTTCATTGGCTTTTTGTCTGGTATCCATGGAGATCACCACCGCTCTGATACACTGATGTGGTTAGATCGGCCTTAAGCAAAGAAGAAAAGAAAGGAATGAAATTAAGAGAGAAGTATTGAGGCAATTTTCTGAATAATCATTAACAAACTGAGAAATCCCTTATAAAGGGTACAAACAAAAGACACCACCACTACTCCACTACCTACAAAATGGAAACACATGTGCACGTGGGATACTGGGTATACCCATGATTCCCTTTATTTCTTCACCACTAGGTTGACTTGAAAAAGTAAATAACTAAATTAAACTAACACTTCAACAAACACACAGCATGCATGGGTCTTTAGTCTTTTTGATCATGCATTGCTGCTAGTACCATATGCATTATTGCTAGTACCATAACAAATGGATGGTATAGGCTCTGTTTTGTGATGTATAATGATTGTTAAGAAAAAGATAAAAAAACAGAGTAGGTGGGTATAATTGTTAATATTTCCCCTTGAATAGGTTTTTTCACCCAAAAGAAGCATTTGTAATTAAACTCTAGAAATTAAAGTAGAGTAGTAAAATATAAAAATGGAATGAATAAAATTTGATGGCTCGGGGTCGGGCTTTGTAAAAAACAAGTGAAAAGAGAAAAGATGAATAAAAAATTGTATCAAATAATTTATCAAATAATCTTTATAAATTGCTCTGTTTTAGTGGGTTTAACAATTAACAGAGCCTATGCATTGGAATTTCCGACTCCTTTGTTTTAGTGGGTGATGATGTAATATGCCAAGTACATAATCAATAAATTGGTTGTACTTTTTAATGTATATATTAAATGTCTTTAACATTTTATAAACCGTCATTTGCTTTTTCCGGCTAGCAAAAAGCTGCAAAAAGCTGTTTACTTTATAAAAGTTTCTATAAACTGAAGTTTACAAGACATAAACGGTTGTTTATAAAGTAGTGGTGTATGAAACCTAAAGTACATGGTGTACTAATCCAGATTCCCTAAAATTAGTTGATCCATCGCATACAGTGTCTTCTCCAACGATACATCGGAGACGTCTCCGGTGTGAGGTTTGAGACGTCTTCGGAGTGAGGTTCGAGACGTCTCCGGTGTGAGGTTTGAGACGTCTTTGGAGTGATGTTTGAGACGTCTCTCCGTCTCCGGTGCTTCATCCGGCGCTCCTCCACACAACAACGTCTCCGATGCTCCGAAGGAATCTTCTTCTCCGGTGATGACCAACCACCTTTTTAACCTACTATAAATATTATGTCCAACCCATCCATTCAAAAACATGTTAAATTAACACAACTAAACAACATTGTCTGTAAACAATAAATGGCCCATGTGGCATGGGCTTTGATGCAAGTCATTTTTTAACACACTAATAATACGTCTCCGGAGTGATGCATCAAAGACAGACATGAACACACATGTTGTGCATGATCTGGGATAAAACGAGAAGGAGAGGAGGAGAGAGGAGAGAAGAGGAGAGAGAGTGAAGGAGAGAGGACGGTGAGTTATTGGTTGGAGTGGGAGACGTCACGGGAGAAGTTAGAGACGTCTTGGAAGGTGTGACCCGTCTCTTAAAGACGGGTGAAGGAGCTATTTTCGTGAAACACTTGGTCAATGGGCTATTTTCGTAAAATAATTGGTTTAAAGTGGAGCTTTATTAACATTTTTCCGTTAAAAAGGAAAGTTTTTTAACCAAAAACAACAAAAATTTCCACCGTGGATATTCATTTTGTTTATTTTTATGATTTTTAAAGTCTCCTCTAGAAACACCCCATACGATTGAATGACAACACTAAGTTCTCTCGGTCAATGACCCCTTAAAGTCGGAAAATGAAAGAGAACTAAAAAAAAAAAAATCTTTATTTTCAACTTTCACGACATATAATATTTTTAGTAGTCTCCAAAGTCTTTGTTAGATTTTTCTGATAACATTATTTAATAAAACCACATTCAAAGTCACTAACATATTAAACACGTAACTTTAAGTCAATGCAAAACAAAAGCAAAATATAAATTAAAAGAATTGTAAGTTTATCATCTACAAAATGATATTGAACTTAGAGATAATCATGCTTCTATCCCTTTTTTGTTTACAATGGCCCTGGGAGCCTTTGAAGGTGCTAAACCAGGTTGTCCAAAAAAGTGTGGGAATATGACAGTTCCTTACCCTTTTGGTATCGGCATAGAATGTTCCTTAGACCAGTCGTTTAATACGAGGTGCAACACTTCATATGAACCACCAAAGTTGTTTCTTAGAAACGGCCCCTTGGGCATACATAGCATTGGGGACGCAGAGGTGCGCGTCTTCACTGTACTCTCTTACAGATGTTACAACCAGAGTGTGTTAGCATATAATATTTGATTTATCATAAGTATATATTATATATCATAAGTTTAGAATAGAAATAAGTGAACCATTGTGTCACAAGTTAATTATAAGTAGTTATTATAGTTTGAAGGGTCATGTCTATTAGAGACACACCCATTAGCCAAGTATAAATAGGCTTGTACCCCCATCATTTGTAAATTGTATAAAACTTTCTTTGTTTATAAAACACTTAGTTTCTCTCAATCATTCCCTCAAACGATCCTGAGATCTCACATTTGGCATCAGTGCACAGGCTATCAACGGTTACGATACTCAAAATCGAAGAACAAGAACCAATAGTCGCATACTCTGTTTTTGACGAACAAACGCAGAACCGTTTTTGATCAAGAATCGTTGATAAATATCATATTTTTCTGATTCAGTAATCATTTCCAGATCTGAACGATCACAAAGGATCAACAAATCAAGGCCTATAACCATTTTTTGAAGTATTCATCGAAAACAAGAAAATCCGACGAACGATTCCGGCGAGTCAAAAACACATACGAACAGTCACATATCTTCGAACAAACGGTTTTATACCCTCTTCCAAATCATATTTTGTTAATAGAATACAATAATTGTTGTTAATAAAGTCATATCTTCAAAACATAGTAGTACTCTGTTTTTTCAAACAAACTTTGAAACTAATATTCTTATAATATTTCTCAAAAACTTTCAAAGTTTTTCTTTTCAAAGAGACGATTGTGTTCAAAACAGAATAGTTTTTTCGACAAATCAAAGAACAACAAAAAAACTTTTGGATTATTGAATTCGAATAAGAAACCGTTTTCGTATTCATACCCGTATTCGATTCACTTAAAATTGATTATACATCTGATAAGAATATCAGATTGATACCGAACTGTTGAAACAAAAACATTATTGAAATCCTTTGTTTCATTCGGATCACAAATTGAAATATAGTGAAAAAAAAATTTTGGCAACTTTGACTTTTGAAAGTCAACATATCAGTTTTATAATACCAGAAACGTTTACTATATAAACTTAAAAATAATCAGTTTGTTTTTGAACAAAAGTCAAATCAGAATTTTAAAAACATTAAAATTATTTTGGGTTAGTTTCTATTTTTGATGGTTTGACTTCGAAAAATAAATAAACGTTTCAAAAGAAAAAAAGCAAAATCAGAATTTTCACTTCATTAAATTATATGATTTAGAAAAATATTTGAGAAAAAAAACAAAAAAAAAGGAGGAACGGTTCTGATTTGCCCTGCAACCGAAGGACCAGTTTCTAGAACAGTTGGTTTGATTTGCTTGACAACCGAAGAACCCCGTTATTGGTTTTGATTTGTCCTGCAACCGAAAGCCCCGTTACTGTTCTCGGCACGCAACAATTGGTTTGATTTGTTAGACGACCGAAAGACCCAGTTAGTAGGTTTTGATTCGTCTTACAACCGAAGACCCCGTTATTGTTGTGGTAAAAAGGAATAGTTGGTTTTGATTCGTTTTAAACGACCGAAAGACCCCGTTACTATTCTCGGAATCAAGGTTTTGATTCGCTACGCGACCGAAAAACCAGAAGAAGATAATTTGATCCGAAGTCATTTAGGCTGATATCAAATTAATCCAAAGCAAGGTTGATATTGATTTGATCCGAGGCTAGCAAAGTATAATATCAAATCAATCCGAAACCAAAGAAGTTAAAGTTACGTTAGTGTATTTACCAATATTGGAAAGAAGAAAAAGAAGACACGAACAATGACTAAGGAGAAGGAAGTCATAAGAGAAGAAGGAACGTCAATGACCTTCCAATGCCCAACTCTAAGTCCGACGAATTACACTATTTGGGCAGTAAAAGCTAGAGCAATCTTCAACGTACATGGAATTTGGGAAGCAATAGAACCAACAGGCGAAGTCGATGCAAAGAAAAATGCCAAAGCTATTGCTTATCTTTATCAAGCCATGCCAGAAGAACTAGTATTTCAAATCGCTCATCATACAAACGCTAAAGACATTTGGGAAGATTTGAAAGCAAGATATGTAGGAGCAGACAGAGTCAAAGAAGCAAGAATGCAAACACTCGAATCAGACTTTGAAGCTCTAAAGATGAAAGACTCAGAATCACTAGATGATTTTACAAGCAAAATTAGTAAACTTGTCTCGCAAGCCAACAATCTTGGATCTACAATTGATAACAAAAGATTAGTAAGGAAACTACTCAGCTCCGTACCAGAAAAGTACATCCAAATTGTTGCTGCAATCGACCAGTTTGCCGATCTTAATACTATGTCATTTCAAGAAGCTATCGGAAGACTAAAGGCATACGAAGAACGCATCAAGAAACCAGAAGAAGGTGAATCACACAGTAAACTCTTATTCACCAAAGAAGATGCTAAAGGAAAATTCAAGGAAGATAAATGTGAACATTGTGGTCATGCAAATTCAAGTCAAGGACGTGATAAAGCTAAAAATTGGAAGACTTGGAGAAACAAAGATAACAGGAGGTACCAACAAAACAAGAGCTATATAAGATGCTACAACTGCAATGATTTTGGACACCTCAAACACGAATGTCCAAAGCTAAAAGAAAAAGAGGAAGCTCATCTAGTTCAATGTGAAGAAGTTGGACCAGTAATGCTATAAGCAAGACGCAATGAAGATGATCAAGACCCCACTGCAAAGTATTGAAGATAAATCAAAATTAAGGGGAGAATGTTAGCATATAATATTTGATTTATCATAAGTATATATTATATATCATAAGTCTAGAATAGAAATAAGTGAACCATTGTGTCACAAGTTAATTATAAGTAGTTATTATAGTTTGAAGGGTCATGTCTATTAGAGACACATCCATTAGCCAAGTATAAATAGGCTTGTATCCCATCATTTGTAAATTGTATGAAACTTTCTTTGTTTATAAAACACTTAGTTTCTCTCAATCATTCCCTCAAACGATCCTGAGATCTCACAGAGTGGGCTTGTAGATAGTCAATTTACATCAATGAACGCGTTAAACTTTTTCACTTTCTCCACAAAGAATAAGTTCACAGTCCACTACAAAAAAAATGCCATTTAGTGACATACAAAAAGTGCCACAAAAAAACAAAAGTGCTACTAAAGGGACTCGAAGGAATGTGTGGCACACAAAAAAAAGTGTCACTAGAAGTGCTGACGCTAAAGCCTTTTAGTGACACATTTTCATTCTATCACACAAAGTTTTGTTGGCTTTTAGTGACACTTGTTTTTTGCCACAATATAAAAAAAAGACTTCTGTGACACATATTTTGTGCCATTAAAAAGTAATCCTATTTACATATTTATACTAGTTTTAATGACACTTTTTTTTTTGTCACAATATAAAAAAAGACTTTTGTGACACATATTTTGTGTCTTTAAAAAGTAATCCTAATTACATATTTATACTAGTTTTAATGACACTTTTTTTGCCACAATATAAAAACTTTTGTGGTACAAATTTTGTGTTGGTAAAAACCATTTCTAGTTATATATATATATGTACTATTTGTAGTGGCACATAATTTTGCCACAAATCAAATTATATACAATATAAAATATAAATAAATGTTCAGTAAAATTGTATATGTAAAAATTATCATAATATACTTCAATAAAAATTCAATCCGAAACATATTTCAAATGTTAGCAAAACATTATGTAATAAATAACATATTCCAAATGCTTGCACGACGAATCTAAACATTATTTTAGGAGAGAATTCAACTTTCATAGAACTGAGCTCCAAAATTTCCAATGATATATATCCTGCAATCATAAACCATATAAATAAGTATTAGTATTTATTCAATGAAATCTAAAAGTTCTTTAATTTATGAAACTCATTGTTCCTATTCAAAGGAAAATCCAGTATAAACAAATATGATCGAACAACTAACAATTAGAGAAAAAACCAACATATAATTAATAGGCAGCCATTTATAATTTGTCCAAACACCTAACAAGTATACAAAAAATCAACATATTACCTTAACTGCAATGTCAACAAAAAGAGTTATAGATCAATTATCCACACGTGTTTCTAGCCCTGTAAAATGGAAAGTTTTGGCTAATCAATTTCAAACTAAGAAGCACGCTCGTTTAATATTACGAAATAGTTAAAAGTAAAAAGTTAATAGTAATTACCATTATCATCATGACTTCTTGAAGACGATATTTCGTTAACTGGTAAAGAGTTGTTACGTACCAAAGAACCAATACCAGGGACCTAAAACATATAAATTAAATAAATAATAGTACATAAATATGTAATGGTAAAAGAACAAACAATGGTTCATGCATGATTTCAATTGAGAGGGAAAGTGAAAGTGATTAATATTTTGACAGGGAAAAAGTGATCTAGAGGGATATGACCAATTCCTTTTAGGTTAATTGTTTTAATATTTTAAGTTTCAATTTAATAAATAAAATCTTAATATAAATAAATGATTTTCAACATAGTTATTTGATACTAGATTATACCCCGGGAACGTCCCGGGGTTGAAAAATCTAATATTAGTAAACAAAATAACTTAAACATAACACTTAGCAGACATGTTAAAAGAATAATGGTTACCTAAATCCTGCAATATAAGACGGACGTTTCTAAGACCTAAAAAACCAACAATGATAAATAAGCAAAGAACCTATGCCTAGTGGCTAAATTCGGACAAATGAAAAGAACAACGAAATTCTCGGATAAAGTCAAGCAATGAAACAGGAAATATGTTACCACAAAATGTTGAAAATCATAACCTCCAAATCACGTGTCATTTGCATACATGCAAGAGAACCCAATCACATTCGACTTCCTTCCCATAAGCAATCACCAAATCCTCTCGCACTTGCGAAGAAGGAACTAAACCCACTGCAAAAAAAAGTACATGAATTTTCCATCCAACATAGAATCAAATATTAATATGAAACATTAACCAACCTTTCAATGCCCATTTAGCAACCTATTTGGTTATCTTACTTCCGTTAAGAGCTAAAGCAACAACAAAATATGAAGATGTCCCTATTTCATCCATGATTAATATTTCTGCAAAATTGCAGATTAAACAACATTATACATAATAACCATGATCTTAATCCTACAAACTAAATCCATAAAACCAAAATAAATAAAAAAAAAACATAAACTTCATACAAAATTAATACCCATGTAAACAATTGTCTTGAAACAAATAGGATATATAAATATCCTTTCAAAACATTTCTCCCTAACAATACGCCAATGTCACGCCACATTCTCCTATATTTTCTAAATAATAATTCAAGACTAAGAACAAAAATTCATCGCAATTTTGAAAGTGAAAATAGTCAATGATCTTAAAAGTAGGTCCTCATTACCATGCTGCATATAACTAATAACATATGAGCTTATACTATAATGGTGGATAACAGAGCAAGTCATTATCGAACTATAACATTCGGGTCAACTATTACCTTATCAATTGTTTTTTTTTAAACCCTAATCAATGAGCAAAGTTATCTAAGTTCAACATTAGGTTTGAAGAATAATGAAAACATTGCGTTTCATCGATCAATTTACATCTAAAGGTCAGACTAAACCACAGTGTCCATACTAGAGGTAGAAAAATGGGTTGCTCGGACTAGTCGAGTAAAACGTCAAAACATGTTTGCAGGTCGAAAGGTTTTGTCCTTTGGGTCAGGTATGGTGAGCCGCTAACATTTTTTCATCCACTTCTTTAGAAAGTTATGTTTATAACAGATGTGTTAATTACGATTGCAAAAAAATGTATTATTAGTTTATCACAATAAAACCTGAATATTTGATAATTTGAATAAAATAATTAAGAATACCGGGGTGACTTTCAACTCATTTGACCAATTTCACACATTCCCCTTTTAGCCATAGTATACTTTATTTAATTTTACCCGTTTGAGATTGAACACCCATATTGAACTATTAACAAGAAAACGGGTCAAAATTTCCACCTCTAATCCATACAAATATGTGTACAAAGATACGGATGTGTGGTTGAAACCTTTGTTTGATGATCTTTCCCAATGTTAATGGGTAAAGATAAGTTATCTCCCTGCTTACTAGAAGATAACTTTTCCAACTCAGCAAGAGACTTTTGAGCTTGGCTAAACAGCCCAGAAGAATTAAAAACAGAAACAGGTTCAAAGAAATATTAAGCAAGATCATCAATAAAAAAGGATATCAAAGTTAATGAGTTGTCTTACCCAAGCAAATCATGCTTCCCGTTACTATTAAAGTTAAAGCACTCAACAAGTACTGGGCTATCCTGCATAAATTCAACTAATAATCAAGATGATTTTATTGTGATATGGTTTTATGAGAATGCGAGGTATCATAATATATTGCTTATACCTTGGTGCCAACTTGTGATATGCCTATAAAAATAGGTTTCCACTCAGGTTTAAGGTTATTTTTCAGAACCTCTGTTCTGCAAATTGGGATGGTAGTGCCACTCGCCGCATACTTTGAAATAACTAGAAAAGGGTCCTGTAAATAATAAAATATAATGAGCCAGTGTATTATGGTAATTCCATAACCGAATAACTAATAAGAAAGTACTTACACTCTTGGAAAACAAATCTTTATTTTCTAAATCTAAGCACCTAAATGTCAACTCTGCAGTAGTTTTTGAAACAAGTTCTACTTCTGCATAAACAGTGAGCTGTCCCAGTTTTTTCAAGTGAGCCGACTCACTAGATTCTGCAATGCTCACAAGATCTGTGATCCAGGAACGCTTTGGATTGGTGACTATCTACATAAAAATAAAATCATTCATAAATTTAAGGCCATGTGTAATGGCTCGTTAAAAGGGCGCTAAATGCCCCAATTCGCGCCCAATTCACTAGCTACACCGCCCACGGGCTTTTTTGGCCTTGGGCGTGAAATATTTCATGTGAAAAACGGGCGTTAAATTCCCCTACTTTTTGCTCCACCAATCAAATGCATCCACTTGGATGGGGGCGCTAAATTTCACTGACCATTACGGTCGTTCTAAGTGCAGGTCCCTGCACGTACGATAGGTAGTCAAAGCAATATTATTCCATTTATATATGATAGTCGTTTATGTCAAATATATGAGCAACCGGAAAAAAATGAACCTAAAATATGACCTTAAGTATACCCTCTCGCCTCTGTTCTTTTCAAAACTTGACCAATGGGTTCTTCCAAAAGTTATCGAATATGTTATTTTCAATTTACAATATTACAATTGTTTCTTATGTTAAAACCATTTGAAATCCGCATAACATGACATACCAAATTCAAAATTTAATTAAAACCCTAAACATGATGAAACCCTGAAGAACATAATAAGCCTATTAAATCTAACACTGGAAAATGGAAATCTACAATAATGTGCTCTTCATATCACTTCGTATAGGCAAAACGTACCACCATAATGCACCCCCTATGTTTTATACCTTCACTCAGCTTCTGAATTAACACATGTCCCTTTCTTTTATTTTTGTGAACTCAAGCATTAGAATATACTAGGCACGTCTCTTTTTAATAGGCTTATTATGTTAAAATCATTTTGTCACCAAAATTTACAACCAAATTCAACAATTTAACTAAAACCCTAAACATGATAAGAGAAGACAAACAAAGAAACCCACTGGTGCATTTGATCAAACACCTAATAGACATAAACAAAAGCCAATCAAACGATTATAAAGATAACAAACATATAAGATGTTTTCTAGTCAACCCCACTAAAAACTAAGAAATAAATAATCGATTTAACAATGGATGCGAAATTAACAACAATGGATGCGAAATCAAAGCAAGTTAAATGGACTAGAGACAGTACCTGCTTAGGGCTGAAGTGGGAACTGAAGTGAGGAGTATAGAAAAAAAGGATCTGATGGATGGCGAGGTTTGATTATGAGGGTTTTTTAAAAAGATCGATTTGGGGGTTTTGATAATGAGGTTTGATTATTAGGGTTTTTTTTTTAAGGAAATAATAATCTGACTCTTTTGTGTAAGGGAAATAATAATAAGCAAGAGAGAGGGCGGGACAATTAAATGTGTGGGAGGGAAATGAAATATGTGAAATTGACACTGAACATGACACGCATTTGTTATACTGTCATGGTTTTTGAACTCTTGACATTATATTGTTGACACGCAAAAAGCGTGTCATTGTATAACCATTTTTTAAAAAAAACGACACTTTTATAATGACATGTGCTTTTGAGTGTCATGAATAGGCGCGTGTCATTAAATGTGTGTCAAGATAGGTCATTTTTCTAGTAGTGAAGGTTTTTGAATAGAAACTAATCTTCATAAAAGATCACAAATATAAAACTAATTCTGATTGCTTGCAATAAAATTACAGAAAGAATTGCCTCACATTTAAATGAGTCACAGATGTTGACGGATCATAAGCGTTTTTCTATAAAGACTTTGATAGTGAGTATGGTTGTGACAAGTAATAATATAAGAAAAAAAAATATAAATGCTATTTTTTCAAAATACTTAAACGGGTTGACAGACCAACCAGATTTTATACTGGTCAACCCGAACCACACTTGTTTTGAATACGAATCAACCTGAACCCAACCCATTTTTTAAAAGGGTCGTATTTGTAGACCCAAAACCTGCCTTTTTTGTGTCGAGTACGGTTCGTGCCAACATTTGTCGCATCTATTGGTACCATTAACATTTGTCGCATATTAGTGGCACAAAAATAAATGCCACCAAAGTGCATGGCAAACATTTATGGCATACCTAAAGTGTCACTAAAAATCAAAATTAGTGGCATGACATTTAAATGCCACTAAAAGTATGTGTTAAGCAAGTATGGCACACAAAAAGTGTCACTAAAAACCTTATTAGTGTCACATACGCTAAATGCCATTAAAAATGTGTGTCACTAAATTAGTGGCACAAAAATAAATGCCACTAAAGTACGTATCAAACAATTATGGCATATTTAAAGTGTCACTAAAAATCAAAAGGGTGTTGCTAAATACACTCCCTTTATATTATTTTTACTGATTACACTCCCCCCTTAAAGTTTTTAAATAAACATAATTAAACCTTGTATTTTTTTTTATAGAATTTCCTCTTCTATCCTGATTTAAGTTTGTCTCAAACTATAGTAATTAAATCATAAAGATTAAAACTAGCAATATTTCAGATGAGGTTTTGTACCACCGAGATGATGACGAGATTCATGGGACGGTGATGCTTCAATTATGTGATGAAGATGATGTTCATGGGGTGAGTAACTTAAAAAGGGTTGATTACACGAAGAAGTTGAGTTACTAAAATAATTTTTTTTAAAGTATAAGGATAGAATTTGATAACTTTTAACCTGTTTTTTAGAAGGGAGTACAATTAGTAAAAAAGGGGAGTGCATTTAGCCAACCCCAAATCAAAATTAGTGGCATAACATTTAAATGCCACTAAAAGTACGTGTTAAGCAAGTATGGCACACAAAAAGTGTCACTAAAAACCTTATTAGTGTCACATACCCTAAATGCCATTAAAAATGTGTGTCACTAAATAGCATTTTTTTTTAGTGGTCATTGGTTGTGACGATTATGCATTGATGACATCAGGGAAAAACCAAGACGACTATACTAGTGGTTGTTTTGGTCTATGTCGCAAACCACCTAATGTGTCCGATGGGCAATGTTCAGGAACCGGCTGTTGCCAAATATCTATACCCAAGGGTCTCTCAAATTATAGTACTACACTTGACACGTTACGAAACCACTCAAATGTTTTGTCCTTCAATGAATGTGGCTATAGCTTTCTAGTTGAGGAAGGTGCTTTTGACTTTCGCGGTGTACATGATTTATCTAGTAATCATTTGGAGTTTGCGGAGAGGATAAGGTCCACTGTGCCCGCTGTTCTAATTGATTGGGTAATTGAACCCAATGGAAGTTGCGTTAGGGCGATGCTTAACGCGTGCAAAGGAAACAGTTCATGCTATGATGTAGATGGTGGTGGGTATCGTTGTAAATGCAATAGTGGTTATGAGGGTAATCCCTTCTTGATACCGGTTGCCAAGGTCAGTCTCCTAATTTATATAGTCAAAGTCATTTTCGGTAATTGCTAGTGATGTTCCTTGATGATATATAGGGTATGTTTGGCAAAACTAGCTTACTAGCTGGAGGCTGGTAGCTGCAAGCTGATAGCTGAAAGCTGGTAGCTGGAAGCTTTTTAAATATATTTTGGTGTTTGGTAGAGTAGCTTGAGCTTTTAATAAAATGTATAAAATGACCAAAATGGGCATAATTAAAAGAAGGTTTTTATTTTATTTTTAAAATAGAATGGATATTTGTGTCATTTACTAATTAAAAGTTTGTAGCTAGTAAAGTTTTTTTCTTAAAAGCTACTACTAGTAGCTTTTCACTGTAAAGCTTTTTCTCTAACCTAAAAGCTTCCAGCCCCTTCAACCAAACAAGACTTTTTATTAAGTATGAGCTTTTTCTTAAAAGCTTGAAGCTTGAAGCTTCTAAAAACTCTTAAAAGCTCCTTGCCAAACGTACCCATAATGAACACCACTTTTAATTAATCAAAAGAATTAGTGTACCCTTATAAAAATATATTTTATTCGTAACCAATCTCTTTTATGACGTTAATTGAAAAGAAAAACGTTTCTCTTTTCATCTTTTACTTTCAATTTCAGTTGTATTTGTTATTTTATTTATATATTTAAGAAATAGAATGTACCCCATGTGAGAGGGATTTACATTTCTAACTGGGGAGGGCCACAGCAGCACCTGGTGTCACGGTGGTTGACACGTCATTCATTGCAGGTGAAGGTTATCGAAGAAATTGAAAAAGTCATGAAACGTTTTTTATGGGCGGGCGACGATACTATTAGAAAAATACATTGGGTGGGTTGGGATGTGGTCACCACTCCTACAAAGGCGGGTGGATTGGGCGTTTCGAAGCTTTCGGAGGTGAACTTGGCTTTATTGATTAAATGGGCGTGGAGGTACAAAGTTGAAGACGCTCTTTTATAGCGAAAAGTTATTGATCACTGTCATGGTAACAATAGAGCTTGGGATGTACTACCAATGAATCGTAGTACTTCTGGTGGTTGGAAGAACATGGTTTCATGGTTAAATAAAGTTGTTATCCAAGCGGCTCCTTTAAATTCATACTTTGAAGGCGTCGTTGGCAACGGTAATGATATCCGGCTGTGGCTTGATAGGTGGCAAGGTTCTGTCACGCTGAAAGAGAAATTCCCTGAACTGTTTCGTGTCTCTGCTAACAAATTTGCAGCCATTAATCAATTCTGGTACAAGGATGTTCAAGCCTTCAATATGCAGTGGACAAGAACTTTGTATGATAATGAATTAATTCAAGCTCAATAACTTAATTCATGTCTTATCAACACCGTGTTAAGTCAAGATAAGGACCAATGGAGATGGGCTACTAGTAATGATAACAGATTTACGGTTGCTGAAGTTAAAAAAATTTTGATTCGTGATCGAGTACAACAACGCCAATTTTCTATGAAATGGATACCTTGGGTTTCTCTTAAGGTAAAGATTTTTGTTTGGAAACTCGAAATGGACCGTATACCGACCCGGGTAGCCCTTCAACGTAGACGTATCAACATCCAGGATGTTTCTTGTGCTTTCTGTGAAGCGGATGATGAGACGTCTACTCACTTATATACGGGGTGTGGTGTGTCGTTTGGGGTGTGGATGGCCATCGGGTCTTGGTGCAAGGTAGCCCCGATTTATGCTTTTGATATCCAAGATTTGTTAAAGCTTCCTACAGGCCGCCAAAACAAGTTTAGGAGACAAATTATCCAAGGTATTATCATGGTTACGATGTGGGTGATTTGAAACGCAAGGAACGAGAAGCTATTTCAAGACAAAGAAGTTAGAGTTGATATCATTGTGGCTAAAATCAAGTCCTTTTCCTTTTTATGGCTCAGATCTAGGTCCAGGTTTAAAAAGATTGTTTGGAAAGATTGGCGGATAAATCCGACATATATGTTGTAATCTCCGGCCTCCGGTCCTTGATTTGAGGACCGGTTGTGCGTTTTTCTAATGAAGTTCACTTTTCAAAAAAAAAAAAAAAATCATAAGATTTTTATTAAGAGATCATATTTATAATTTTGATTAGGTTTTTTTTTTTTGAAAGGTTTAGATCAATGGAAATCCTTATACAACCCTAACCTATTGGTTCCAAGTTCGAATCCCTACCCACGCACCGGTGTCCTCCTTGCCTAAGCTCAAACCGTCACGGGGAATTTTTTTGTGGTGTGCATGGATTGAACTTGTGACCTCCCCCCAGGATGGGAACCCCTAAGGGAAAACCCACCCTACCTTAAACCAGCTGAGCTGGAGATCATTGGCTAATTTTGATTAGGTTATATGATATTTGTTTCATTTACTCTCTTATTTATGTAAATTCTATGTTTATTAACATATTTTCTCTTTTTATTAGACGTCAACGAGTGCAATCAACGAGACAAGTTCCCTTGCTATGGTGTTTGCATTAATACTGTAGGGAGTTACGCTTGTGTGTGTCCATCAGGATCCTTTGGTGATGCAACCCAACAATATGGTTGTCAACCTAAAGGTTCAAAACGTTTAACGGCGGTCATTATAGGTAATTTTCTATTGCAAAAAATGAATGCATTTATAATTTATGTCCACTGATCCATCATCAATTTCTATGCTCAACATGTTTTTCTGTAAGTATCTGTTCATTTCGATCCACGTATTTAGTAAGTATATCTGGCCACTTAGCAATATTATTTTGCTATTGTGACCACACACCATCTTTACAACCTTTGATTCACTCGGGTTTGCTTTTCTCTTTCCAGTAGGGTATTTAAAATTCGATTCGATTACGAAGATTCGATTGATTCGATTATCAAGAATTTGAATTCGATTCAATTCTAATTCGAGTCCAGTAATTCGAAGACGAATTTATGATTTTATATTCAATTTAATTCGAAATTCGACTTGGAAATATAGATACATATATTTGTTAAATACATATACACACACTATATGTATACACACGCATACATATTAAAAAAAAAACTTCTAATTTGGACCAAACTCTAATAACCCATAGTCCTTACTACTTTAACCATTACCATATTTTACATTTACATTATACATAACAAAACTCTAAAATGTTATATTCTCTAATACTTTTTCCGATCTCTTATTTGGCATATTGTTGTTTATTGATTTTGTAGCTTCATATTTTATAGGTTAAAAATAAATGAGTTTATAGTAGTTTAAAACTCAAAGTAAAACAATCTATTATTTATGGTGAATTTTAATTAAATCGGGTTTCTAAGAGGGTGTTTGGGATTGCTTATTTAACTCCAAAAGTGTTTTTAGTAAAAAGTGATTATTGACTTATGACTTTTTTAAATGAAGTTTCTAAAAAAGTGTTTGGATTAGCTTTTGTAGTGGGAAAAGTCAATAAATCATGCTTATCTCAGCGTCAGATTCCACACACCCACGTGACGTCATACTTACCTCATTTTTTTGTTTAATCATTCTAAATTTACATCTAACTCCTTCATCTTTTTTCTTTTTTTAACTAGTCTTCTATTAATTATAAACATACATTTTTTTACAAGATTATAGTGCCGACTTCTAATTTCTTTTTAGAGTTTTTTCTATTTAACTTTAGAACCCATCCCATCCTTGCTTTTTTTTAACTTGCTTTTCATGTTTTTTTTTTTTTTTTGAACGTACATGTTATGTTGAATGAATCAAGAATTTTAATACGGCCTTTAATGAGATCATCCTCCCTCTTTAGATGTGTTATGTAACACTAGGTGTTTATTTCCCTTCAAAAGTTTTTTTCTCTCTCATGTTTTCTCTCACAAATTTTAAACGTTAATAACTTTTATATGCGAGATTTTTTTAAATTACACCAATCTAACGAGTGTTTTATTATTTTTCATATTTACCTACTAATTAAAACAATCTAGAATCAACAATTTTTTTTCGAGATTTACCTACAAATAAAGCTTAGCTGCTCCCATTCGACGACCAATCAAATATCACGGCTTATGTTTGACGACTTGTTTAATTTTGCAAATTATGGATAGCTTTACTTTTATTTATCATACCTTATTTTGGATAAACATTGCATTAGATAAAAAAAATAACGACTTGAAAAATCGTAAATAAATGAGTGAATATCCAAAAGCGTTCCTGAGGTTTGGCCGAATTTGCTAGATCCAACCAAAAAGTTATTTTTCTCAACTAGACCACTGAGGTTTACATTTTGTTGCCAGATCCATCCATTTAACTAACTATGTTAAAAACTAAATTTAACTGAGCGGTATTTTTGATATTTTAAATATTTGTTTTTATTTCTAGACTTCTCTTATTTCTACAAACTTTTAACATAAAAAAATAAGTTTTTTCTAAACCACCACAATCTCCACTTCCTTCAACCCTTGTCCTCACTACCTAGTATCGTTAGTTACCAATCCAAGTCAAAGGATCAGCCCATTCAAAGGAAAACTACTCGTATCTGACAACCTAATAAGAAACTGAATGATTTTGTTTGTAATGCCATTTTGTATGTTGAAAACCAATGATCAATTGAAGAACATAATAGTATTAGTTTTGACTTTATCAAGTCAATGTATGATTCATACACCCTGTAACGTCACATTTTGGGGGTGTGACATCACTTTCTGGGGTATGTGGCAGCCTCCTATTGGTATGTGATGTGAGTCAGGGTGTATGAATCCTAAATAGGGCGTGTATGAATCCTAATTACCCATCTAATAACGAAGGTGTATATTTCCATAACCCCTACTTTCTAGGTATGCATACGTACGATTCTTGTGATAGACCGTGCATGTCTACCTATTTGAGGGCCTAAAGCGGAATTATCAAACTTGAGAAGCTTTTTTTATAAGAAAACTTTTTATCTACCAACCTTCCTCAACTCCCTTATCCCTAATGAATGTGGTGACGCCAAACTACAAATTTATAATTTAAGGGTTAAGTTATTCTACACAATGTAACAAAAAACGATGAAAATAATAAAAAAAAATATATAATAGATCATGAAATATGGCATAATAAGCCATAAAATATAACACAGTGTCAAAAAATATAACACAATGCTAAAGAAAAAAAGACACAATGAATTGGAAAAAAAATGACACAATGATGAAAATAAGAAAAAGACACAATGGTACATAAAAGACACAATGATATAACGTGTATTCTAAAAACTACAAGCTAAAATTCCCAAAAACGAAGACCTAAAAACTAACGTCGTATGGTTTGATAAGATGGTTCTAATGCCGCTTGAATGAGTTCAATCGGGATCCGTTTGATACACTTCATACGATTTCCTATTTTTCTTTCACTATGTATTTGATTCTAACCCTATAATTTAATTACAAGTTAAAAATAATGTATTCTAAATTGTATTGTAAATATTTTTTTTGTATTTATATAAATATAAATGTGTGGTCCAGAATAATTTTTCCAGTTTTTAAATAGAGGTTGGTTCTTTTAAGTTCCCTACAATATATATATATATATATATATATATATATATATATATAGTGGAATGATAGGGAGAAAACCCTTCAAAATGAAAAAACTCTAGAAAACCCTCAAAAAAACCTACTTCCCGAGTTTTTTTTTAAAAAAAAATTAGGGCATGTAATATACATGTTTTTAAGTGTTTTGAGCCAAAAAAATCAAAAAAGCGCCGAAGGGTTTTTTTTTAAAAAAAAATAAGTTTTGCATCATAACATATGTTACCAGTTCAAAAATAAGCTAACATATGTTATGATGCAAAACTTATTTTTTTAAAAAAAAAAAAAACCCTTCGGCGTTTTTTTGATTTTTTTGGCTCAAAACACTTAAAAACATGTATATTACATGCCCTATTTTTTTTTAAAAAAAAAAAGCTCGGGAAGTAGGTTTTTTTGAGGGTTTTCTAGAGTTTTCTTATTATTTAGGGTTTCAGTATTATCCATCCCCTATCTATCTATACATCTAATAAACTAAAGTCCATAAGGACACTTGGCACTCCCACATTCATCCTCAATTGTGTAGCCAATCATATTGTGTCAAGTGTCTCATTGTGGGAATTTATAAAATTTTTCATTTTTCTAAAAATCAAAAATCATTCAATTAATTTTGGTCAATAATCATTTACCAATATTAATTAACTTTCCTAAAACAATAGAACCCTAATTCGAAAATCATTTAGCAAATTAAATTAGGCAATTCAATGATTATTTTGGTAAAAATTGGTCAAGCATATTATCTTCCTAAATACACAATCATCCTCCTAAACCTTACTCTTCTAAACCCTAAAACTACTCTAGGCGACCGATCATTCTTTCTTCTCGGCTATCCTTCTACAAGGTAATTTCCAGTCATCTTCGTCGTCGCCGGTTGCTGCAGCCTGATTCACCGCTCTCTTCTTCGTATCAGATTGTCCTTTTAAAGTGGTTTTATAATTGTCGCTGTTATTGGTTTTTTGAAACAGGCTCACATCGATCAACGCAACCATTTTTTCAATTGATTAGGGCTCAAGCGTTCAAGTTTTGAAGGTAAACATCACTCAACTCCAACTTCGTTTCTTGCGTGTTTCCGATTTCACAGAAGCAAACCAATCAATTTAATTGACTTTTGTTTTTTACTGTATCAATTGAGTTATAAGGGTTTGGGACTCTTTCAATTAATTAAATGACGTTATTTGTAATATTCAAGCAAGTGTAAAAATCATTTTGAATAATAGTGAGGCTTTGCATTACCAGCAAGAAAATGGCATCAAATGGTTTATGAAATGAGTGGTTGAATAATTGTTATTAAAGAAAACACAGAATGTATGATGATGAAAAGTGTTGAAGATCATGACAATACTAAAATAAAGAGATGGAAAGTATTAATTTGCTACAGGTTAAGTAGCAAAATGCTTGATATATGAAAAAAAATGGTACTTAAAAAAAAAGTTGTAACTTGAAATAAGTAATAAGAAACTATCAAAAGTGGAAAGAAGGCGGCAAAACTATGAATATCATGGTCATAAGATCAAGGAAAACAAGTTTCTCTCCAAGAAAATGAAATGGTTTTCCTTCTCAACGTAATTCATACGGTTTAAGTGTTGACCGTTTTACCTTTTAATCCAGAAAAGGTTGGATGACATGCTATATATTGGACTTACTGAAGACCACAACAATCTGGTATGATGTTTACAAATGTTTGATAGCTCATTGATAGTGTATACTTGCAGGTCGCCAGGTATTGAAATCAATAACAAATCGGTTTTCTCCTCTACATCTCAAGGTATCATTTTTGCTATTTCTTTATTTTTTGCTATTTCTTTAATTTTTCAAAAAACATTCGAACCCTAAACAATCATGGTATTTGTGGTTTACTTCATTTAGTGAAGTTTAGTTGAACCTGAGTTCTATATGCTTCTTTTTTTTCGAACTTCGAAGTAAGCATATAGTAATTCTTTTGAATTCAAAGTCTTATTTCACAATTAACTTGCTGGATTTATTATACATGGTTTACTTCAGGTAGGGATGAGATCGGTACCGTACCCGTACCTATACCCGTACCCGTACCGAAAATACCCGTACCGAATTTGAACAAAAGTGGGTACCGAGTACCGTACCGAATATATAGGTACGGTACGGGTACGGGTACGGGTATCGGTACCGGTATTTCGGTACGGTACCCGTTTGGTACCATTTTGTTATTTTTTTTTTTTTAAGCACTCGTATGGGTACCAAGTATGTAAACAATTACGAGTATCAATACTATATGGGTACCAAATTGAAAATTTTGGTACATGTACCAATATGGTACATGTACCAAATAGGTAAAATTGATACGGATACCATATATACCATAATACAAAGTAAAACATATAATCAAATTCAATAGTATATAGAATTCGGTACCCGTACCATTTTTACCCGTACTCGTACCCGTACCGATACCGAAAGTACCGAATACCGAAATCAGTAAAAGTGGGTACCGATAGCTATACCGAGTACTCAAAATCGGTACAGGTACGGGTACCGGTACAGGTACGGTATGGGTACGGGTATAGGTACTCGGGAAAAAATGCTCATCCCTAACTTCAGGTACGTGAGTAACCTACTCCAACACAAGAGAGTAAAAACAAAGGGATAGAAGGCATGGATGGAAACAACTTCAAGTCCACTTCCATTTTTGGTCATAACTTCTAACAATAATCCTTTCATTTTGTTTGATAAATACTATATTCTCAATGCATATTAGTATGCATGTTGTGAACAAGTGTTTTACTATGATACGCCTTAGCTTATCAAGATGATAATTTTTGGTTGTTTAGACTGCTCGGGTTTGGATTCTGGATCATTCGGTGTTTGGTTAGGCGGCTTTTAATATTTGGTTCTTTGCAGCGACTTTGGTCCTTGATATTAAGGTACGATTTTGTTCCAATGATTTATGAAATTCTAATTAAGCATTTCTATATAGTGCCAAGTGCTTTGGTAGTTCATGATTTAATGGTTCTTGCATTTTTCAATAGAAATTATTCAACTGCTTTCATTCTTTACAGTATGTTTTTTCTGATGATGTATGTTCAAATTCGTTTTAGATTTGTCTGATCTGGTCATGGTCGCAATCGAGGTCACATTCCATGGAAGCTTTAATGGCGGTCATTGTAATCATTTAATACACGAGTTTTTTCATCTGGATATACAGGACGGGTGATTATTAGCTTCAATCCCAGAGATGGTTCACCTCACAGTAAGAGTTTCTAATCTTTTTTATTTAGTTGTTAATCAATATTTCCAATGCTCTTTTTTATGTTCATGCTTTGTATGATGGAGATATTGATAAATTGAAGATATGTCGCTTTTTCATGTTTTAGTCTTTTTACTTTTTTTATTAAACAAAAAGCAATAAATCAGAATGAGAAAGGAAACTGACGTAAATTAGGAACTCATTAAATTTCCTTATTACATTCACATTACTCACTTCCTAAATTTAGTGTAATTTATATTGGTAATAAGTTAAATTTTGAATTTTGAATTTCAAAATTCAAATTAAAATTCAAAATATTTAAATTCAAATTATACAAAATTTCAAATTTTGAGTTTAGGTTAATAATGGTAAGAAATTACACATACTAATTATCCTTTTAATTACGTATTTAATAAGATTCAAAGTCTCTACATAAATAGTGTCAATTATCCAATTAATACATTAATTGATCCTATTAATTGTGTTATATTATTGGGACTGATAAATGTAGATGGGATCCCTTCGAATAGCTTCAAGTGGAACAAGTTGACTTTGTTTAGGTCAAACGAATCCCATATACCAACAAATGTCTTTAAATGGTAAGTTGCAATTGCAAGGCATACGCTTAAAATAAGAGTGTAATAATAATGTCATTGTTGGTATTGATTTGTGTTGTATCGGTTATTTTGCAGGGCGGGGAACATAGGTTGAAACAATAATTAGTAGTTTGAGCTTGTCAAAATCGACACCGGGTCACAAGTGGAGATGGCAAGGTATCCAGAAAAGTCAGTGAAATCTTTTAGCCCGAAGATCCACTCACAGCTCATACAACAACCGCATTGAGCTGAATGCAGTTAATTTCTCTGGCCTTGCTTAGCTTCAGGTTCTGTATGTATACACTAGAAGAAAAAGAAAAAAAATTGTGGTGACGTTCTGACAAGCTAAGTGTATGTATAGAGCAAGGTCTTTATCCATGTGATTCATTAGTTGCTTGCTGTAGTGTAAAGTGTAATTCTGAACTTTATCCATATGATAATTTGTGCAATTTGATACTGAACTTTGTTTAATAAATGATCATTAGATGGTGAGGTTTATTATCAAAAAAGAATTTTTTTTGGATTTACATAAGACCAACTCCAATGCATCCGAAATCCAGTCATCCAAGCCACGTTGGAGACGTCCGAAGTTATGTGCTACGTTGGAGCCGGCCGACCGATGACCTCCGAAGGTGAGGCGCCCTTAGTTGAGGGCTTGGTTTTTCTCGGTTATTGAGCCATTTTCTTTTGTTTTTAAATTATTTTTTCTCAAACGATACATTTCAGTTCATGCTTGGGTGGTGTTAGAAAGCTTCATGGAGGTTTAATGGAGAAGATAAGCATATGAAGATGAAGGGTAAAAAAAGAGAGAATTTTTTTTGTTTTATTACTCACAGATGAGATGATAGGCAAAAGAAAAGAGAATTGAAGTCTTTTTTTGTTTTATTATTATTGGAAATGACGTGTTTTTCTATCTACCATTTATTTGCTCTTTATTTTGACTCCTTGAATTAAGGCCAAGTCTTTGTATTTTCCTAAAATATAATTTTCTTGGTTGTATATTTATTGGGAATAATAATACATAAAAACTTTGGAACCAATTTGTTCAATTATATATACATTAGTTTTAAAACTTTCATGAATAGTACTAACGGAGTTACTATTTAACTCCGTTAAGTTACTATTTAACTCAGTTAAATTGCTATTTAGCTTAACGGAGTTACAATTCAACTCTGTTAGGTTACTATTCAACTCCGTCAAGTTACTATTTACTCTACTTTTTTTTCCTAATTCTGTTTTTTTTTTCTCCGTTAATTCAACCTTAATTTATATAATCCAAGGTTTGATTGAATTATATATATATGTTCTATATTTGTAAATATCTAAACTAAAAATAATTTAAAATGTAGTTATACGTAATTTATATTAGTTATTTACTTTATTAATTTTAATCATTTAAATATATTTTGATAATTTAAGTAATAGTTTTAAATAATAAAAGGTAATGATGTTGAAAATGTAAGGATGTTTGTATGGTTAGAGATGAAATTGAGGATTTTTAAAGATTTGTAAGGATTTTTGGGATTTATAAGGATATGACGTGGAAGCTGACTAGGCAGGTAAGGGTGCCTAAGGGCGGCCTTAGCATTAAAGATAGTCTAATATGTTGGTTGCTTACATCTGTTTTGCAACCTCTGTTCACCTTAACATCTGTTTTGACCAACAGAGTTGCTTGAACATCTGTCAAGAGTTAAAAGCAGGGTATGAGTGAAGTTAACTTATACTTGATGGTGATGGGAATGTCAAGACTAAAACAAAAAATGTGGTGTATAAGGAAATATTTAGTGATATTTGAATAAAATGTGTATTGTTTGCTTTTAAATTTGAATAAAATATTTATACTATATTTTTTTTTAAATTTTAATAAAATTTTTCTACCGTATTTTTCTTATACGTTATACTACTCCAAATAATCGTACGTTGGTGAACTGCATGTCAACGCGGGCAAATATCTAGTATATATATATATACTATATTATAATGCATATTAAAAGGGCATGATGGTCATTTGACTAATTGTCTTAATTTTCAACACATACAACTTTTTATACATTTAACTTTTGAGCTCCAATTCAAATTTTGAAATCCCAAATCTGCTTCGTCATCTTACTCACTCACAACTCACAAGATTCAAAATTCAAAATGCACTTACAAAAATCCCTCATCGCTCCTCATTACATCATTTTTCACGCCCTCCCTCCAATTCAAATTTTCGAAGATGCTTTGAAACTTTTGTAGATCTGGATCCATCTTGAACATTTAGCTTCTCCACGTTCTTAACGAAATCGGAAAACATGAAGCTCCAAGTAGTTGGTGAAGCTTACGACCTGGTAAGAAAATCTAAACCTAATTGAACATATAGTTTGTTGGAGAAGATGAATGTGATTTTTAGTGTGTTTTACAGGAATAAAGATGGAGAAATTCTGGGTATTATCACCTCAGTTGGACAAACTGTCTCGACCCTAAACCCTACGCGCCCCTTTTCTTGACATCATCTCTTTCTTTGATTCATAATAACTCGCAAAGAAGTTGGTTTTTCATGATTTGCTTACTGGTAATATTTCTACTTCTCTCCTGAATCTGTTATGTGTTGACTCCATTTGGTCTGCTATGTGATTGTTCCGTAAGCATTATGTGCGTATGTGTGTGTTTTGATTGGGAATCTAGGGTTTTTGACTTGTTTAAGATATTGGTTTTTTAGGGTAGTTAATGTAAACTTTTTGAGCTTTAATTTGTTTAATCTCATATATCTGGTGGTAAACAAACCTGTTACGGTATATGTCTTGATTATTATGTTTATGAAGTTTGCATTTGTTGGAAAATGGTTTGTGTTTATTCCCTTAAAGCTTTATGATTTGCTCAGTTGGTGTTAGAATTTAATGGTTTCAATGCTTACTTATTTAATTCCTTGGTATTCTTAGGAAATCTAAACACTTATTATATAATTAATTTATGCTTTTTTGCCTAACTTTACTTGGCAGAGATCTTTAGCGTATTGGTTTGTTAGAATGGTTGTGTTAGTAGCTGAATATCCTCTAGGTCTAATTTGATCTTGTGTATGTATTTTATCTTGATTAGCCATCATTGTGTAAACCCTATATTTTCAAATTTTGATCTGGTTGTTATCTTTTGAGACTGAGCTAAAGTTTGACTCTAATCACATTTATTGATTATGTTAATTGTGATGCAGGTGATGAGCTCCTTTCAGACTCATTTCCTTACCAGTGTGTAACACCCCAACCGATGGCGGAATGTAACAACCCAGAGTGGACCCCAATTTTTTTTCGCATATTATTATTATTACCGTGTAATAAACAAGTAACCCAAAACCAATAGCGAGCCAGACGGTTATGTTCGGAATTGAAAACCGAACCGAATAACGTAACCGATATTATTATAATACGTGTATGAGACCGAATTTAAACGCGAATACGAACCCGAACCCGTGCTCGTTCGAAAAGGATGAGTCACCAAGGGACAGGACACTTGTCCTCCCTTCTTGGTGACACCTTCCCTTGACTTCTTTAAAAACACAACCCAACACACATCTGTGTGTTTCATCATTTCATAAACACACACATACATATATTAAGAGCTCGAGAGAGAGCTCGAGAGAGAGGAGGAGCCGGAGGCTCCTCGCCGCCACCCGGCGGAGCTCCGGTCACCACAGCCCCAAAAACCCCTTACCTCCATAACCTTGCCTCGCCAAAATCTATTGTAGAGATAGAGAGAGAGGTGTGTTTCGTGAGAGAGAACAGCGAAGAGAGAGAGAGTCAGAGATCGAAGGAGAAGGAGCCGGAGGACTCCACCACCAGACATGGCGGAGCTCCGACGAACCCCCTCCCAACCACACGACACTCACCCCTAACAACCACTTGCTAGATCTAGAGGAAGAGAGAGAGAGAGAGAGAGAGAGAGAGAGAGAGAGAGACGCAGAGACAGAAGAGGAAGGGAGAGAGAGAGAGAGAGAAGGAGGAGGAAAGAGGAAGACGACGGCGGCGGTGGAGAATGGTGGTTCGCAAGGGCAGCAGCGGCGGCACCTTCGTCTCCAATTGATACAGAGGTAAAACTTCAAACCAACCCACTTCTATTGATGCCCGATCTGTGAATCTTGATTGAGAAGATGATGGCGATGTTAAGGGTTTCCGATGGTGGTCTCGGTGGGTTACGACAAAAGGTCAGCGGTGGTGGTCGAGTGGTGGATGGCTATAGTGATGAGCATTTGGTGGTTACGGTACAGGGGACACCATGAAGAAGCTGAGTCAGTCAAGGCTTCGGGTCAAAGAGACGGGTCAACAGTAAACCTTGGTCAACAGGAGTCAACATCGGTCAACTATAGTCAACCGGGTCAGACCCGGTCAACACGTACCATAACCCGAGACGTGAGGTATAACCGAACTCGAGGACTCGATAATTATATGTATTTATAAACTAATTAGTTATAACTTGTGTGCGGGACTTGACGAGCGTATCAACAACTACGGATATAGTAGATTGAGTACCGAAGCTATTAGTGTGGACATTTGGATATGAACATTGAGGCGTAAGGCTCAAACTCGTGTTTAGAATTTAGGACTTGGACGTTGTCATAACCAACATAAGAGCGAGCACATATACATACGTATTGGAACGAATATCAACTTGTGGATACTTTAGACTAGATGTGAATTATGGACGTTGGAGACTTAAGACTAGGATATAATTATAAGCAACACATACTAAATAGAACATATATATATATATATATATATATATATATATATATATATATATATATATATATATTGGAAGTCGATACCACCTCGACACTTTGATATGAACCCGAAACATATAAGATTAACCCATATTCTTTAACAACTAGTGTATACACGACACTTTGGATAAGACATGTGAACTTGGAAATCCAATGTGAAGATTCGAACATAGTAGATCTATAAATATATATATGCCAAGTATAAACTTATATCTAAATATTGACACCTAGATTTGGATTAATATTGGAACAAGAACTCGACACTACAAAAAAAAACGAGTATCTGTGACTGAAAAATCAGTATCTGACATATTAAAATCAGGCACTAATTGTTATTAGGGACTGATTTGCCAGTCCCCAGCCAGTCTCGGATACCCAGTACTAGATAGTCATTTTAGTAACTAAATATCAGTCCCAATTGAATGACACCAACAAAGACTAATAGTCAGTCACTGATACATAAAAATTCAGTCCTTAATTTGCCGCTGATACCACTCCATTTCAGTCCCCAATAAGTTTCTTTGGTGACTGCAAATTAGTCTCGTATATTATGATATTTTAGTCCTTAATGTATTACTTTAGGGTTAAACCACATGCTTTGTATGTTTTAACTCGAGATGAGAGAAAACAATTTTGTAATTTACTTAGCTCGGTGCGTTTTCCAGACGGGTATGCTGGTAATTTAGCTAAAAATGTGTCTCTTGAGCAAGGTAAGGTATATGGGCTTAAATCACATGATTGTCACGTCTTAATACAGCGCCTAATTCCAATCGCAGTTCGTCCTTTTTTGACAAAACAGATTCGTGATGCATTAGGGGAGTTGTCTCAGTTTTTTAAGAAACTTACTCAGGTCACATTACATATGACGGAGTTGGAAGCGTTGCAAGAAGACATAGTTAAGATTTTGTGCAAGCTTGAACGGATATTTCCACCGTCATTTTTTACGGTTATGGTGCATTTATGTGTGCATCTTCCTCAAGAGGCAATTTTGGGAGGTCCTGTGCAATCAAGGTGGATGTATCCAATAGAAAGATACCTTGGCCATTTAAAGAAATATGTTGGAAACAAAGCTAAACCCGAAGGCTCAATAGCAGAAGGTTATGTTGTTGAAGAAGCTATAACATTTTGTTCACACTATTTACGAGGTGTTGAATCAAAGTTGGACAAACGTGACAGAAATTATGACAAAACCTCTAGTGATGGTCGAACCTTTGAGTTGGATATTTTTAGATTGAATGGTCGAGGTATTGGGAAGAAAGAAGTCCGTATCCTTTCTACTAATCTGATGAAGAAAGCAATATGGTTTATTTTCAATAATTGTCAAGAGGTTCAACCGTACCTAAAGTAAGTTTTTTTTTTTAAATATATTTGGTTGTTAATTAGTATTAAGTGTCACATATCAGTAAATTTATAAATTAATCTACATGTGGCAGGGAACACTTACAGTTTTTACAAAGGCAACATCCGGAATCATCCAATTTTTCTGAGATACAACAGTCTAAATTCCCAGATTGGTTTGCAAAACGGGTAAGAATTATACACTAAGTTACTTAATTTACTTTTTAATACTGTATTGCACTCTAATAACATGATTACAATGTTGAGAACTGAGAACAGATTCGAGAGATATATGCGCTAAATCCATCTAAAATTAATGAGGAGTTATATGCATTATCTTGCCTTCCTGATAGTCGAGTTTCGTCACAAAGGGGATACATAGTGAATGGAGTTAAATTTATAGTTAAGTCAAGCGATGACTGTAGACAAACACAAAATTGTGGAGTTACGGTATCGGGCGTTCATAATGATATCGAGGATGATTATTATGGATATCTTGATGAGGTCATTGAATTGTCATTCATACGAGATTATCGTATTATTTTATTCAACTGCACGTGGTTTGATACTAATCGTCGAAGAAAGAACGTGATATTTGAACCTCATTTCATAAGCATAGACACGTCTCGACAAGCTTATAAGGAAGATCCTTTCATTTTTGCAAATCAGGCTAAACAAGTGTTTTATATAAATGATCCACTTAAACCAAATTCAAAATGGAAAATCATTGAAAGAACTAGCCAGAGACACTTATGGGATTTTCCAGAAGAAAAGAATGCAGAAGATCAGTTAGAAGATGTTAACCTTCTTCGTGAAGATGTTGAAGAAGAAATTGTTGAAAACATTGATGTTCTGCGTTCAGATGGCAATTCAAACGATTTTATTAATGAAGAGATGGTTGATTCAGATAATAGCATGGAAGATTTTGGTTCAAAGTCAAATTTGGATGATTCAGATACTGATAAGCCCAGTAATGAAATTGAGTATGACGACTCAGACGATGATGATTGGTAATGTGCAGTTTGCAAATTTTGTAAGTGTTCTAATTGTGTAAATTTCCCCAAGTACTAGTCTTATTGTTACTTATGTATATGTAAAAATAGAGTTCTTTTACATTAACTAAAAAATTACTATAAATATTATGTTAATTGCAGGTAAAACTATAATTATCAAGGAAGGAATATATCATGAGTAGTATTTTATTATGTTTTGTCAGATTTGGCTCATATATTACCCGCTTTTGAAAAAAGACAAGTTTAGATGTTTGTGCTACTTGGACATCTGAAGGTTCTTGATATGTTGTAATAGGTTGATTTGGATGCCAATGATCTTATTTTTTTTTTATTTTGCTGAACTTTGAACTTATTTTAAATTCATTTAGACTCGATTTGGGTTATCCATGATCTTAACATCTGCAAATAAGTTTTGTATACTGAATAATATTGTCCAATATGGTATTTACAAGGATTTTGTAGACTGGTGTTCGGTCTCTAATTCTTCGTTCATAATGGTTGATCGAATTGGGTGTAAACAAGCTGAGTCGAGACTGAACATGACTTTACTCCGGCTCGACTGGTAGTTGTTTTTTTCGAGCGTTTCCTTGGCTCGTTTACTACTTATAGTTTAAGTATGTTTATAATTTTTAATATAACTTTGAACTTATAATTTTTTATATAACACAATACATATACAATTTCTTAAAGTTTTATATTCTCATAATAATTATTGCATATATATTTATTTGTATTATATAAATAGTTTACTTGTAATCCTCATGAGGCGACTCAAGCTCGATATGCGAAGCACAAACTTGAGCTGGTTTATAAAAGAAATTTGAAAACTAAATATTAGTCCCTAGTATGGCAAGTCAGAAAAAAAAGATAGATTTCACAACCCATAATACTTCCCAATAGATGGAATATGCTTAAAATAATTGGACACTGAAAATTAGTCACAAATAATTTGTTACACCAAAAGGCATTCAAAACTGAATATTAGTCCCCGATTCTGCATGTTTTAAAAACATTAAGAACCTTTTTTTAGTCCCTAATATGTTTCGTCTATATTATGAACAAAAAATTAGTCTCCAACACATTTGGGCCATTTTTCATTATAGGCCGAACATATTTGAGACTGAAATTTAGTAGCTAATAAGTGTCTCTCTAAAAAGCTATACGACGAAAACATATTTGTGACTAGAATTTAGTCTCAAATAAGGTGTCAAGATATTAGCGACTGATTTTCAGTAACTAATATATATCGTGTACAAATCAGTCCCTAAAACTATCAGTAACTGATAAATCAGTCCTAGATATGATGTATTAGGGACTGATATATCAGTCCCTAAGAATTTAGTCTCTAATAATCACTTTTCTTGTAGTGGGATATGGTTAAGACAATTAAGGCTCGGACTCGACTAGAACAAACACACGACAAGGTATATGAACCCGTATATCTATACTATATTAATAAGCATATAGGAAGGGCAAGAACGGTCATTTGCCACTTTTTTAAGGCGTACAAGACTTGAAACATGTTGTACAAGGATTTAATGCCATGTACAATACCTAATGCACCATTTACAAATCTTTCAACCCAAAAAAAAACATGTCACATCTCTATTTGGATTAGGGTTTTATTATCTCATTACCAGATATCACATTTCAAATTCTGCACCCCCGCCCCATTCTGATTAGGGTTTCTTCATCTTACCAGATCTCTCTCTTTCTTGCGAATCAATGAGATTGATGAAGATTCCAACCTCTCGGTTCCGATTTAGCTCTTACAAGCGGCTTTTGATGGTGGTTGTCTAGATGATTTAGGTTCTGACCACTTGACAAACCTAAGGTAACGGTTTTTGTTCATGTTAGTAGTCTTTTTTTTATGTTTTGTGTTTGCCGTGAAGATGATGAGTTCTATGTTTTTTGTTGGCCGTTTTTTTATTTTCCAATCACTAACGCCTTTTTCACTGGAACATTTACAGGGCTTTATGAACCAGACGATAAGATTCGTAAAGCAGTGAAGAAAAGTGAAGGTTATTTTTTTTGTTTGTGCAAAATAGATCTAATTTTATCATTATCGGTTAGGTCTTTTCTGGTCTTGAATGTTAATTATGCTATTATAAGATTTTAATGTTTAGGATTTGTTCAAGTTCATTGATTTTGGTTGTATTGTCGCGAGATTCTTGTCGGCTAATCCTTCTAACTGACTGGGTTATATTGAAAGTTTGTTTTGTTGTTCAAAAAATTAAAGAGGGTTGTTTGTTAAATCTGTTTGTTATTTATTTTTTTCTTTCTTATATTAAAATGGACTTAGCTTTTAAAAACCAAATCTTAACATCGTTTATAACTTATAAATTCTTACACCATTTTATGTTTATTGATTTCAGAATTATGAGTTTATGAAGGTGGTTTTGATGTGGAAGAGAAAGCTGCTACAAGAGCTCTGGTGGATTGTTATCTGTTTAAAGCTATGCAATTTTATGGGTAAAGACAACTCATAAGTTTTTCTTTTGCAATTGTTTTTGGCATAGTTTAAAAAAACGGGTGAGGCGTGCGCCTTGAGGCGCGCCTCAAGGCGATTCAGGTGGAAAACGAGTCTGAGGCGCCGCCTCAGGGTGTTATTTTGTATTTGCGGGTAACAAAAACTACGCCTCAGGGGTAATTGATGTTTATTTTTGATGTCTTGACGCGTTTTTTGTCAACTTCAAGCATTCTATATCTTTTTTAATGTGCGTTTTTTATGTTTTAGATGAATCTAATGATGAAATTAGTTAGTATTTCATTTTTTCTAAATTATGTAATATTTATATATTCTTTTGTCATTCCACCGCGGGCTTACGCCTTGGTTTGCCTCGAGGCGTACACCTCGTACGGAGAAGGGGAAACGCCTCGAGGCACATTTCCGTAATTTTAAACCTTGGGTTTTTGTTTCTCATTACGAATTGATGTATTTTATTTGTATACGTGTTTGTTCAGGGTTATTAAATCTTAAATTCAAAAGATCATGCCATTTTTTAAGAAAAAATAACCAAAACCTACTGAGTACAAGCCTGACATTTCACATGCTGTTGGAACTTCAACTTTTTGAATTCTTATGCACATAATGAAACTCACTTATTCAGTTTTGTAGTCACAGCTAAAAAACTCTTTGATAAAAAGCCTTTGATGTTAGGTTGTTGGTAAGGAAATTGATCTCCAAAGCCTCGGATTGTGCATGCTTACGTTTCCAAGGAATGATTGTGTATTGTCATTAGCAAAGATATCCAATAAAAATGCGTAGAAGCTGATGAGCAAAAGCTCTCTCTTTTAACTTTATTTAGAACAAATAAAGAAATTCTATGAAAAAAAAGACTAGAAACTAAACTTTGCTTGTAGCCAGAAATAGACTTGATCTAGCTGACACATCTTTTGCTCCTTTTTTTGTTCAACTGTAATTTAGCTTTGCGTTGTGATACGAAGACAATGGATGAGTTGCAAGTTATTGTGGGGTTTGCATTCGCTACAAGAGCTAAGGTGACCTTCCGTTTGGTATTGACCAACACTTTTTGCAGCCATCCACTCTACAAGAATCTAAGCTTATTCGTGAATACACACTTGGTATTTCCATAAGTTCCATAAATATGTACTACATATTTTTAATTTTTAATGGAATGCATGCTGATTTGTTTAGAATCAGGTGTGAGAAATGCTGCAGAGGAACCTTTTACATGAATTTAGCATCCCTATTATAGATGTTTTGGTTGATCAGTGTACTCTTGTGGGTCGCATGCTTTACACGGCTCCATCTGATGGAAAGTGGGTGGTTAATCATGTCATATATTTTTACTTTTTTATAGAAATTTTAATAGAAACTTGTATAGTTATAATATACGATGATGCTTCTATAGGCTGTCGATTTAGCGAGGGATGTTTGCAAGCAGGAAGATGCAAAAAGAGTAATATATTCAACCATCAAACGCTTCGGCAAGCTTCATATTCTTGTAAGTTAAATGGGTAATCGTAGATGAAAACAGTTTGATTAAATGGGTAATAATAGATGTTATGAGTTGAATTTATCCTCATTTGATGTATATATAATCTAACTGAAATGATGATGAGTTTTTAATAGTGTCTTCAAGTTTATTTATGTAGGCAAATTTGTGAGGTTTTGACCTAATGTGGTCAAAGTGTGGTCAAAGCTATACAAGTACATTGTTTGGTTAACATATTAACCTATGGCCACAAGGCCTGGTTGGAGGGCTAATGGTTTTGTTCCTCCAACAAGGTTCGCTTACTAGCCATCATAGTTATCAAAGGCGTGAGGCGCACTCAAGGCGCTTAGGCTCCGCCTGTGGCCTAGGCGAGAAGCGTAAAAAAAAGCGTGGGCCTGAGAAAAAAAGAGCAAATAAAAAAAATAAAATAAAAATCACCAACTCATTACAAATAGTTGATGGTAAATCAATGAGTTGAGGTGTTTATATATTGAAGAATAATTCAATATCTATAAGTGTTTAAAAATCAAACATATTTAAAAAAAGATTTTATTGACATTTATATATATATATATATATATATAAATTGTTTAGTATTGGTCGATTATATTAGCCATGGGATTAGGTTTTAAAAATTAGACCGTGGCTTTTTTTTATCTAGGAGGGAAAAGCGGGATCTGGTGGCTTCTAGGAAATTGGTCGCCTGGGCGGTCAAGGCGATGGCTTTTAATAACTATGCTAGCCATCAATGTCCCCATTTGTAACTGCTAAGTTATTTGATTTTATTACAAGATTGAACTAATTCTTGTATGTATCTGGGGGTTATCTATACTACTATATAATGGGTTCTGGACGGGCAAAATAGGCATTTGACATTCATTTACAAGGGCAATATTGTAATCTTATTAAGTTGTCAAGACACATTTAATAAAACAAATAAATCTCTATTGATTAATAGTAGATTAATAATATAACTACTTGACCAAGATGATGTTAATTAAAACACTAATTCACTTCATTTCTACAACAATACTACTATTATATAATGGGTTCTGGATGGGCAAAATAGTCATTTGACATTCATTTACAAGGGTAATATTGTAATCTTATTAAGTTGTCAAGACACATTTAATAAAACAAATAAATCTCTATTGATTAATAGTAGATTAATAATATAACTACTTGACCAAGATGATGTTAATTAAAACACTAATTCACTTCATTTCTACAACATTATATTTTTTGTTTGAATTTTTTATGAGAAAGGAATATATCAATTCAAAAAAAATAAAAACCAAATTACATTGAATTTATAATTTGGTTTAGGATAATTCATTGAATTTATAAAAAAAAACCCTATGTATGGCCAATTCTTCGAAGACTCTCTTGCATATCGACAAAAAGAAAGAAGGATGAAACAGCCGCCATCGTAACCAACCACTCAGATTTGACACAATAATTACAATTGAATCACCGTTAAACCCATTTGATTAGAAATTCGTAACGATCAACAACAACTGAGTTTGAAACCCAAAATCCACATGACCAAACAACCTTCGTACCTCTCGGCTCTTTCTCTATTTCTCTACAATTTCCGACGGAAATTCGGCAAGATGAAACCTACCATAAAAACCTCCGACCATACTTCAAGTCACCACGGACCTCGAAAAATACGTTCTGTGGTGGCAGTCGAAGGTGTGGTAGCGCCCAGTTTAGATCATGGACCATAGCTCATACTGATCCGATCCAATGGACATGATCGCTTTTGCAGGGGATCGGCTGACAGTGTCTGGTTTACAATTCAACAATAAGACGGTAGCTAGAAACCTAATTTAGCTTTTGTGGTTATTAATAATTAACCCGTATAGATGAATGTTTAGTAGTATACTTAACACTATATTAATCTGAGTAAAAAATTTTTTAATCTGACATATTGGTTTATGGCGATTTGGACTAGATGATGCTAATTAATTTAGGAGATGTCATGTTTACCTATTACACCTTATAAAAACACGTTGTTCTATAAATTCCAAGTATACTGCTTCGATGTGCTTATTTTTATCTATATCTCGAATTAAATATTACTCAAAATCGATTAGTATTAGAATGCTACAGATATTTACAATCCCACCGCGTAGCGTGGGTTTCCCACTAGTAAGATAAAGTGTATTCTTTTAGATTTTAAATGTGTCAAAAGACCATATACATAGATAAAAATAAAAGCAGGTCTAGACATATGCAACTGACCCATTTCCTTTCCTCACTTTTGCAACAACTTACTCAAACATGAAAGGAATGGTCTAGCAACAACTTACTCAAACATGAAGGAATGTTAATATTTTTGCCATTATGTTTTTAGTTTCAGATTATACGACTTGATATTTGTGAATATACAATGTTTGGAGATGCCATGAGAGGAATCTCTGGTGTTGAAAAGAAAAGATTGACTACAGGTAACTTCTACATTTTCTTCTTTATAATTAATTTTTTTGTGCATATAATTATTTTGATTAATTTTACCTAGATAATTAGAAATTACATTTGGTTTTATTTGGGGTTGTGTATGTATTTGAGATTTTTCTGGTCCAACTACAGACCCATTATTAGCTTTTAATGTATATTTTTTACTTTTAATTTGTACTTTTACTTTTTGTCTCTTTCACAGGAATCGAAATGGTTGCTCACTCTCTTCTCTCTTCTCTGCATAGTGCAAGAGTTCTTGATGTGCAGACTACGAGACGAAAGAAAGGTCAAACAGCATAGTCATCAACCCATGTTGCTACATCAACTTTGTACATAGGATATCATAAATTATAAATGTGTTTTTCTATAGAAACACAACAAAAGATGCCCCATCAACATCTAAATCAGTTACTCCATTTGGTGAAAACATTGCATAAATCATAAATATGTATTATAAAATCACTAAACTTGTTTCATTATAAAAGAAGACTTATTTTAATAGTATAGTGAATATAATAATGAAGTAGATTTATAATTTATTTTTGCAAAAAGTGCTAAGTTAGTTTTTCATCACGATCCATTGTAAGTTGAAAAAATGCACTTGATCGGTTTGAATGATAAAGTCATGTGCACCATATGTTTATATGAGGCTCACATGTTTGTGTAAGTCATAAGACTGTGGGGTATGGTTCGGTGAATGGCATCGGTGAGCTGAGGTGGACACCCTCCCCCTCGGGGAACACCACACCCCCCCTTCCCCCTTCGGTGAATTCGGTGGAAAGATACCGATCTCCCCGATCAATTTATATATATATAATATTATAACTTTAATTTACTTTCTATATAATATTATTACTTTACTTACTTTATATATAATATTATTACTTTTTTATATAATAATATAATAATAATACATATAATAATATAGAAGGAGGAGGGGGAAGAAGGGGGAACCATTTCCCCTATAAGGGGGAGGGGAAGAGGAAATGACGTGGCGCTGACGTGGACAAGGGGAAAGGAAGGGGGAAGGGTGACCACACCCCATAGCCTAAGTTTATTACGTGCACCTAAGTGGATTTTGAAGACGTGTCTTAATCATTTGATACTACATAATACGGCTGTAAGTATTGTCTTCTTAAATATCCCCAGCCACTATTCTACACAAAGTCTATGCAATAGTTTTCAAAGAATAAACGTTCTTCATAAATACTAAGAAACATAAGAGTATAGCATACATCTTGAAACCATTATTGTATTTTAATATTTTCAAATAGTGATTACGAGACTAAAAACAATACATGTATAAATCGATTATATGTTCTCTTTTATGAAGCCATAACCTTGAAGGTCATAACTCCAAGGGTTTTAGTAAAATATTTAAAATTTACCGTTAAAGAATAATATTAACCATATTGAGGGTTCATTCGTTAACTTTTTGATATATCTTTCTAGGTAACTCTTTCAAATCTTCATATTTTTATCTTTTAATCCAATAATATCATACGTCTTTTGTAATGCTTCATTATCATACCCAGCTTGTTCTTCGGTCAATCTTAAAGACTCTAAAGCTCTTGTATAAAGCGCATCCTTTTGTTCCATTATTTAATTGAAATAGGTAAGACTCATGACATAAATAGACCACATTAATGCTACAGATAAAAAAAAATTAAAAGTACTATATAATATACATCATGAGCGAAATAATAAACTAACAGAATACAGTACCGTGTTGTAAATTGTCGTCGCCGCCACATCGCGCGAGGTTCCTACTATATTAATAAGCATATATGAAGGGTAGAAATGGTCATTTGCCACATGTACAAGCCTTGCAAGCACGTTGTACAAGGATCAATGCATAAAAACTCTTAAACATATAAAGGGTGCAAGTTATGATGCATCATGTACAAGCTTATTATGCTAAAAAATAACACACAGATACATTACTCTGGTTAGGGTTTCATTCAACTCACCTCATCCTCATTATCCACCCCATCTCTCCACGCCTTCTTCAACTCACCTCATCCTCATTATCCACCCCATCTCTCCACGCCTTCTCTATCTCTCTCTGCGATTAAGATCTAGGGTTTCAAGACACCAAACACTAGATCAAGATCTAGGGTTCCGTCACCATCTCCATGCCTTCTCTTTCTATCCGGCATAGGAGCAGCGGTGAGATGAAGCTGCAGGTGGTATTCCCTATCACGAGAGGGTTGATATACTAATAGAAAGCGAGTACCGCGTTGTAAATTGTTGTCGCCGCCGCATCGCGCGGGTTTCTTACTAGTATATATATATATATATATATTGAATGGAATCATAGGAATGGATAACTTGGACACGAACATGATAACAATAGAATAATATAGTAAGGATTCGGATATTCAGACTAGACACCTAAAACATAGTTACTAATGAACTTGAAACCTTTGGATCCTTAATACATAGAGTCTTGTAAACATCATGACTAATGCCTAGGACATTTGGACATAGACTTGAACATATGACACTTAAGTATGGACTCGACGACTAAGAGTCGGACATAGACATTAGACGAATGTAATGAAAGGAAATATATATAAATAATATAAACCATACGTTCGAGCTCGTCCCCACACGTAACCATTATATATAAAGCCGACACTAATAATATTTGTCAACTTAGGACTCGACCAGGAGAATACCGGTACGAGATATCAGGAGCCTCATTTACTATAAACTATCCATGTGCATTTCTTCCAGGTGAGTTCCGTGAACCATCCCCCCTATTTTTGTATTTTAAACTGTTTTGGGGTGAATACATGCTTCCAGGGAAGAACCAGTAGAATGTGATGAACCAGTGATGTGACAAAATGTGCTCCCGATAATCAAACCGTCACACTCATTAACCCAATGGGAGATTGGGCCGCCTAATATGTGGGTAGCGCTACTTGGGGAATTCCCCGCACGCAGTGGACCCGGAAGCCCGGGAAACCCTCCACTGAAGTATGTGTCATGTATTTTGCCAAGGGAGTCCATAATGGGAGCAGATGGATCCAGTGTTAGGATTGAGGTGTGGCTTATACATCACCACGTGTAAACCTGTTTTAACTTATTAAACTTGCTTTTTGAATGATAACTTGTTTTGAGACGATAAACCTTATTTTAGAACTAATTAAACATACGCACGGACTCACCAACATTATTGTTGACCCAAAACTATTTTAAGCATGTGTTCAGGTACCTGTTCTGGAGTTTCGAGGATTATGCAGCTGCAACTTAGAGTATCCCCGACAGACGAACCAAAAGGCAAGCGAGAACCTTAGTTATTACCTATAATACTTGTGTTAGAGATTGTATATCACTATTAATGTAAATAGATGTTTATAAAAGATTAGTCATTTATATTACTTCCGCTGTTTACTTGCATTACGAGATGTTTGGTAACAATCTAGAATTCCGTCTAGGCCCACCTAAGTCGGGGTGTGACACGGAATCATCGAGGTGCCACGTAGTGACGATTGTTTAATAGCTTATGGGCTAAAAGTGTAAATATTTATACATTGATTAAATAATTTATTACATTGAAATGAAATACAACGATTCTAAATGCCAACTAAACTGAAATACAATGAATCAAAATCTAAATATAAATCCGTAAGCTTAAAGAATGCATCTCAAAATAACCTGAAACATGTACAAAATAATTTTGTCAATACAAAAATTGTATTGGTGAGCATACCCTGTTTTGAATACATATAGTAAAAAAAGAGTTTCACAATTCACGTGTTATACTGTCTACAATTTAGTATTCAAGCTATGTACAAATGTCACCCAAAATCAAGCCTTAGAGTATAAATGATATCCAAGAATAATGGGATATCTAGTATTATGTATAGTATTCGCCCAATAGTATGATTATATATAGTAGACGACAAGTGATAAAGGTTAACATAACAATGACCAAGGTCTCATACCACAGAGTCACAAGGGATGTATATCGTAGTACTACTCATTGTTATGGTAGGCCACACAAGGGTTAATGATTAAGGTCATAAGTACACACTATCAGCGATCAACAAGTAAAACACATATAAGAATTGCGATTGTGAATATGATAATAAAACATGTTTAAATGAGTGAGATAAATAACTGTACATGAATCACCCAAAAGTGTAAAATAAAAAAAAGGGAAAGATATACTCACAGTTTTGCTAAGTGCGATAAATCCAACAAAACTCGTCACAATGTAAACTTGGGAATTCCGAAGAATTCAACCTATATGTATAGTAATACTAATGAGGATAGTGACTTAAAAGTCTAAGGTATCTAGGGTCTAAGGCATTAGAGTTTGCTAGGCTAGGTAGGGAAGATGAAGTTTTATAATAACTCGAATTTAATAATAACTTTGAATAAAATACATCATGATTAAGATCAAATATATGACTAAGAAAATATAAACACTTATGTTTTCCACACTTAGGAATATTCTGTTTTATATAAAAAAAATATTTATAAAACAGATTTTATAATTTATATTTAACTAAATAACTTATTATGACTAATTAAATATAAATAAGCTAGAAATACAAGATATGGTCCAAAAAATAATATTTTTTTTATGAAAAATGATTATTTTCTGATGTAAAATAGTGAAAATAATTTTTCCATAATTTTCTCACTTTATTTGTATTTAAAACAGATTTGATGAAATTAAATAGCGCTTTAATGATTAAAAATGGTAAAAATAGTAAAAATAACTATTTTCTAAGAAAATAAATTTTATTTCAATTTATCATACTTAGAAATAATTTCCCAGAAAATTTGAGATTAAAACTATTAAAAACGAATTTTTAATCAATTAATTATGATTAAAACAATTTAAATCTATAAAAAAATGAAAATAATATATTTTTCAGAAAATAAAAATATTATAATTTTCTTTAGGTTGTCAAGATACTACTCCTAAATTTTAATGATTTTTAGAGCAAAAAAGAATTTATTATGAATTTTTAGCTATTTAAACCTGCTATATGTATTTTATAATAAATAAAAATCGAAAATTAAAAGAAATAAAAAAAAAATCAATCTGTGTGGGGATTCGAACCTGGACTTGTTCATTATACATCCAAACTATCAACCATTACACCACAAGTTAATTTGTTAAGTTAATTGATTTCCATTTATATTTAACATACAACAAAACCTCTTCTTCTTCCCCAAATATCATTTAAGCTAAGAACCCTAACCCTAAGTTTTTCAATAACCCGATACAGAAACGAATTGAGATCAGAAATAAGGGGCTTTTACTCGGGAAAGATCAACGAGACAAACGGCAAACAAAGATTGGACTTACAATGTGGAAAAACGAGTCGACAAGGAGTATATATAGCCGAGAACTTATGGCTGAATTTAGAGCTTTCCGGACACGATTCAGGCAATATTATAGTGGGTTGGAAACGTTTGAAGGTCTAGGAGTGTCGTGCAATGATGATTAGAGATAAGTTTATAAGAATTGATTCGTTTTGAAACCGACTTGAACCATAACTCGCCGGTTACAAAAAAACGATTTAAATTTGAATTCAAGTGCTTGTTAACACGTATAACTGATTAACATCAACTTTAAATATGTGGAGAAAAGTTTTGGTACGCTAATTGATTGAAATTTCTAGATAAAAACCGGTTTATGGAGTTCGCCGGAAATTATTCCGGTCACCGGAATTTTAATCGGAAAAATGTGAAGCACAGGAGGGAAAATAGATTTTGAAATTTTGATAGTTTGTAAAAAATGGCCCCTGAATATTTAACTAAGTTTGTTTTATATTTAACTTGGTTAGTTTTTCCTTTATAAAACTTAACCAAGTTTAACTAACTTAACTTAAAAAAATGTTTTATTTATTTATTTTTTTCTAATCCGAATAACGTTTCAATATACGCATTTTATTAAAACGTAGGTTCGATCCATAAAAACATGCAAATTATAAATTTTGAGCTCGCTCTTTTATTAAATTTGAAAACGACAAAACTTACATGGACTAAAATAGAAACATTTGAATACACTAAGGACTATAATTGACAACTTGCTAAAGGTGAGGGTGACGGTTGTCACAAGTATAAACTGAAGTTGTATTGGATGATAGTTGTTTTGTGAAGATCTGTCACAGTTTTCTGAAGTTTAGTTGTTTTTTGTAATTTTAAAATTGTATTGGATGACAGTTGTTTCATTACAACCGTTGACTTGCCAACAGATCTTTTTTTAAAATAGAAGTTGTCATTTATAAGTAGAAGAATCCTCTTCACTCTGTTAGTAGTTTTTTGTAACGTCTGCTTAAAGTCAAGACATGTTTGTAAATAGTCTATAGTATAAGGTGAAGTTGTATTGGATGACATGGAAACAAGCGTTTACACGTTTAAAGTGGTTGTTTTATATGGCCGTTTTCATTTGTTCATTAGTCATTTCTGATCTCCAGGATTGACAATCATACTTTCGGGAGTATCGCCTGCACTTTGCTTCTTCCTAACGTCACTAATTCCAATAAGGAAGCTTCAATGGTAGAACATAAATATTTAACTGGAGGATTGTTAGACCATGTGTAGTGGGATGTTAAAATTTTCACCTTGTATGGGGCATTAATCGACATGTGGCATGTGGGCCCATTAAGGGGATCAAATTAGGATAGGGGTGTAGTGGTAAGGTAAAATTTTTCACCTTGAATCACATCATTTAATACATTATTTTTTTATTTAATAAAAGTTTGAAAATAAAAACAAATAATATTTCATAAACGTTTTTCATTAAACTAAAAAAAAAGATTACAATAACATACTAAAAAAACATAGTTAAAAAGACACAAACAACCACGGTCTACAAGTCATCGTCTAAGGAAAACTCGTCATCATCTTCCTCGCCGTCATCTTCGTCGTCGTCGTCTTCCTCGTCGTCATCTCCCCCCTCTTCTGGTATATGCCGAACCGACCACGCATGTTGGACCATATCCATCGCTAAAGCGCTATGTGTTTCCTCACAACGCACTTTAAGGGCGTTATGTATTCTTTGAGGCATGTCCGCTTGAGGCATTTCCGTTTCAGCTTCCGGTATATAATTTTGACAGATCGCCTTTCCTTCTTCTTCTAATATCATATTATGCATGATTATATATGCATACATGGCGTCTCTCATTTTTGCTTTGGTCCATGCACGACAAGGATTTCTCAAATAATGCCAACTCTGCTGAAGAACCCCAAAAGCATCTCTCAATGTCCTTTCACGTAGACTCTTGAACTTTCTTAAAATGAGCTCTTTTTTCATCGTACAGATTGCTAAACGTTTCACGATAATCGAATACTTGGGATATATTCCATCGCCCAAAAAATACCCGTGTGGGTAGTAGTTTCCATTAGCATAGAAAGATGTCTTTGGTGTTCAACCCGAAATGAAATCCTCCAATAGAGGCGACTGCTCAAAAACGTTTATGTCATTGCATGACCCCGTGACGCAAAAGAAAGCCGACCATACCCAAAGGTCGTATGAGGCCATCGCTTGAAGAATAACCGTTGGTTCTCCCTGGTCACCTCCTGTGTGTTGACCTCGCCATGCGGTTGGACAATTATACCACGACCAAAGACGACAATCTATGCTCCCTATCATTCCTGGTAAACCATGTACATCTGAATGAACCTCATATAATTTTTGTAGATCGTACCATGTTGGCCTTCTCAAATAACGCGGCCGTACAATTGTATTATACCTTTAAAAAATTCACATACAAAGTATTATTAAAATAACTAAAAAATACATGTAGTATTACTTGACAAAAATGCTCCAAGGTATCGCGTGTGGTTTTCTCAGCCACCATTAGATACTCGTCATTTATATCGGTCATGTTCCCGTATGCAAGTATGTGTAGTGCTGAGGTACACTTTTGAATAGCGGTAAATCCAAACGTCCCTCTAGCATCCGGTTTTTGTTTAAAGTAATCAAAGTGATTTTTCAAGTCACCAAAAATGCGCAGAAATAATTGTTTGCTCATCCGAAAACGACGCCTGAAAGTCCTTCGGCCTGGATAAGTCGGGTTTTCATCAAGCGAGCATTTGCCTCTTGACCGTTGCGTTCAATTCATTTTCTTCGCAAATAGGATGTGAAGGATTACTAAGATGTTGCATATATGTCGCGGCTAGCGTACAAGCACTTGTAACCGCATCTTACTCGATCTCGTCATTGGTTGTGCCATCGTCATCGGCTAAAAATTGTTAATAGTATTTCGAGGATGATGAGGATGTGGGAAAACCCATTCTTTTAAAGGTTTTATGTTTTGAAATGTGTGTATTTTTTTATAAAGTTTGAGGTGTAGTATGGTTTGAAGTTTGTATTTTTTAGGGTTTGAGGGGTAATGTACAAGATATATATATATATATATATACAATATATAAAAAAACAAAAAAAATTACCGTTAAAAAATAAAGTAGCGTTCAAAAATAAAAGTGATCGTTGGAGAATGCTTCAATGTGATTGGCCAACCCAAAAATGAAAACGCCGTGAAATATTTCACCCCCCCCACACACACACACACAAAATAACACCCCTAATAACTGCTAGGGGGCGGTGTATAATTCACCTTTGGGCGTTTTTTGCCCCAACCACACCCAAATCTTTTCCCACTAAATATGGTCTTATATAATTTTATTATTTGTTTTTATAGAGTAAATTACCAAAACCGTCCTTGAGGTTTGGGCCTATATGTCTGTCCAGTCCAATCTTTTAAAAATTGCTTGAACACTCGCTGATCTTTTAGAAAATAGGGCAAATCAGTACGACCACTTAACCCAGTTAAATTTTCTCAGTTAAGTAAGGGCATTTTCGTCAAGTCACGTATAAATTCATATTCTTCCATAATCAGACCCAACACCATCTTCACCTCTCACCAACACCACTACCCACCATCTCCCCCACCTTTCACCACCATCACTACCCACCATCTCCGCCACCTTTCACCACCACCACCATCACTACCACCATTCCTCCATCTTCCCAGACCTATTAACCCACCCCTACCCAAAACCGCCATTTGATTATTATTATTACAGTCCACAAACCAAGCCATCAGAATCAATTTCTAATCAAGAAGACGACGAAATAGAAATAGAAATCTCAAAGTTTGTTCAACTTCTGCGTCTATCAGATTTGGAACGGATGTAATCCTTGATTTAGCTCACAATAAGGTTATTCATTATCCTAATTGATTTATCTTATCTCATAATTGATATTTTGCTAGCAATCTAGGTTTTCAGGCTCAGCGATGCTAATTATTAATTTTAATTTATAGCCAGTATGCTTGTAAATGATATTTGGCTTAGCTATCTAGATTTTCTACAATGCTAACTGTTAATTACATTTTTCATCTGCACATACTTGATTTTTGGTTAGTTACTACATTTGATTTGAGGATGGATGTTTAACTGCAAGTTAAACAAATAAACAAAGAGAAACTCTTGGAAAACTGATAAATTTCGTAATGTTAATATTATTATCACAAATTGTTGGAAACTTACATAATAATCGTCACAATGCCTTTCATACATGAACCTCACATGTTTCCAAGTCCTTGTACTTTCTGCAATGAACTGTAACAGAAAACGAAATCAAAGAAAAAGGAACCGGGCTTGTGTTTGATACAATTCCCTTAAACAGATTCGTCGTCTGTTCCCGGGGTACACCGATTCGAAACAGTGACGATGGTGCACTGCCGGACTATCCCACTTGCCTGAAAAATAATCGATACTTGGTTGCTACTCTTGAGTTATGAGTGTTGCAAGAGTTTCTTAGTGAATATTGCTCATGTATATTCTTATGTGTATTTTCCCACATATCATATATAACACAAAAGTCTTTAATATATATAAGAGGCAAAGGGGAATGAAGAGTCTAACATAATTAGACACTTAATGTTAGTCTTAAAACTATAATCAAGTATCATAAGTGTTTCTTCAATTCACCACATGAAGAGTTATACACTTAATTTTAGTTTTAAAACTATAATAAAGTGTCACAAATAAATTAACTCTATTAAAGAGTTTTTCCTCAATAATTATAATTTCACTAAATTATAATTTCATTTACTTAAAACTCCATTCACCTTCTAAACTTTCCAACAATCCCCCATGTGAATGGAGATTTATCAAAACACGCATATTTCGAACAAACCCTATATGAATAGGAGTCATTCTGAGAAGCAACCTCATTCCGATTAAATTTCAACAGTTGAGTTTTGCATACGATAGGTAGGTGTGACCCTTTGAACCTTCGCTTATCAAACGCACTTAGCCCACTGGCTCTGAGTAGAACGCGATGTCTTTGAACTCGTCTGCCGTTTGTGTGGACGACAATACGCTTCACACAAGACTCTCCCTGACAACGTCAAGTCCTCATAGTTGTGTCCGTTATGGTCATGGACACGTGCCTGGTTCTGCGAGAGCTATTAAGTATTGTGCCCCAACAATACCCTTCGAAGCGACCCCACTTCTCTCTCACATAGGTGATCTACTGGAACTGGTTACTTCAGTCAGATCATTAAAAGCTATAAGCTTAACCTCAACCTTGTCACTTTTAAGGAATGGACTAGGAAGCTTATTAAATCTTATAGTAAACTCCCTTTTTAATATGTGGGGTTTTCACCAACTCTCCCCCACAGTGACCTTCGCCAGTTCATACAATTAGGTTGTCCTATTGAACTCAGATCTTGGGATCTCCAGTCAGCTGAGTTAGGTTTCCTTCGCATAAACCTAGCCTTTAACGGGCTTTAGCCCCATTCCCATTGACGACTTCTGAACTAACTCTCTGCTTAAGCCTTTTGTTAGCGGATCCGCGATGTTATCCTTTGACTTCACATAGTCAATAGTGACAACTCTTATAGAGATTAGTTGTCGTACCGTATTATGCCTACGTCTTATATACCTGTTCTTACTGATACACATTGTGATATGAGCTCTGCCAATTTCCGATTGACTATCACAACATGTGCATTGGGCCAATACCGGCTTCGGCCACCTAGGTATATCCTTAACAAATTGACGTAGCCATTTTGCCTATTCATCCTCTAAAGCGATGAATTATGATTCCATCGTGAATCTAGCAATAAACGCTTGCTTAGATGATTTCCATGTCATCGCAGCACCTCCAAGTGTGAACAAATACTCACTCGTTGCCTTGGAATCATTCGTGTAAGATATCCAATTCGCATCACAGTAACCTTCAATAACTGCTGGATATCTTTTATATTGCAGCCCGTAATCTCGTATGTATCTTAAGTACCGAAGCAACTGGGTCACGCAATTCCAATGAATTGAACTTAGGTTGCCCGTGTATCTACTTAGCTTGCTTGCTAAGTCTGGTCTGATACAACTCATCAGATACATCTGGCTGCCAATAATTCTTGAGTACTCTAATTGGTTAACAGGCTCACCTCGATTCTTAGCTAGACGTTGACTTGTGTCAATGAAAGTTCTAGCCACATTAGAATCATTTCCATTGAACTTCTCAAGAATTAATGAAAATTCTAGCCACATTAGAGTCATTTCCATTGAACTTCTCAAGAATTTTGTCCGCATAATAGGACTGACTTAAAATAAGTCTATTCTAGGTTCGTGTGATTTGTACTTCCCAAAATCACATCCGTTCATATCAAACCTTATATTTTCAAATGCAAGTCACCTCCACATTTATGTGTTTATTGGATAACTACCAAATGGGGTAATGAAAGTTTCTTCCTTTCATATGTTGCTTGAAAACTTCTCAGTACCATTTTTACATCCTACGGATTGTTTCTTAAATGGCTCTCTCCCCCCCACATTGCTTGCACTTTGATTAAGTTTGAGTAATATCACTCGTGATGATATTAGACACCCGTGATAAGATAGCGACTATCTATATCTTTGTGTTATTTAGGTCATCCATTATATTACTCAACCCATATTTCTCACACGAACCGTTTTCTGAGCTATATGAATTCTCCTCATATTCAGCTAAATAGTATCATTACCAATGAACTATTTATTCGGTCCTTTTGAGTCATCATTTTTAATGAATTATATATTTGCTTTTACAAAATTCATTCTTATGTTGTCACATATGTTTGAATGTTCAAAGTTAATTTAATCTCCGTGGAGCATCTAAATTAACAAGTATTAGTCTAGCATGCTTTAGACTATGAATACTTAGCATGTGAACAGAAGATGCATCAATCTGATTGTTCACAGCCTTAAGAGATAACTCATTATCTCTTCCTAACATTCACGTCTTAGTTTAGACACAAAATGAGATTTTGTTTACCATTCCAAAACCTTGGTTTAAAGAATGCTTCAAAACCATAATTCATTCCATCCATTAGGATCAAGACTCATTTGCCCTTAATCTCCAAGGCATCACCATTGACTCTTTAGGACTTAAACATAACTCTTAATATAAGTCACTTTGATGAACATATTCATCATCAACAAGTCAATTAGATTGACACTCAACTACATGACATTCACATATGCCTAAATGATATGTATATATTTTTTTGAAACTATTTATTGGGTAACTCTCCCAAAATATATCACGAATCCTCCATATAATTCAACTAACAATGATGGTTTGTATAGACCCTACACATCCATCACCATTCTAAGTCTTTTATAATAAATTTCACAATATTTATCAAAGACTTATGAATAATAACATATATTTCTATCATATGTTATAGTCATCAAAACTACATTTGTGCATTGCTACGTAAATGCTTTCAACATTAGATGACATATCTCGTTTCCGTGCATTTAACTTCAATACACTTGCCACGTTGATCATGATTATCTTAATGGGAATGGATGAAGAGTTTTTCCTCTTAGTCACTTAATTAGAGACTTAATTTAAAATAAAGGCTCTAATAAATTGACATAAGAGCTCTAATAAAGTAACATAAAACTTTAATTAGGAAACATGAAACTCTACTCAAGAGTTTACTCTTATTTCCATGTATCTTCTTTCTATATATCCAAATGAGGCACAAAGCCTTCCATTATATAAGAACATGGATATATGAAGAGTATTTATAATTAGAGACTTAATTTGAGACATAAAGACTCTAATAAAGTGACAATAAATGAAACCCTCTAATTAAAGACATAAAACTCTACTCAAGAGTTTTAGTCTTTAATTCACCAAATTAAGGACTTATTAATAATTATAATTTATTAAATTATAATTTCAATATCATCCATTCACCATATTAAGATTCCAATTAATAATTATAATTTAACAAATTATAATTTTAATATAATCCAAACTATATATAACATATTACATATATATTTAAACGGATTATAAGGATATATAAACATCAAATCTCAAAGTGTTATTCTCTTCAACACTTTATCGTTCGACGAAATAATACCAATTATATCGTCTCGTGGCATGTTTCGAGGTACTCCCTCAATGCACTGTTCAAAACAACAAAGTTGTTTATACTTAGCTACTCACAAGTAGTCGAACCAGTAAATATATCCAAAACAACATCAAGTTGTTTTACACTAAATAGTCTCTCTAGACTATTATATGGTTCAAGTTATCATACTTCTCATACAAGTATCAAACCATATATAATTTGTAAAAGACATGTTTTACTCATACAACACATTTCTACTTTTACAAGTATTTTCCATAAACTATACATATTTATGTTTTGATTACAAATCAAAACCATAAACTCTAATATAGTTTTATTATTTAAACCATTCATAACTCACTAGTTAGAGTATATGGTTTTCATTATTAACCATTTCTAATTCGCTCATTAGAAACTATACGTGTACCATAAAACATATACGGTTACAAAATTAACCATTTCTAACATACTTGTTAGAATACAAACTCTAACATGTTTGTTAGAAATACATGATTATGACAATCATTTTAGACCTTATTGGTTTATATAAAATAAACCATTTCTAACACGCTCGTTAGAAAATTAAACCATCTAAATGGTATTAACTTCGGATTTTCCAAAATATACCCGTTTCAAACTCGCTCGTTCGAAACCGTCGAATTTTAACCAAACTGGTTCAATGTTGATTATTTTCCAAAATAATCATTTCTAACCCGTTTGTGTATTTTGTACAATAATCTTTTCTAACACATTCGTTAGAAATATAAACATCTTATTTGCCTTTACAAAATCATCAATTTCTAACACGCTTGTTAGAAAATCAATATATAAGTTTAAAGATTAAACTTTTGATTTTGTAAATAATTATTTCTAATACGCTTATTAGAAATTTTTCATGACACGTTATTCTTTCAACGTCGTCGATTCTAACATGCTTGTTAGAAATACATGTTTCAAAACCTTCTATTTCGAAACCTTTTAATTTTCCAATACTCTTATTAGAAAATGTAAACATTTCAAATACATTGAAATTATCTTTCTAATATGCTTAGAAAGAAAACATTATCAAATGTTTTTCATGGGTTTACAAATATTATGACTTTTCTAATACTCTCATTAGAATTTTAGTATTTCAAAAACGTCTAAATATATGTTAATAATCGGGTTTATCTAAACACGACCCAAAACCCATGAACCCGAAAGACCATGAACATTCGGATTAAAGATTTCACTCCAATCACAAATTTAACCGATTCGATGTACCACAACATATTTCAAAGAAAAAAAATATTTACAAACTTTCGCGAACCAAAAAGTCCTTAAGAAGAAGGTTTAAAGATTGGTTCCCAATCTACACGAAAGTCTGTTTTACTAATCTGTTTAAGTTTGTTGGAAACTTACATAATAATCGTCGCAATGCCTTTCATACATGAACCTCACATGTTTCCAAGTCCTTGTACTTTCTGCAATGAACTGTAACAGAAAACGAAATCAAAGAAAAAGGAATCGGGCTTGTGTTTGACACAATTCCCCTAAACAGATTCGTCGTCTGTTCCCAGGGTACACCGGTTCGAAACAGTGACGATGGTGCACTGCCGGACTATCCCACTTGCCTGAAAAATAATCGATACTTGGTTGCTACTCTAGAGTTATGAGTGTTGCAAGAGTTTCTTAGTGAATATTGCTCATGTATATTCTTATGTGTATTTTCCCACATATCATATATGACACAAAAGTCTTAAATATATACAAGAGGCAAAGGGGAATGAAGAGTCTAACATAATTAGACACTTAATGTTAGTCTTAAAACTATAATCAAGTATCATAAGTGTTTCTTCAATTCACCACATGAAGAGTTATACACTTAATTTTAGTTTTAAAACTATAATAAAGTGTTACAAATAAATTAACTCTATTAAAGAGTTTTTTCCTTAATAATTATAATTTCACTAAATTATAATTTCATTTACTTAAAACTCCATTCACCTTCTAAACTTTCCAACACAAATGAACTGATCATTGTTGCCAGCTTGCTAATAAGAAAATTAACTGTTACATCACAATAGAATTTTGAGTACCTGCTAGACCACCACCGTCTTCATCATCATAGCCACCGTACGGACCACCACCATTTTAATCATCATCATCATCATACCTTTTGAGAAAAGGGTTCGGATAATCCATTGTTTTGAAGAAAAGAAAAATATAAAAAATTATGGGATATGAACTTGATTTATAGGGTGGTAATTTATGTTCCATAAAAATTTGGGGAAGAGAATCCTCTGTTCTTCCATGAAGGCAAGTTTAAATCCTCCTTGACGAGTTTTGGGATTAATAATAATATTCCCTTTTGGGATTAATTGAATTTAACCTAATTTATGGAACAATGGGTTCTGATTGCAATTCTGTGGGTAGGGATGGATATTAATGGTTATGGAGGAACAATGCTGTGAATTCAAATAAGATGAGATGAGAATCGGGTTCTTAGATGACTTTGGTTGTAAAGAGATGGTGGGTGGTGGGTAGTGGTGGTGGTGAAAGGTGGGGGAGATGGTGGGTAGTGGTGATGGTGAGAGGTGAAGATGGTGGTGGGTCTGATTAGGGAAGAAGATGAATTTATACGTGACTTGATGAAAATGCCCCTGACTTAACTAAGAAAATTTATCTGGGTTAAGTGGTCGGACTGTTTTGCCCTATTTTCTGAAAGATGCGGGAGTGTTCAAGCAATTTTTAAAAGATTGGACTGGACAGTCATAATGGCGCAAACCTCAGGGACGGTTTTGGTAATTTACTCTTTTGTATAATTAAACTTTTTATTGAGTTAAAAAAATAATATAAATAAATAATTTTAAAAAGCTAGATAAATAAATTAATTGTTAAATTTAAATTTTTCATTTTTTTAACGGTCAACAAAATCTATATAAACTAAAGACGAGACTCTGTTAATAGTGTGCCAGTCCTCCACTTCAAAGTACATCAACCAAATCAAACAATAGACAACCAAAAAACAAACATTACACACCCATACAGACTAACTCAAACTCTCTCCACAAATTATTATTATTATAACAATTTTTGAAGCCCTTATGAATAGTGTATTCATAGGACAAAAAAGAAATAGTATTTACAGTTATGCCATTGTAATTGTAAGTTTGGACTCACCATGGCGTGCTTTGTTTTTTTTCTTTTTTCTTTTCCTTTGTTACACATGGTCAAACATGGGGTCCCACTAGGTTTATATCTTTAAAAAGTTTCATTCGTAGTGCGTGTTCGTAAACATAGGTTGTCACAGCAACGTGCGACCAAGGTAAAATACTACGTTTTATATATATGACTCGGTTCACATATTATACGTTTTGATTTGACGGTATAAACACTAGGTTGTCGCAGGAACGTGAGACCCGGGTAAAATACTACGTTTCGTATATATGACTAAGGTCACATATTATACGTTTTGATATAACGGTATAAACCCGTCGTGAAGCTTGGGCCTAGTTTTTAATCTGATGGAAGCCAAACTTTCTTTTTTCCCATTGCCAGGTAAAACGCTGCTGGTTGAAAAAAAAAATAAACATTACACACCCATACAAACTAACTCAAACTCTCTCCACAAAATTCCATGTTAAAGTTTGGGCCTAGTTTTTAATCTGATGGAAGCCAAACTTTCTTTTTTCCCATTGCCAGATAAAACGCCGCTGGTTGAAAATCAAGTCGTTTTAAGTCCTCCACAACACCCATATTGTTGTTTGAAACATTGTGCAAGCGACTTTCCTCCATTTATTAGATCCCCTCACATGACAATGAAAATTCACCAAGTCGTTTTAAGTCCTCCACAACACCCATATTGTTGTTTGAAACATTGTGCAAGCGACTTTCCTCCATTTATTAGATCCCCTCACATGACAATGAAAATTCACCAAGTCCATGTAATCAAAGAAGAGGGGAGAAATTCACCAAATCCCGGTATTTCCTGAAAAAAGACCGGCTAAATCAATACCTCAAGATAGAGATGTTCAAACCGGTTTTTTTTTTCAAACCGGCCCGGTTTTTAACCCGAACCGGTTCTTGGTATTGAAGGTGATACCGGTTTTTTTCTAAAACCGGTCCGGTTTTAGAACCGGTTTTCAGGACCCAAAACCCCCGTTTTCCAAACCGATTAGGACCGGTTCCAAAACCGATTTTTTTTGCCAAACCGGTCATCCAAAATCCAAATACATTGCCTAAATCGGTTTTTTTTCCTCAAAAACCGGTTTTTTCCCAAACCGGTTTGTTCCTAAAACCGGTTTTCAACCCGGTCTAATCTCCAAAACCTATAACCTATACAGAACCGGTGACTCGGGTCGGTTTGGGACCGGTTTGAACAAAAACCGGTTTTTGTCTAACCGGTTTTCTGGTTTTTTTTTCCGGTTCGGTTTTCAAAACCGGTTTTTTTTTGTACACGTCTACCTCAAGAGGCCAACTCTTGTATTATCTTGAATACTTGCTACCACAGTCCTGACTCACACACTTTTGCTGGAATAAAATTCCAAGATCTAGAGTGGTTATGAAAACTCCAAACAGCCTTTCTCCTTTATCCATTATTATCCATCTTGAACTTCCTCCACCATTTTGCAAGCATCGCAACATTTGACTCTTGAATGGAGGCAGTGCCGAAGGTTGAGAATTCGGACCGGGGGTTGGAAGTCACCGGATACTATATTACTACTTTAAAAAGAGGGGGGGGGGTCGAAACCGTATATACCAAAAAAAATTCTATACACATACTAAATAATTGGAACTTCTGAGCGAAAATTCGGCCGGGGGACCCCTGCCCCCTATATCCTGCGCCTCTGAATTGTGATATCCCGCAATTTCAGGTTCTTACCTTAACCAAACTCTAGTTACTTGCACATAGATTCCTTGCATTCTACTTAGCTGAGGTTAGCTAGGTAAGTCACACGTACACACACGAGATGTATATGTACCTATGGGTTATTATTTAATGAACATATGATACATATGAAATAAAATACATGTTAATGTCGTCATCAAAACCCACATATCATCGTTTGGCAAACATATGATTAAACCTATAAAGACTAGCAAATATAAATCTATGAATGTACATATGAATCGATCTCTTATAGCTCTATATGTACTCATATATACACACGATACATACACTAGATTTTGACAAGAACTAAGCTAGTTTTATATTATCTAGTTATGTCCAAGTAAACTTTATCCTTGTTAAACACCTTCTAGAAACCGATATACATACATACACGTAAATGCACACACACATGATCAAGAACACATGCTTTTTTCTTAAATCCTAGCTATTGAGATGTCACCATCCTAGTCTATCAACTAACCTATGGAAAGTTCTTGTCTTTTCTTGATAACCAAAATCCACACACATGCATCACATGTCATTTTCAATCAACACTCACAACTAGGAACCTTTCCTAGGCAAGGAACCAATCGAATTCAAGAAGAACAAGGACAAGTCACAATCATTTATCTTTGTCTTAAGGAGAAGTCCCCATCACCTTTCTTTCCACAAAACTTTCGGCCAATCATGACACCTCTAAAGCAACATATGATTGGTTCAAGTATAAGACAAAACCTTAACACAAGGACCCATCGCTTTTACCCCTCCCTAATCGGCTATGTCTACACACACACTCTAGTGCACTTTCAAGCTCTTTCCTAATTGGTATAACACCTATATTTAATCAGCCCTAGTCTATTACAAGACAAAGCCATGGAGTCTAAGACAAATTCCTTTCATCCTATGCATGCTTCGCCCAAAACAAACCAAGGAGGGACAAGTAGGGGTGCAAACGAGTCGAGCTGAGCCCGAGCTCGACCAGGCTCGAACTCGAGCTCGATTAAGTTATAAAAGCTTGAGCTCGAGCTCGGCTCGATTCAAGCTTTGTTTTCAAAGCTCGAGCTCAGCTCGTTTGTAATTTCTCAAGCTCGAGCTTGGCTCGGGCTCGGCTCGTTTAGTATTTATTAGTTAATATGTTAAATAAAAATAATATAAATTATAGTTCATTTAGGCTCGTGAGCTCGATAAGTGAAGCTCGAGCTCGGGGCTCGTTTATTAAGCAACTTTAAATGAATGCTAAATATTCATAAAACTAATATTATACTAGGCTCGATAAGGCTCGACGAGCCTAACGAGCTTCACATGCTAGGCTCGAGCTCGGGCTCGATAAATAAACGAGCTTTGTTTTAGGCTCAAGCTCGGCTCGAGCTCGATAAAGCTTGGCTCGTTTCGAGCTTTTTGCCGAGCGGAGCTCGAGTAACTCGCGAGCTGCTCAGCTCGTTTGCACCCCTAGGGACAAGCATGAGGAAACTCATGAGTTGTTAGCAAGTTTCACCAAATTAGTAGTAAAACAAACCTTCTATGGCACACCCTATGAGACAAACCATTACCATTTTAGGCTTCTTGCAAACCTATGGCTAAGGACAAGTAGAAGGCATGGCACATGCTTACATGGAAGTGAAGGTAGGACAAGAATGATTACCCCATTCGCAAGATAAAAGACATACCCCTTTGAGACTAATCATAGTCGGCCGAAACCAATGAAAGGGACAAGGGAGTTCATTGAGTTGTCAAAATTAACATTCTTTTTGTGACACCCGGCATGTTTGGCTTAAACATTTTCGTAACATCTAAGTCTACCTTAGCGAGAAACGTTTATAAACGGACTTAACTGGGTTAGTTGAGTCGGGTCAAGTTAGGATTGTCCAGGGTGCAATGATCTGGAAGATCATTGGGAGTCGTTTTGGTAATACACTAGTACCGGGTTCCGTTGTTGGTGACATTACATGAACTAATTAAGTATATGTGTAGATTATGGGTCGTGTGGTGGATTATATACATAGATGTGTTTAAATGATGTGCAAATGATTATCTATGCTTAAATATGTTAAATATAGACTAAGGATGCATGCTTATGTGTTAAGATGTGTTAGAATGCGTTAAACACGACAAACTGGAAAACTAGTTAAACATGAGTTCTGGTTCGACCACTTCGAGTGGTCGAAGGAGAACATTTTGTTTGGTTCGACCCTTTGTAAATGGGCAAACCTGGGATGTGGAATTGAAAGAATTCCCTTCGACCAGGACAGGGCTCATTCGACCCTGTGGAGGGGTCGAAGGAGGCCACCTTCGACCATTGATATGGGGCGAAGGAGGATTAGTATAAATACCAAACTTTGTCATTTTTCATCATTTCACAAACCCTAGCCGTCCCAAAACACTCTCAAACGATCTTAATCACTAAGGAAGGAGTTTTTGCTCTTCTTTTTCATAATCTAACCTATCTACAACATCTAAACAAGAATCCAAGGTGTGTTCTTAATCCTATACCTTTTTAAAAGCATTTTAATTCGTTTTCATCTAACCCTAATTGTCCGGATCTGTTCTAAGGGTGTTTTTATGATTAAAAACCTTTTAAACATCTTTCTAAACCAAAAAATTATCATTTGACATAGGTTTTCATGATGATAAACATATGTAAATTGTGTATTATGTGGTGTTATGTGTTGTTCAATGATTTGCTGCTGTATCTATGATAGAAACATGATATAGGATTGTTATTGATGCTAGATTATTGTTGCTTATGGTTAGGATTGGATAAATGATGATATTATGGGTATTTGGGGGGTTTTTAACGAATCTAGAATTGATGCATGATATTTATGATTAATAGAACTAATAGGGAAAGATCGAACACTCGACCAACTGAGCATTTAAAGTTGAATACGGATCGATTTCAAAAGTTTCCAAATTGGGTAAATAATCCATGCATGATAGTGACGTTTCCATAATTTTTACCATTTTGGGAAAGGATTGAAATGGACGTATTACGTAAACTCACCTTAGCAAAGTATTAAGTCTCGAATAATAGAATATGTGTAGCCCCAAAGTTGCCAATTACAAGAGCTTATAATCAAAGCTTCAATTGTAGAAGTAATAGACTATAGAAGAAAAGTATGAGGGAAAGTTTAATCGGATTGAAACAATCGATTTAGAGGTGGCAAGTGTAATGGTTCATAGGTGAGTTTTTATACTAGTTTTGGATTCAATTAGCCATTAAAATTGGTCAACACCATAAAGTAAGGTTTTATGATGAATTGACTATTTGACTAGGACTTTGACTGTTTGACTAAGACTTTGACTAGGACTTTGACTATTTGACTCAAGGCTTTATTTAAGAAATAAAAAAAAAATCATTAGTTTGAATTAGAAAATAAAAAACACCGTCTTATAAAATGACAATTTTATAAATAGAATTAGGATAGGACATATGTCATGATTGAAGATTTTTTTTTTTAAGTACAATGATAAAAGGAACTTAGAAAAATAGAGTGCACGGATAAAGATAAGAATACTTAGAAATAAATTAGAATTTATATCATGGATCGGGAAATACTTTAATGCAAAATAAATGGGAAAATTCGTGAGGTTACAGTCTCCCCTACTTTTGGAAACTTCATCCCGAAGTTATTTAAAAACACAAGTTTGAGGATGGTTGGGTAGAAATTAAGGCAGCCGTGGTTTTGAAAATTTTGGGTTAAGGCACGACATGAATTTATAGAATAATCTGCTTTCGAATAATTTGGATAAGAGGTTTGTTATCTGTGAGTTTTAAGGGTAGGATTAGGTGTGTCTTGGAATCGCAAGGTGAATAAGAATCTTAAGTTTTAGAAATCCTAAAAGAAATGCATGAGTTGATGGACTATAGAAAGGCTAAATGAACTACCACCTTAACGTACCTGTAAATTCATGATTACGTTCCGGACCGCAATCACCAATTTACCTTACATAAGGTTTTGCGTCCTTCTATGACTCTAAACACACATGTAAGTAATGCAAATAACCTTGTGATTGAATTGTATACAATGTATCCAAAAATAAGTCCAACTGTTGAGCAGGAAAAAGACTTCTACCAGTCAGTGAGTAAGAACCTCTACCGATTGTTGAGCAGGTACGATAGCCTCTACCAGTCGTTGAGCAGGTTGTAGGGCCTCTACCGACTGTTGAGCAGGCATGATTGTCACACCCTCAAAATCGACTTGCGGAGTTTTACCGCGAGGCGCATGACAAACCAGGATCCAAACCAACGATCACAATAAACAAGTCTAACATGAACATAATGCAATTTCAAAACAATGTTTAAAATCCCTGTTTACAGCGGAAGCTTATTCAAAACAATTATCCAATATTAAACCAATGTTCAACGTTTGTAAAACCATGCAACTCTAACTAGACGCCGTGCAGACGCGTGCGCCCTAGTTCCATTGTGCTACCTTAGCGACCTGAGAAAACATGTAAAAGTTTACGTCAGCACAAAAATGCTGGTGAGTTTACAGGTTTCGTAATCCAAGTACCAAGTCCACCTGTCCATACTATAACAAATCGAAAACCAGTGTACGCTAGCTAGGCGTATGTTCTGTTACTACCACGATTGGAAAACCATTACTAACACGCATACCAGATGTTGTGCCCGAAAAGTAAACCAGTTGTTCCTGTTGTTCCTGTTTGAGACAATATGCACTCGCCCGGCCCTCCAAGCCGACGAGCGGGGTTGGTCACTCCCAATAGCGCTATTCACATTTCCCCGTTGTGCAAACCCGCACATTCATGGTTCCCCCCGGGACTTCCAAAGATCGTGTAGTACACAATAGAAACCCATAGTATGACAGTAGTTACCAAATAATCGTTTTAACACATGTTTTCTCCCCCGAAAATATGAAACCAGTTTAAAAGAGGGGCCGTAAACTCACCTTAACGTGCAAGCAAAGAATCCGAACAGCAAGTAATATATGCTACCGACACCCTAATAACAGTGTCATTAAGTGAGTATAGGCGTAATATCATTACACCATATAACTCGTTTGTCCAAGGCGTTTTAAATGTTCAAAAGTGTGTATGCGACGCCTAGTGATTCTACATGCAATAGTAAACCCTACGGACCCGTTGGTGAATACGTTGGTTACAATTAGTTTCTACATTCCGTATGTGTCTCAGACAAGTGTACTTCAGTTACATGTCAATTCCATACCACCTAAGACCTCAATTAATCACAGAAGCACATAATACACAATCTGTGTTTTCAGGACAGATTGTGCGCCATCAAAACGAATTTATTAAAAATAGCAAATCAGTGAGTTAACCTCCCAAATTTTTACTGAATTTTCTTTGGGATTCACTCGACAATACCTATTTTTGTTTTGTCTTAATTCCAAACACAAAAAGTATGAAAATTAGTACAACACAGCTATGTCCAGAAAATCTCCTCAACAGGTCAGTTTAGTAGGGAAATTCTTAAAAATTGTGTATTCATCCAAACGAGATGAATCCACTTGGAAAAGCTCTATTTTTCCAGTATTGACCTACTGTAAAAATTTCATAATCTAACTCCTTGTAAATCTCAAGTTATGACCATTTAAAGTTAGCCCAATTTACAAATCCGAAAATCTGATATGACCCCTAATCAATTAAAATTCCAAAAACGACTCAAACGATGTCCAAATTCGATGGTTTTGCCCATTATGAAAAGCTAAGACCTTGTAAATTACAATCATGCCAAGAATCGATCAAACCAGTTATTTTCAAGCCACGAAACAGACCCTACAAGTCGACATTCAGAATCTGTCCAGATTCTAATCATGCAATATTATCAATTATATCAAACCCTAGTTGCATATTATCAATCAATAACACCTAATAATCATCATACAACTTTAGTAATAACCAAATCTGATCAAAACCCTAATTATACATCACAACCATCATTATTCACAAACCCTAGAAGTCTAAAACATCAAGAACATGCATAATCATGCAAAACATATAACATTCATTATGTAACAATGTGGTTGACCCTTTTAATCTTCTTAATCCTCATGTTTTAACTTTTATAAAATACTTTCAGACCTGGACAAACTTGTTATATGATTTTTTTATAGTAAAAACATAAGGTAAAAGCGTAAGAAATCATAAGTTATACCCTTAGCTCTTCAAATCAATCAATCGCGCGCCTTGGAGCCTCCCAATTGATGATCTTGAGCCTTAGCAGGAGTTTTTGGAGTGAAATATTCGTGTGGGGCAGTAAGGGGGCGATTAGGGTTGAGTATGGGGGTTGCATGGGGGTTAAGGATGTTTAAATATGAGTTTGGGGCGGTTTAAACCCGTCAGGTAGTTTCGAGCGGCCGCTCGGAGCCTGTGAGCGGCCGCTCACAGGTCCGAGGCGCGCGCTTTTGCTTCGTTTCGCCTCCCGACGCGTTATCCATCGACGTTTTCGTTATCGCGGACCGTAACAAGTGTAACCCCATGCGTTAAGACCCTAATCAACCTCATGCTCCACTTTTAATGATTTTTATTAACGTGTTCGGTTTAGGTTCACATAATCACGTATGGTTTTCACATAAGTTTGTCAGATATCATCGAGACACATAAGTTTATTATTCACCAACGTCCGAGGTTCACTAATCATGTAATCACATATTAACTCACACAAGGAGTCAAAACCCGACCCACACAAGGAGTCAAAGCATCTCATAACCCGAGATGTTAAAGTAGTCCCAAACCGGACTAGAAAACGTTTTGTAAGTTGTCTCAAACCCGAGACGCATGCTTTTGAGAAAAGAGTAGTGAAACTCACAACAATGCACGTATGTCCTATCTAGCTATCTAGCTAACCCTCGTTAAGTATAATATACGCGTGACTCGCTAAGGTAGACTTTAATCTAGACAACGTTGTTAACCAGAATTTGCCGGGTGTCACATCATCCCCACGTTAAAAGAATTTCGTCCCGAAAATTGCACAAGTACCAAAAGGAATATCAACAGAAACAGACAAAAGATAGAAACCAAGAGAGAGATTTACCCGAGTTGTCACATCATCCCCACGTTAAAAGGAATCTCGCCTCGAGATTCATTCAGCTGCAGAAGAGACATATCTCGACTCGAACGCTTCCTTAGGAAAGAGATGAGGATACTTAGACTTCATCTGATCCTCCCGTTCCCAAGTGTACTCTGGTCCCCGGTTCGAGTTCCACGAACCTTAACGATACGAATCTTGCTGTGACGTAGGCTACGAATCTTGTAATCCAGAATCTCCACAGGTTCTTCCACAATCCGAAGACGATCATCAACCTTGATCTCTTCTAGTGGAACGATGAGAGACTCGTCAGCCAGACACTTCTTCAAGTTTGACACGTGGAAGACGTTATGTACGTTACCGAGCTCCGTCGGTAAATCAAGACGATATGCCACCGGTCCAATCCGTTCCAGGATCGTAAATGGTCCGACATACCGTGGGTTGAGTTTGCCACGCTTCCCAAAGCGTATGACGCCCTTCCACGGTGAGACTTTTAGAAGTACTTTGTCATTAACTTGGAATTCCAATGGTTTGCGACGCTGATCGGCATAACTCTTTTGCCGGTCCCGTGCCGCTGCCAACCGGTTACGAATCTGTACGATCTTTTCCGAAGTTTCGTACACTAGTTCAGGCCCAGTGAGTTGACTCTCACCCACTTCAGCCCAACAAAGAGGAGAATGGCATTTCCGTCCGTACAGTGCTTCGAACGGAGCTGCCTTGATGCTCGTGTGATAACTATTGTTGTACGAAAATTCTACTAACGGTAGATGAGCTTCCCAACCCTTGCCAAAATCGATCACACATGCCCGCAGCATGTCTTCTAAAGTTTGAATCGTGCGCTCACTTTGACCGTCAGTCTGTGGATGGTAAGCTGTACTCAAGTCTAGTTGGGTACCCAAAGCCTTGTGCAAAGACTTCCAGAAGTGAGAAGTAAAATGGGAGTCACGATCCGAGATAATAGAAACTGGCACCCCGTGCTTAGAAACAACTTCCTTCAAATAAAGACGAGCCAAACGATCCATGGTGTCGGTCTCCTTAATAGCAAGAAAATGGGCTGATTTCGTCAACCGATCGACAATCACCCATATCTTGTCATTCCCGCTTGGTGATTTAGGAAGTTGCGTGACAAAATCCATGGTAATCCGTTCCCATTTCCACTCCGGAATTTCAGGTTGTTGCAAGAGACCCGACGGTTTCTGGTATTCCACATTGACCTTAGCATAGGTCAAGCATTTGCTCACGTATGAGGCTATATCCGACCTCATGTTTGGCCACCAGTAAAGCACCTTCAGATCTTGGTACATTTTATCCGAACCAGGATGAATAGAATACCGGGACTTATGAGCCTCATCAAGGACAAGCTCCCGTAGTCCCCCGAATAAAGGAACCCATATGCGTTCTGCGAAATAATGCAGGCCATCAGGCCTTCGCTCGAGGTGCTTGTCGGCACCGCGCAACTGGTGATAACCGGACCTCAAGTCAATCTTGGAATAATAACTAGAACCCTGGAGCTGGTCGAATAGATCATCAATACGTGGGAGAGGATAACGGTTCTTGACGGTCAATTTGTTAAGCTCTCTGTAGTCCACACACAATTGGAAACTTCCATCCTTCTTCTTGACGAATAGAATCGGGGCTCCCCAAGGGGAAGAACTCGGCCTAATGAATCCCTTGTCCAAGAGTTCCTGTAACTGGCTAGACAATTCCTGCATCTCGGGAGGTGCAAGACGGTAGGGGGCCCGAGCAATAGGAGCAGCCCCTGGTACAAGATCAATACCGAACTCGACTTGACGATGGGGAGGAAGACCAGATAAATCGTCGGGAAAAACATCAGGAAACTCGCGTACAACCGGAATATCGTCGATCTTCTTCTCATCACCAGAGGTAACAGATAAAAGTGCCAAAATGGCTGGATAACCCTTTCGAAGACACTTAAGGGCTTTCATGCTAGAGATGATATTCAGCGGAACACCACCCTTGATACCGTAAACAGAAAGGAATTCTCCATCAGGGAGAGGAATCCGAATAACCTTATCGTAACAGACAATCTCCGCGCGATACAGGGACAACCAATCCATGCCTACCACTACGTCAAAACTACCCAAAGGTACCGGCATAAGGTCGATGGGGAACGATAAACCCGACAACTCCAATTGACACTCCCGAAGGACACTAGTAGCTTCAATATTTTTACCGTCAGCCAACTCAATAATATACTTGGTCTCTAATGGTACGGGTACTACATCTAGCAGTCGACTAACATCCATGGATACAAAACTCTTGTCGGCACCGGAATCAAATAACACACTAACAGAACGATTATTGAGAAGGAACGTACCGGTGACTGTGTCAGGGTCCTGTCTAGCCTCAGTGGCTCCAATGACGAAGGCGCGTGCATTCCTGCCACCGCCCCCGTTGTTCCCATTTCCGTTGTTCCCGCCCTGCTTCAGTTTTGGGCAATCCTTCTTGTAATGACCGGTCTCACCACAATTGTAACATCCTTGTCTTCCCGTAGTCCCTTGAGTAGTCGGAGCTGAGTTAGTAGTCGGAGCCTGGGTCGATGGAAGTGTAACCCGACAATCTTTAGCATAATGCCCTGTTCGCTGGCAGCGATGACAACGGTTACTGTCGCAGTTCCCTTGATGATGACGTCCACACTTGTTACATTTGGGCAGTTTCCCCGCATAACCACCTTGCTTGTTACCCGAAGAAGAAGAACCCCATCATCAAACCTCTTACCCTGCTGTGTTGGCCCAGATCCTTTCCCGTCATTTTCCCACTTGCGCTTGTGGTTCTCTGGGGCCTTAACAGTCGAACCCTTCGCAGGCAAAATACCCTCATTCACCTTCAAGTTGGTCATCCTATGAGCCGATCGGACCACCTCTGCGTACGTAGGATGATTTCCCGCAGCCACTAACCCTGCGATTTCCGGTACTAATCCCGAGACATAGTGTTCAATCCTCCTGTACTCTGGCACATGCAGATCGGGACACAACACTGCCAACTCATTCCGCCTCACAGTATACTTCTCAATTTCAGACCCAGTCATCTTGAGGTTCCACACCTCGTGCTCTAGCTTCTGCACCTCTTCCCTCGGACAGTATTCACGCTTCAGCAGCTGCACAAAATTCTCCCAAGGCATAGCATACGCCTCCCCAATACCCATATTCTGGGTGATGTTATTCCACCAAGTCAATGCAACATCCTGGAATAACGCAGCAGCATACTTAACCCGATCTTCTGGGAGACAGTTACACATCAGAAACACTGACTCCACTTTCTCCAGCCACCTAAGCAAGCTCACCGCACCCTCAGTGCCAGAGAATTCCTGGGGCTTACAGTCCCGAAACATCTTGTAGGTACACATGGGTGGGGGTGGGTTAACAGGACCACCTGAAATGAAATGCGTGAGGAATCACGAAGAATGTAAACAAGGTTCACCAATGAGGCAAAGAAAATGGATAAATCAACTTACCACCACCGTTGTGCCCTAACTGGAAGGCAGCTTGGAGCAAGTTATTCAGGTCCTCCTGTGATAGGTTAACACCTCCACGACCACCAGCACCACCGCGACCACCACCACGTCCACCATTGCGACCACCTCCACGTCCTCCTCGTATTCCAGACATGATTCTGGTAGAAAGAACGAGAAAACTTAGTTTCGCCGATAAAGATAACCACTAATGTTTACAAGATCAAAGCTAGATCCAATCCAGGACTATCCCTTCAAACCCAGAGCTCACTAGGGCTTCCATGCATTTCGGTTTATGATTTTGTGTGCACCCAAAATGATAAACCGCTCTACATGGTCCTCCAAGTGTTCTCCTAGTTCAAAGTTCAAATCACCGAACATAGACTCTTAGCTATACACCGTAATACTACGGTAGTTTATGGCAAGTGTTTCTATTAGAGTAGGAAAGGGAGATGTCCGAGCCTTGGACAAATCTCAAGAGTACACGATTTACTCCAATATACTACACCGCCTAGAAAGTACGTAACCCGACCTAAGATAGAACGAATGATGTAACGTAGAAAGACCAAATGATTTAGAGACACCCCGACAAGACCATACGTAAATCACCATAATGTCTAGTACCATGTGATCGTCTAGTGTGTGCGACTCGGCTATAGACTAGACTCTACATGCAGTCCTAGTTCACTATAACCATTGGCTCTGGTACCAATCTGTCACACCCTCAAAATCGACTTGCGGAGTTTTACCGCGAGGCGCATGACAAACCAGGATCCAAACCAACGATCACAATAAACAAGTCTAACATGAACATAATGCAATTTCAAAACAATGTTTAAAATCCCTGTTTACAGCGGAAGCTTATTCAAAACAATTATCCAATATTAAACCAATGTTCAACGTTTGTAAAACCATGCAACTCTAACTAGACGCCGTGCAGACGCGTGCGCCCTAGTTCCATTGTGCTACCTTAGCGACCTGAGAAAACATGTAAAAGTTTACGTCAGCACAAAAATGCTGGTGAGTTTACAGGTTTCGTAATCCAAGTACCAAGTCCACCTGTCCATACTATAACAAATCGAAAACCAGTGTACGCTAGCTAGGCGTATGTTCTGTTACTACCACGATTGGAAAACCATTACTAACACGCATACCAGATGTTGTGCCCGAAAAGTAAACCAGTTGTTCCTGTTGTTCCTGTTTGAGACAATATGCACTCGCCCGGCCCTCCAAGCCGACGAGCGGGGTTGGTCACTCCCAATAGCGCTATTCACATTTCCCCGTTGTGCAAACCCGCACATTCATGGTTCCCCCCGGGACTTCCAAAGATCGTGTAGTACACAATAGAAACCCATAGTATGACAGTAGTTACCAAATAATCGTTTTAACACATGTTTTCTCCCCCGAAAATATGAAACCAGTTTAAAAGAGGGGCCGTAAACTCACCTTAACGTGCAAGCAAAGAATCCGAACAGCAAGTAATATATGCTACCGACACCCTAATAACAGTGTCATTAAGTGAGTATAGGCGTAATATCATTACACCATATAACTCGTTTGTCCAAGGCGTTTTAAATGTTCAAAAGTGTGTATGCGACGCCTAGTGATTCTACATGCAATAGTAAACCCTACGGACCCGTTGGTGAATACGTTGGTTACAATTAGTTTCTACATTCCGTATGTGTCTCAGACAAGTGTACTTCAGTTACATGTCAATTCCATACCACCTAAGACCTCAATTAATCACAGAAGCACATAATACACAATCTGTGTTTTCAGGACAGATTGTGCGCCATCAAAACGAATTTATTAAAAATAGCAAATCAGTGAGTTAACCTCCCAAATTTTTACTGAATTTTCTTTGGGATTCACTCGACAATACCTATTTTTGTTTTGTCTTAATTCCAAACACAAAAAGTATGAAAATTAGTACAACACAGCTATGTCCAGAAAATCTCCTCAACAGGTCAGTTTAGTAGGGAAATTCTTAAAAATTGTGTATTCATCCAAACGAGATGAATCCACTTGGAAAAGCTCTATTTTTCCAGTATTGACCTACTGTAAAAATTTCATAATCTAACTCCTTGTAAATCTCAAGTTATGACCATTTAAAGTTAGCCCAATTTACAAATCCGAAAATCTGATATGACCCCTAATCAATTAAAATTCCAAAAACGACTCAAACGATGTCCAAATTCGATGGTTTTGCCCATTATGAAAAGCTAAGACCTTGTAAATTACAATCATGCCAAGAATCGATCAAACCAGTTATTTTCAAGCCACGAAACAGACCCTACAAGTCGACATTCAGAATCTGTCCAGATTCTAATCATGCAATATTATCAATTATATCAAACCCTAGTTGCATATTATCAATCAATAACACCTAATAATCATCATACAACTTTAGTAATAACCAAATCTGATCAAAACCCTAATTATACATCACAACCATCATTATTCACAAACCCTAGAAGTCTAAAACATCAAGAACATGCATAATCATGCAAAACATATAACATTCATTATGTAACAATGTGGTTGACCCTTTTAATCTTCTTAATCCTCATGTTTTAACTTTTATAAAATACTTTCAGACCTGGACAAACTTGTTATATGATTTTTTTATAGTAAAAACATAAGGTAAAAGCGTAAGAAATCATAAGTTATACCCTTAGCTCTTCAAATCAATCAATCGCGCGCCTTGGAGCCTCCCAATTGATGATCTTGAGCCTTAGCAGGAGTTTTTGGAGTGAAATATTCGTGTGGGGCAGTAAGGGGGCGATTAGGGTTGAGTATGGGGGTTGCATGGGGGTTAAGGATGTTTAAATATGAGTTTGGGGCGGTTTAAACCCGTCAGGTAGTTTCGAGCGGCCGCTCGGAGCCTGTGAGCGGCCGCTCACAGGTCCGAGGCGCGCGCTTTTGCTTCGTTTCGCCTCCCGACGCGTTATCCATCGACGTTTTCGTTATCGCGGACCGTAACAAGTGTAACCCCATGCGTTAAGACCCTAATCAACCTCATGCTCCACTTTTAATGATTTTTATTAACGTGTTCGGTTTAGGTTCACATAATCACGTATGGTTTTCACATAAGTTTGTCAGATATCATCGAGACACATAAGTTTATTATTCACCAACGTCCGAGGTTCACTAATCATGTAATCACATATTAACTCACACAAGGAGTCAAAACCCGACCCACACAAGGAGTCAAAGCATCCATAACCCGAGATGTGAAAGAGTCCCAAACCGGACTAGAAAACGTTTTGTAAGTTGTCTCAAACCCGAGACGCATGCTTTTGAGAAAAGAGTAGTGAAACTCACAACAATGCACGTATGTCCTATCTAGCTATCTAGCTAACCCTCGTTAAGTATAATATACGTGTGACTCGCTAAGGTAGACTTTAATCTAGACAACGTTGTTAACCAGAATTTGCCGGGTGTCACAATGATGACCTCTACCAATCGTTGAGTAGGTTATTTGGTACTCTACTAACTGTTGAGCAAGTACTTCATCCTCTATCAGTTGTTTGATTAAGTGTACCAATTTACACACACACATAAATTGCAAATTGATAATATGTACATGTAAGCAATCAAGTATCAAGTATAGCATGTGAGTTGTAATAGAGTTGCCCTAGACAAGGTTAATGACTCTAGGTGTGTCTATAGTAAATAGTTTATATTTCATGAGTTCTAGTATCAAATGTTCAAATATGGTAGATAATTGAATCCTCATGTATAACTAAGGATTAAGTTTGATGCAACACACAATCAAGTTTCAATAGTTTGGTTATCATGGGTAACTAGCTCATGTGTGAGAAGGTGAAGGATATGAATTTAGTTCTTGAGAGGATGATGAAAAATCTTGAAGCAGAATCAAGGTTGTGAGAGATAGTGAATGTGAAGATAGTTGATAAAGAGTTTATTTTATAGTAAGGAGATTATGTAGCAGTGTAAATTTTAGGGTTTGGATCAAAGGTTATAATCAAGTGTATAAGAAAAACATGATTGTGGTATATGCCAAATATTGTAAAAATTTGAACAAGTTGAAAAAGGGTGACTGTCGATGGAGAATTTAGAGACTAGATATTATTCCTATGGAAAAAAAATCTTATTTTCAAAATTGGTTTTATACATAAAGCAAAAGTTGTTAAATAGTACAAGCTAAGTGGGCTTTGATTAAAATATTCCCGTTAGTTGGAGATTTCAAACATGACATTAGGTTTTGAAGATCAAGGTTCTATTAAGTGATTTTTAATAGTTTAAAGCATTATATAGAAAATTGTTTGTTACGTCAATAAATAAACAATTGAATTTAAGTTCGAGGACATCTTTTGACAAAAATATGTACTTCGTAAAGTTACTAGGTAATGAAAATACAACAAGATTGAGAAATCTTTAGTTTGTGCTAAGGTATGAGGTTATAGTTTTAAAAATAAGTAACATGTGGAGAAATGAAATAATATGATTTGGGTAGGGTGTTGAATATTTAAAAAGTGGCTAAGATGGTAAGGTGAACTGTGATTGTGAAATCCATAGATGGTTATGAAATGAGATTGATTTAAGCTGTAAAATTTTGAGATTTTAGAGCTTAGTTTAAGGAAAGTGAGTGTAATCATTTATTCATTAATTAAAACGAATAAACGAAAACGTTGACTTATCAAAGATTCTAGATTCTAATAACATAATGAAGACATGCTTTAGCCTATAAGTGAACACTCATCCCGAGAATTCCCAGGTAGGCATCCGGGTCCCTCGTCTGATTGGGATATATGCGCAATGTCAGCCTAGACAGAAGACTCAGAATACAGGCGTTCACCCTTCTAGATTGCACGTGTTCGTTATCAAAATCTAGAACTTTGACGAGATCTCAAGGTGGTTCAGGCTAAACCTGAGGATTTTGTCCTATTAATCTAATGGTGGATCAGGATTGCAGCAGACGAATAAGAGTAGTCACTTGTAAGGCTTGTATAAGGTATAGGATAGGGATAAGATTAAGGAAGCAATTAGGGTTACAAGTAAGAGAAGCAAGTACTGTTTTAAATCCCTAAGGTTATAGTCTAGATTATTTTCTAATAACCTAATTCCCTATAACCAAGGCTCTGATACCAATCTGTAACACCTCAACCGATGGCGGAAACATCGAGGTGTCACGTAAGAATGGTATACAGTAGCACATGATATTCAAGTTTTAATTGAAATTTAATTAAAGTGCAAATATCCAAAATTTAAAATACATAATAAGTCTTGAATGAAATTCTAATACATCAAATAACCAAATAAAGCATAAACTTCAATTTGTCTCCTCATGCTAACTCTCTAGACTTCAAGCATCATTATTTCCTGTTGAGTTGTAAAAATGGGGGGGGGGGGGGTCAACTAGAAGTTGGTGAGAATACATAAGCCATGTCAAGCAAATAAGTTTAAGTATAAAAGTTTAGCAATTCATATGTCTATCGTAAGTTTAAGTCTACATGAATAAGCATAATATGTTGAATCGACATAATCAAACCTCCGACTAGTTTAGGTCCATCCCGTCATCCACGGTTCACCTTAATATGTTGGAACGATAACAATCACCCACGCTACCTATGTAGGAGGTACACGTATCCGGGTGGGATTGTCAATCCAATAGATCTATTATTGAGTATCGCCGGCTTGGCCATAGCTAATGATTATGTAATGTTGAAACTCGTTGAAACTCGTTGAAACTGTTGTTGTTGTCTAATTCATGAGGCAGTAAAGTTTACAACTAGACATGCATGTAGAATTGCTTAAGTATAATGTTGCAAGTATGAGGAATTGCATAAACATGGTTACGTAAACTCACCTTAGCAAAGTATTAAGTCTCAAAAAATAGAATATGTGTAGCCCCAAAGTTGCCAATTACAAGAGCTTATAATCAAAGCTTCAATTGTAGAAGTAATAGACTATAGAAGAAAAGTATGAGGGAAAGTTTAATCGGATTGAAACAATCGATTTAGAGGTGGCAAGTGTAATGGTTCATAGGTGGGTTTTTATACTAGTTTTGGATTCAATTAGCCATTAAAATTGGTCAACACCATAAAGTAAGGTTTTATGATGAATTGACTATTTGACTAGGACTTTGACTGTTTGACTAAGACTTTGACTAGGACTTTGACTATTTGACTCAAGGCTTTATTTAAGAAATAAAAAAAAATCATTAGTTTGAATTAGAAAATAAAAAACACCGTCTTATAAAATGACAATTTTATAAATAGAATTAGGATAGGACATATGTCATGATTGAAGATTTTTTTTAAGTACAATGATAAAAGGAACTTAGAAAAATAGAGTGCACGGATAAAGATAAGAATACTTAGAAATAAATTAGACTTTATATCATGGATCGGGAAATACTTTAATGCAAAATAAATGGGAAAATCGTGAGGTTACACGAACCTGGGTTATGTTTGGCGAACGTGGTAAAACGGGCGAAGGAAACATCAAACGGTCGAACGAAATCCAAAACGGGCGAAGGAGATTAAAAACGGGCGAAGGAGACTTAAACTGACTGGTTCGACCGTTCTGATGCAGAAATGAGATTTTTGATACAAACTAAGTGTTTTATGCTTAAACCTTACGTGTAATCTATGTGTACTTGATTAGTTAAGGTAATGGGTCACCAACGGAATGTCGGGTCGGTCTAGTGTGTCGGTTAAACATTTAAACACGTTTTAAAAACATACTTAGATACGATCTGGACAATCGGGGACTAGATAACCTTATGGTTATTAGTCGGAACACTTATGTGAACATTTTGATAGATCTCCGGTAGAGGGATTATCAAGGGCTTAACATCTTTACTTATAACGAAGAACGCTATCTAAGGTGAGTTCACGGCCCCCCTTTTACTGCTTTAACTATTGGGGGAGAAAACATGCGCTAAACTATTTTGGTAACATATGTCATACTATGGTTTTTAACTTTGTATTGCTATACGATCTTTGGAAGTCCCGGGGGATGCACAACGGGGGAAATGTGGATAGATCTATTGGGCATGACCTGCCCCACTCGTCGGCTTGGAGGGCCGGGCGGGTGCATGTTGTCTCGAACAGGAACATTGGTATCATGCTGAACATACGGGCTGCTTAAACATGCTAAACATTGCTAAACGTGTCTAGTAATGGTTTCCAATCGTATAGTAGTAATAAAACACACGCCTAGCTAGCGTACTTGGTAACATTGATATAGTATGGACATGGTAACGTTTTGGTAACATATTGAATAAACCTGTGAACTCACCAGCATTATATGTTGACATATTTTTTGGCATGTTTTTCTCAGGTCGCTAAGGTAGCAACAAATGGATCTAGGCGCACGGGTCTGCATTGGCGTCTAGGCATAGTTGCATGTTTTGAAATAAAGTGTCTTGAATACTTTGGAATACTATTGTAGCTGATTAAATTCTTAAATGCTTCCGCTTATAAAATCGTTGTTTATGGTTTTACGTTTTTCATAAAGAGTTGTTTATTGTGATCGTTGACTTGGATCCTGGTTTGTCATGCGCCTCGCGGTAAAACTCCGCAAGTGGTAAATTTGAGGTGTGACAGATTGGTATCAGAGCCAATGGTTATAGTGAACTAGGACTGCATGTAGAGTCTGGTCTATAGCTGAGTCGCACACACTAGATGGTCACATACTTTGAGTCTATTAGTGGGATACGTACTAACGTTGTCGGGGTGTCCTTACATCATCATCATGCTTCTCCGTTACATCATCCGCTTTTATTTGGGTTCTTACCTACTCTTGTCTTCTTCTTCTGGATTGAAGAAGGGGGTTGATTTGTTGGTTCTAGCACACACATGCCTTCATACACTTGCACCTATCGTAACATGATACTAGGCGACGATATTCGGTGACCGGAGTCTGGATTAGGAGTACATCTGGAGGACCATGTAGAGCAGTTTATCATTTCGGGTGCACACGAAATAATAAACTGGAATGCATGAAAATCCCGATGGACTTCGAGTTTGGATGTATAGTCCTGGATTTGTCCCTAGGTTAACTCTTGTAAATTTCTAGTGGTTGACACTAGAAGTGAATCTGAATCCCTCGATTTCTTGATTTGTTAGATCATGTCTGGTGCTCGCGGTGGTGGACGTCGTGGTGGCGGCGGTGGCCGTGCTGGAGGCGGTGGTCGTGGAAACATCAACATGACCCAAGCTGAACTGAACAACTTGCTACAGCAGCAAGTGAACATGGCTATGGCTAATTTCCAGGCTGGGATTAATGCCATGGGTGGTGAGTTGATTTTTGTCGACCTTGCCTCATTTTTGGATCTCGTGTCCTTTCGTTTGTGTTTTACTCGTGTACCGTGTTTCAGGTATGGGTGCCAATCCACCCCCACCTCAGTGCTCTTATAAGAAGTTTCGGGACTGTCAGCCCCATAACTTCGCTGGAACTGAGGGAGCGGTGGGACTGCTCCGATGGCTGGAGAAGGTTGAGTCTGTGTTCGTCATGTGTAACTGTCCTGCTGGGGACCGGGTGAAGTATGCTACTGCGACATTTGAGGGGCCTGCACTGTCGTGGTGGAATGCTACTACTCAGAACATGGGATTGGGGGAGGCTATTGCTATGCCTTGGGCGGAGTTTGTGCAGCTGTTGAGAGGTGAGTACTGTCCAAGAGAGGAGATACAGAAGTTAGAGCATGAGGTCTGGAGCTACAAGATGGTTGGGTCTGAGATTGAAGAATACACTGTGAGGAGGAATGAGCTGGCGGTGTTGTGCCCTGATTTGCACACACCCGAGTACAGGAGGATCGAGCACTATGTGTCTGGACTGGTGCCGGAGATTGCTGGGTTGGTGGCTGCTGGGAACCTTCCCACTATTGCTGAAGTTGTCCGATCAGCTCATCGGATGACTAACCTGAAGGTGGCAGAAGGTGTTTTGCCTCCTAAGGGTGCTGCTGTGAAGGTTACTGAAGGGAACAAGAGGAAGTGGTTTAGTGTGGGTAAGAGTGTTGTGCCAGCTCAGCCGGCAAAGAAGTTTGATTCATCTGGGTCTTCTTCTGGGCAGAAGACGGGTGGGTATGTTGGGAAGCATCCCAAGTGCAACAAGTGTGGTTTTCACCATTCTGGGGGTTGTGATAGGGCTCGTTGTCATCGGTGCCATCAGTTGGGGCACCATGCTAAGGATTGCAGGGTGGCACTCACCCCAACTCAGACTCCTGCGGCTACTCCTGCTCCTGCTCCTGCTGCTCAGGGGACTCAGGGGAGGCAGGGGTGTTATAACTGTGGTGATGCGGGACACTTCAAGCGTGAATGTCCTAAACTGAAGCAGGGCGATAATGGGAGGGCGGGAACGGTAACGGGAACAACGGCGGCGGAGGCAGGACTGCACGTGCTTTCGTCATTGGATCTGCGGAGGCTAGGCAGGATCCAGACACAGTTACCGGTACGTTCCTTCTTAATGATCTCTATGTTTCTGTCTTATTTGATTCTGGTGCCGATAAGAGTTTCGTATCTATGGACATTAGTCGATTGCTAGATATAGTACCCACACCTTTAGAGGCTAAGTACTTAATAGAATTGGCTGATGGTAAGAAAATCGAAGCGACACACACCCTTAGGGGATGTCGCTTGGAACTGTCGGGTTTGTCCTTCCCCATTGACCTTATGCCGGTACCCCTGGGTAGTTTTGATGTCGTGGTCGGCATGGATTGGTTATCGTTGTATCGTGCGGAGATCGTTTGTTTCGACAAGGTTATTCGGATCCCTCTCCCTGATGGAGAGATTCTTTCGGTTCGTGGCAAGAAAAGCGGTGCTCCGCTGGGTATCATTTCTAGTATGAAAGCCCGTAAGTACCTTCGGAAGGGTTGTTTGGCCATTCTGGCACTTGTTAACGTTTCTACTGACGATGAGAAGAAGATCGAGGATATTCCGGTGGTTCGTGACTTTCCTGATGTGTTTCCTGATGATTTACCTAGTCTTCCTCCCCATCGTCAGGTTGAGTTTGGTATTGATCTTACTCCGGGCGCAGCTCCTATTGCCCAAGCTCCGTATCGTCTTGCACCTCCCGAGATGCAAGAGTTGTCCAGCCAGTTGCAGGAACTTTTGGAAAAGGGTTTCATCTGACCAAGTTCTTCTCCGTGGGGAGCTCCTATTTTGTTTGTGAAGAAGAAGGATGGAAGTCTTCGCATGTGTATTGATTATCGTGAGCTGAACAAAGTGACCATCAAGAATCGTTATCCTCTTCCTCGCATTGATGATCTCTTTGACCAGCTTCAGGGCTCCAGCTATTATTCGAAGATTGATTTGCGGTCCGGTTATCACCAGTTGCGCGTCAGGGAAGCTGACATTCAGAAGACCGCTTTTCGCACTCGTTATGGCCATTTTGAGTTCTTGGTCATGCCTTTTGGTCTCACTAACGCACCGGCGGTGTTCATGGATTTAATGAACCGAGTTTGCAAACCTTACCTTGACAAGTTCGTCATTGTGTTCATTGACGATATTCTGATTTACTCCAAGAACAAGGCGGATCATGAGGAACATCTACGGTTGGTCTTGGAACTGTTGAGACAGGAGCAATTGTATGCTAAATTCTCAAAGTGTGATTTTTGGTTACGTGAAGTTCAATTCCTAGGACATGTGGTGAATGAACTGGGAATTCATGTCGATCCGGCTAAGATCGAAGCTATTAAGGACTGGGAAGCACCAAAGACGCCATCTGAGGTGCGGCAATTCCTAGGTCTTGCGGGTTATTATCGTCGTTTCATTGAGGGATTTTCGAAGATCGCTCAACCCCTCACTACTCTTACCCAGAAGGACCGAAAGTTCGACTGGGGTGAATCGCAAGAATCAGCATTTCAGATGCTGAAGCTTAAACTTTGTTCTGCGCCTATCTTATCCTTACCAGAGGGTACGGATGACTTCGTTGTGTACTGTGACGCTTCTATTCGTGGTCTCGGTTGCGTGTTGATGCAACGCGGGAAGGTTATTGCTTATGCTTCTCGTCAACTCAAAGTTCATGAGAAGAACTACACTACTCACGACTTGGAACTGGGTGCGGTAGTCTTTGCGTTGAAAATCTGGAGACATTACTTGTACGGTACCAAGTGTGAAGTATATACCGATCACAAGAGTCTTCAGCATATTTTCGACCAGAAGGTGTTGAACATGCGGCAGCGTCGCTGGGTTGAACTCTGAACGATTATGACTGTGCTATCAAATACCATCCTGGCAAGGCGAACGTTGTGGCGGACGCTTTGAGCAGGAAGGAGTCTGCGAATCCTCGCCGTGTTCGAGCCTTACAGCTCACCATCCATTCGTCGTTGCCTGACCGAATCCGTTCTGCATAGTTGGAAGCCTTGAAGGAGGAAAACCTTAAGGCTGAGACTATGCACAGTGCTGACAAGCATCTTGAACTCAGGACCGATGGCTTACACTATTTTGCGGGACGTGTTTGGGTCCCATTGTTCGGGGGATTGCGCGAGCTTGTTTTTGATGAAGCTCACAAATCCCGGTATTCTATTCACCCTGGCTCCGATAAGATGTATCAGGATTTGAAGATACTTTATTGGTGGCCAAACATGAAAGCTGATATAGCTTCTTATGTCAGCAAATGTTTAACTTGTGCTAAAGTCAAGGTGGAGTATCAGAGGCCGTCTGGTCCCCCTGCAACAACCAGAGGTTCCGGAATGGAAGTGGGAGCGAATCACGATGGATTTTGTCACCAAGCTGCCAAGGTCACCTAGTGGTTATGATATGATCTGGGTGATTGTTGACCGGCTGACAAAATCGGCCCGTTTCATACCTATTAAGGAAACCAATGGACTCGAGCGGTTGGCTCGACTTTACCTTAAGGAGGTGGTTGCTCGGCACGGGGTGCCTGTCTCTATTATCTCTGATCATGATTCTCGTTTTGCTTCGCGTTTCTGGAAGGCTCTGCACAAGGCTTTGGGCACTCAGTTGGATATGAGTACGGCTTATCATCCGCAAACTGATGGACAGAGTGAGCGGACGATTCAAACCTTGGAAGACATGCTCCGGGCGTTTGTTATCGATTTTGGCAAAAGTTGGGAGATCCACCTGCCATTAGTGGAGTTCTCCTACAACAACAGCTATCACTCTAGTATCAAGGCAGCTCCGTTCGAGGCTCTTTACGGACGGAAATGTCGATCACCACTTTGTTGGGCCGAGGTGGGCGAGAGCCAGCTCACTGGTCCGGAACTTGTGTACAAAACTTCGGAGAAAATCGTACAGATTCGTCAGCGTTTGGCTGCTGCTCGGGATCGTCAGAAGAGCTATGCCGATCGCCGTCGAAAACCTTTGGAGTTCCAGGTCGGGGACAGGGTACTTCTGAAAGTTTCACCATGGAAGGGCGTCATACGCTTTGGAAAGCGTGGCAAGCTTAACCCTCGTTATGTCGGACCATTCACAATCCTGGATCGGATTGGACCGGTGGCATACAGACTTGACTTACCGGCGGAGCTCGGTAGTGTGCACAACGTCTTCCATGTGTCTAACTTGAAGAAGTGTTTGGCTGATGAATCTCTCATTGTACCACTGGAGGAGATCAAGGTTGATGATCGTCTTCGCATTGTGGAGGAACCTGTCGAGATTCTCGACTATAAGATTCGTAGCCTTCGTCGGAGTAAAATCCGCATCGTCAAAGTCTGTTGGAACTCGATCGTGGACCGGAGTTCACATGGGAACGTGAGGATCAGATGAAAGCTAAATATCCTCATCTTTTTCCGAAACGCGCATTTGAATCGAGGCATGTTACTGCTGAAGCGGAATGAATCTCGGGTCGAGATTCCTTTCAACGTGGGGATGATGTGACATCCGGTAATTTTCTTTTCGTTCTGTTCTTTTCGTTTCTTTCTTTTGGGGCTTTGCACAATTTTCAGGACGAAAATTCTTTCAACGTGGGGATGATGTGACACCCGGCATGTTTGGCTTAAACATTTTAGTAACATCTAAGTCTACCTTAGCGAGAAACGTTTATAAACGGACTTAACTGGGTTAGTTGAGTCGGGTCAAGTTAGGATTGTCCAGGGTGCAATGATCTGGAAGATCATTGGGAGTCGTTTTGGTAATACACTAGTACCCCGGGTTCCGTTGTTGGTGACATTACATGAACTAATTAAGTATATGTGTAGATTATGGGTCGTGTGGTGGGTTATATACATAGATGTGTTTAAATGATGTGCAAATGATTATCTATGCTTAAATATGTTAAATATAGACTAAGGATGCATGCTTATGTGTTAAGATGTGTTAGAATGCGTTAAACACGACAAACTGGAAAACTAGTTAAACATGAGTTCTGGTTCGACCACTTCGAGTGGTCGAAGGAGAACATTTTGTTTGGTTCGACCCTTTGTAAATGGGCGAACCTGGGATGTGGAATTGAAAGAATTCCCTTCGACCAGGACAGGGCTCATTCGACCCTGTGGAAGGGTCGAAGGAGGCCACCTTCGACCATTGATATGGGCGAAGGAGGATTAGTATAAATACCGAACTTTTTCATTTTTTATCATTTCACAAACCCTAACCGTCCCAAAACACTCTCAAACGATCTTAATCACTAAGGAAGGAGTTTTTGCTCTTCTTTTTCATAATCTAACCTATCTACAACATCTAAACAAGAATCCAAGGTGTGTTATTAATCCTATACCTTTTTAAAAGCATTTTAATTCGTTTTCATCTAACCCTAATTGTCCGATCTGTTCTAAGGGTTTTATGATTAAAACCTTTTAAACATCTTTCTAAACAAAAAAAATATCATTTGACATAGGTTTTCATGATGATAAACATATGTAAATTGTGTATTATGTGGTGTTATGTGTTGTTCAATGATTTGCTGCTGTATCTATGATAGAAACATGATATAGGATTGTTATTAATGCTAGATTATTGTTGCTTACAGTTAGGATTGGATAAATGATGATATTATGGGTATTGGGGGTTTTAACGAATCTAGACTTGATGCATGATATTTATGATCAATAGAACTAATAGGGAAAGATCGAACACTCGACCAACTGAGCATTTTAAGTTGAATACGGATCGATTTCAAAACTTTCCAAATTGGGTAAATAATCCATGCATGATAGTGACGTTTCCATAATTTTTTACCATTTTGGGAAAGGATTGAAATGGACGTATTACGTAAACTCACCTTAGAAAAGTATTAAGTCTCGAAAAATAGAATATGTGTAGCCCCAAAGTTGCCATTACAAGAGCTTATAATCAAAGCTTCAATTGTAGAAGTAATAGACTATAGAAGAAAAGTATGAGGGAAAGTTTAATCGGATTGAAAACAATCGATTTAGAGGTGGCAAGTGTAATGGTTCATAGGTGGGTTTTTATACTAGTTTTGGATTCAATTAGCCATTAAAATTGGTCAACACCATAAAGTAAGGTTTTATGATGAATTGACTATTTGACTAGACTTTGACTGTTTGACTAAGACTTTGACTAGGACTTTGACTATTTGACTCAAGGCTTTATTTAAGAAATAAAAAAAAAATCATGAGTTTGAATTAGAAAATAAAAAACACCGTCTTATAAAATGACAATTTTATAAATAGAATTAGGATAGGACATATGTCATGATTGAAGATTTTTTTTTTAAGTACAATGATAAAAGGAACTTAGAAAAATATAGTGCACGGATAAAGATAAGAATACTTAGAAATAAATTAGACTTTATATCATGGATCGGGAAATACTTTAATGCAAAATAAATGGGAAAATTCGTGAGGTTACACGAACCTGGGTTATGTTTGGGCGAACGTGGTAAAACGGGCGAAGGAAACATCAAACGTCGAAACGAAATCCAAAACGGCGAAAGAGATTAAAAACGGGGCGAAGGAGACTTAAACTGACTGGTCGACCGTTCTGATGCAGAAATGAGATTTTTGATACAAACTAAGTGTTTTATGCTTAAACCTTATGTGTAATTTATGTGTACTTGATTAGTTAAGGTAATGGGTCACCAACGGAATCTCGGTCGGTCTAGTGTGTCGGTTAACATTTAAACACGTTTTAAAACATACTTAGATACGATCTGGACAAGATCTCCGTAGAGGATTATCAAGGGCTTAACATCTTTACTTATAACCGAAGAACGCTATCTAAGGTGAGTTCACGGCCCCACTTTTACTGCTTTAACTTTTGGGGGAGAAAACATGCGCTAAACTATTTTGGTAACATATGTCATACTATGGTTTTTAACTTTGTATTGCTATACGATCTTTGGAAGTCCCGGGGGATGCACAACGTGGGAAATGTGGATAGATCTATTGGGCATGACCTGCCCCACTCGTCGGCTTGGAGGGCCGGGCGGTGCATGTTGTCTCGAACATGAACATTGGTATCATGCTGAACATACGGGCTGCTTAAACATGCTAAACATTGCTAAACGTGTCCTAGTAATGGTTTCCAATCGTAGTAGTAATAAAACACACGCCTAGCTAGCGTACTTGGTAACATTGATATAGTATGGACATGGTAACGTTTTGGTAACATATTGAATAAACCTGTGAACTCACCAGCATTATATGTTGACATATTTTTGGCATGTTTTTCTCAGGTCGCTAAGGTAGCAACAAATGGATCTAGGCGCACGGGTCTGCATTGGCGTCTAGGCATAGTTGCATGTTTTGAAATAAAGTGTCTTGAATACTTTGGAATACTATTGTAGCTGATTAAATTCTTAAATGCTTCCGCTTATAAAATCGTTGTTTTATGGTTTTACGTTTTTCATATAGAGTTGTTTATTGTGATCGTTGACTTGGATCCTGGTTTGTCATGCGCCTCGCGGTAAAACTCCACAAGTGGTAAATTTGAGGTGTGACACTTTTGGTTATCCTATGCCTTGATCGATTTCCAAGCTATAGGATCCATTAACATCTTGTTCTTGTCCATTCCTACCCAATTGACTATAATAGGAGGTTAAGATCATTCATCATTCTTCACACCAACACATTCTTACACTCTCTAAAACTTTCGGGTATTACATCTTGGAGCCGAAACTTTGCAAGTTGTGGAGGAGTCTTGGAGGCTATCCAACCTTCGATCACTCTTGGTAAGGTTTCCATGCCCTTAAACTATGATCTAGCCTAGTCTACCCCACTCTAATAGGCTCTAGATTGATTTAAACACATAAACACACACGCATTGCCATAGCTTTTGCTTGATCTTGCTCACTAGTGAACATATTGACTTAACACTACATCAATCGGCCTTGTTACATCTTGGGAGGCCGAAAACTATGTTTTTATATCACAAAGATCACATGTAGCACCATGTATAGAATCAGTTTGTAATAAAACACACACTTAATTCAAGCTTAAAGTTAAAGGCTAATGTGGTGTTAATCTAACTCGTTTTCTCACAAGAGCTCACCAATAATACTTCACAAGGCATTATTAAACCCAAACATACAAGCTCAATCCATGTTGCAATCGGCTTGAAGCCCTATGAGGAGCTTTACAATCGGCTACCATCTAATAACATATGTCAACAAGGCTAGAACATGTGTTATCTCAACCTAGGTGTATTAATGCCCTAAACACATGTTAAGATGCCTAACTCTATCACAAGTACAAAACCTAGGTTCACATAACTCAATAACCAAGTCCACAAGTGTCGGGTAGACAAATTTTATGATAAAACTTGTGATTTACCATGCTTTAATAAATCATAGGGTAAGTGTAACATTCGCATTTAATAATTATACGTTACGTATAATTTGAATTAAACGACAAGTTCTATTATTAAAATTTACATTTAATTATTTTGTAGCATTTTATTTATATATATATATATATATATATTTATATATATATAAAGGATAATAATAATAATAATAATAATAATAATAATAATAATAATAATAATAATAATAATACATAATAATGTTGAAACAATAAAACTAGTTGGTTAAAACATTCTTGACCCAAGCAACCACACCAAGCCACCTTAAACCTTCTTAAGTTTGCTGAAGCCCAAACAGATACCCAGCCCAAGAAACAAACCCGGCCCAACAGCTAACCACCCTCCCTTTCCTTCGCTGATTTAAAAAAAATAAGACGCCTCAGCCGGGTTTCGAACCGGGGTCACAACACCCACACACACGCGCACTATCCATCTGCACCACACTCTTTATTTGGTTTTAACCCAACTTTAAAAACATATAAGCACACTTTTGTCCCTCCTTCCTTCTTCCCTATTGATCGCAACAGACACGCGGACCGCCTCAATCAAAGGCAAAATTGTTGGACGCGTTTTCATGCTTATCTTCCAAAATTAAAACCTTCTTTGGATGTGAAATCAATGTCCCACGGTTGACTGCTGACGATTACACGCTAATGTGCTTGATTAGCGGCCAAAATTTGTCAAATCAAAATCGTTTTTAAAGCTTCCAAACCCAATTATCAATCTATATATAACGAATGTTTTAACGCAATTAAACCCACACACAAACACTTAAGGAGCCGACTTAGAGAACCCATGATACCTTTCTTCTTCACAAATCTGCAATCTATCAGATTGGGAGCTTTTTGTTCGATATCTAGTTAATCAGATTCCACCCTGTTCAAGTGAGGTACGTTTAAATCAAACAAGGAAATAAGGCCGACTATTGATGTGTTTTCAAAACCCTATGGTTTCGTTTTCTGATATGTAGTAATCGTGGCCTTATTAGATCAATTGGTGGTTAGGGTTTATGATTGGGGAAGATGAATGCTTTGCTCACTATATTAATTTCATTCGAAACAGAATTAAAACGTATCAGATGTCTAGACCAGATGGTTTGGATGTCTGTTGTAAACCTTTGAACCGCCCAGAACAATGGGTTCGAGCCATGGCACCTTCAATCATTTTTTTTGAGTTCTTTTATAACCATATAATCGCCATTATTTTTAAAATTGATTTTAAATGCTAAAACAACTTTATAAATTCTATAAAAATTATTTTATGTCATACTAATGAAAAAGTTTAACTTACAATTTTTAGTTTTCAAAAATTTATTTATTTAATATATTTAATAAATAAATCAAGTTTATTCTATTATATTTATAAAAATTCTATTAAAATATCAAAACAATCTTTATAAATTTCCACAAAAATTATTCTAAGCTTTTATAACAATAAACTTTTCTGAAATGATTTTTAGTTCAGAAAAATCATCTATTTAATATTTTTAATCAATTTTTGTTAGTTTTAATCATAATTAAATCATAATAAATCCAATTTTTAATATTTTTGCACCAAAATTTTATACAAATTATTTCTGAATGTTTAGAATAGAAATAATTTTTAAACTAATAATTCTTTAATTTAATATTTTTAAATATTAAAGTTAAATTTTGACAATTTGTAATAAATAGAATTAATATTCTATTTTAAAGAAAAATAACTTTATAAAAATTATTTTATACTTTAAACTCATTATTGTGATCATCTTAAATTCAAATTTTATAAAAAGATTTTTGTCTATTTATTTACTAAATTTCTCTCAATTGTCAAACATTTTTAATATTAATCAAACGAGCATTTATCCCCAATTCAAAGCCCTAGAACTTATACATTTGTAGACTAGATAGACTTAGACATATTTATTACCTTATTATAGGGTGATACTTGACACATTTGGGGAACACACTATTTTTCAAGAGATAACATTTTGCTAAGGTGAGTTTTACATAGCCCTTTTCTATTTACCACCATTTTTGGGTGAAACATGTTACAACAATATTTATGCAATTCAATCATCAATGTGTCTATGAGTATTTCTATGTTGCATTATGTCTTGAACATGACTAGGGTAAGCACAATTCTAGCATAAACATTCATCAGCCAAACGGTATACATTGATAGATCTATTGGACTGACAATCCCACCCGGATACGTGCCTCCTACCAAGGTTACGTGGGTGTTTGTTAATGCAATATAAACGAGTGAACCATGAGCGTATGCGATGTACCACAATTACAACAAGTCACAAGGTTGATTATGCACTCGATTTACTTCTAGTATGTTTTTGCATATGGACTAGATTGCCATGACACATGAATTGCACAACAATTTTATTCTATTATCAAAACCTATGTAATTCTCACCAACTTTTGTTGACCCAAAATATTTTCAACTTAACATGTTTCAGGTTCTACTTGTTTGAAGATTTGCTTGAAGATATGTGCATAGTTTTTATTCAATTTTGATGTACAAATTCTTAGAACAATTGTATGTAATTTATTTAAATTATTTAATGAAATTTATTATCTTTCCATGAGCTACTGAACAATCATCAATACGTGACATCCCGATGTTTCCGCCATCGGTTGGGGTGTTACAGATTGGTATCAGAGCCATGGTTATAGGGAATTAGGTTATTAGAAAAATAATCTAGTCTATAACCATAGGATTTAACCAGTACTTGCTTCTTTTACTTGCTATACTCTATCTCCCTCCTACTTCTTATCTCTACTTTCATCCCTACAAGAAGGTTGCTCTCCGTCATTGGATCCACTCTTAGACTAATAAGGCAAAATCCTCAGGTTTAACCTGAACCACCTTGAGATCTCGTCGAAGTTCTAGATTTTAATAACGAACACGTGCAATCTGGAAGGGTGAACACCTGTATTCTGAGTCTTCTGTCTAGGCTGACATTGCGCATATATCCCAATCAGACGAGGGACCCGGATGCCTACCTGGGAATTCTCGGGATGAGTGTTCACTTATAGGCTAAAGCATGTCTTCATATGTTATTAAAATTTAGAATCTTTGATAAGTCAACGTTTTCGTTTATTCGTTTTAATTAATGAATAAACGATTACATTCCTTATGTAACCTCATTTATTTTCATTGTGTCTCTTACAGATCATGCCTCCACGTCGCAGTGCTCGTCTTAACAGTGGTAGCAATCATGATGAAGGAAGTAGCAATCACAATCATAACCATGACACTAACAACAACAACAACAACAACAATGGAGTTGATGCTCAACTGGCTGCAATCATTTCTCAACAAATGGCGCAGCAAATCGCAACTCTAGTTCCCAACTTACTAGCACAAGTCATCCAGTTGAATGGCAACGGGAACGGCAACGGCAACGGGAATGGAAATGGAAATCACAACGGGAATGGACTTCCAGCCTGTACCCTTAAACACTTTAATTCTTGCAATCCCCCAAAGTTCAGTGGAGAAGAAGGAGCTACAGGACTCCTACAATGGTTTGAGGGCATTGAGAATACTTTCATCAACAGTGAATGCCCCGACAACTTTAAAGTCCGTTATGCTATGAGTGTTCTTCACAAACGAGCACTCACTTGGTGGAATGAAGAAAAACGCACTCGCGGAGCTGAAGCTGCACTAGCCTTAACTTGGGATCAAGCTAAAGACATTATGAAGGCAGAGTTCTGTCCTCGTAATGAAATTAAGAAACTGGAAGATGAATTTCATGATCTTGTTCAAGACAGTGGGGAAAAACCTTGCTTACAACACTCGTTTTCACGAACTTAGCTTACTGCTACCCCACAAAGTCACCCCTTTGCCCATTGCTATCGAAAAATACATTGGTGGTTTACCGATGCAGATTCAAGACACGGTGTGGGGAAGGAACCCGACTACTTTAGAGGAAGCAAAGCGTTTGGCTGCCACCCTAACAGATAACCATGTGAAGGCAGGAACCCTGACTCGTAAAGGGGAAAAGAAAAAGGATACTCCCCAACCTGCCATTGAAATCAAAACTGAGGCCTCAACCAACGGAAAGAACAAGGTCAGAAATTTTGCAATAGATACCACTGCCCCACCCAACAAGAAACAATACAATGGGAAGCTACCTAAGTGCGACACCTGCCAGTATCACCACCCAACTCAAGTACCCTGCCGACAGTGCACCAATTGTCAAAGGTATGGGCATCTTGCAGATGCTTGTCGAATCCCTGCTACAAACGCTCTTGATGCTCCAAATAATCCCGCTTGAGACCCTCTAGCTACTTAACCACAAACTCCACCATTTGATTAATGTCTATTTTCCTCTTTAATTCTATGTATTGACACTTTTTATTCAAATAATAAATACAAGTATTATCATAACATCTGTGTGCATGCTTGTTTGAATGTGAACTAATTGCTATATCTATAATCATACTAGCTTACTTATACAACAATTAGTTGACTACCAAACAACCTACTTAACGATTGGTGGAGGTCATCATGTCTTTCCAACAGTCGGGAGAGGCCCTACCACCTGCTCAACGACTGGTTGGGACTATCAGACCTGCTCAACAATCGGTAAAGTCATAAAAGGACGCAAAACCCTAATGTAAGGTAAATTGGTAATTACGGTCCGGAACGTAATCATGAATTTACAGGTACATTAAGGTAGTGTGAAATTTTATCAAGGTCTTCGGTAGTCGACCAATTGCTAACCTAGTGTCTTCCTTTAACTTCGGGACGAAGTTCCTAAAAGTAGGGGAGACTGTAACATTCGCATTTAATAATTATACATTACGTATAATTTGAATTAAACGACAAGTTCTATTATTAAAATTTACATTAATTATTTTGTAGCATTTTATTTATATATATATATATATATTTATATATATATAAAGGATAATAATAATAATAATAATAATAATAATAATAATAATACATAATAATGTTGAAACAATAAAACTGGTTGGTTAAAACATTCTTGACCCAAGCAACCACACCAAGCCCACCTTAAACCTTCTTAAGTTTGCTGAAGCCTAAACAGATACCCAGCCCAAGAACAAACCCGCCTAACAGCTAACCACCCTCCCTTTCCTTCGCTGATTTAAAAAAAATAAGACGCCTCAGCCGGGTTTCGAACCGGGGTCACAACACCCACACACACGCGCACTATCCATCTGCACCACACTCTTTATTTGGTTTTAACCCAACTTTAAAAACATATAAGCACACTTTTGTCCCTCCTTCCTTCTTCCCTATTGATCGCAACAGACACGCGGACCACCTCAATCAAAGGCAAAATTGTTGGACGCGTTTTCATGCTTATCTTCCAAAATTAAAACCTTCTTTGGATGTGAAATCAATGTCCACGGTTGACTGCTGACGATTACACGCTAATGTGCTTGATTAGCGGCCAAAATTTGTCAAATCAAAATCGTTTTTAAAGCTTCCAAACCCAATTATCAATCTATATATAACGAATGTTTTAACGCAATTAAACCCACACACAAACACTTAAGGAGCCGACTTAGAGAACCCATGATACCTTTCTTCTTCACAAATCTGCAATCTATCAGATTGGGAGCTTTTTGTTTGATATCTAGTTAATCCGATTCCACCCTGTTCAAGTGAGGTACGTTTAAATCAAACAAGGAAATAAGGCCGACTATTGATGTGTTTTCAAAACCCTATGGTTTCATTTTCTGATATGTAGTAATCGTGGCCTTATTAGATCAATTGGTGGGTTAGGGTTTATGATTGGGGAAGATGAATGCTTTGCTCACTATATTAATTTCATTCGAAACAGAATTAAAACGTATCAGATGTCAAGACCAGATGGTTTGGATGTCTGTTGTAAACCTTTGAACCGCCCAGAACCATGGGTTCGAGCCATGGCACCTTCAAACATTTTTTTTTTTTGAGTTCTTTTATAACCATATAATCGCCATTATTTTTAAAATTGATTTTAAATGCTAAAACAACTTTATAAATTCTATAAAAATTATTTTAAGTCATACTAATGAAAAAGTTTAACTTACAATTTTTAGTTTTCAAAAATTTATTTATTTAATATATTTAATAAATAAATCAAGTTTATTCTATTATATTTATAAAAATTCTATTAAAATATCAAAACAATCTTATAAATTTCCACAAAAATTATTCTAAGCTTTTATAACAATAAACTTTTCTGAAATGATTTTTAGTTCAGAAAAATCATCTATTTAATATTTTTAATCAATTTTTGTTAGTTTTAATCATAATTAAATCATAATAAATCCAATTTTTAATATTTTTGCACCAAAATTTTATACAAATTATTTCTGAATGTTTAGAATAGAAATATAATTTTTAAACTAATAATTCTTTAATTTTAATATTTTTAAATATTAAAGTTAAATTTTGACAATTTGTAATAAATAGAATTAATATTCTATTTTAAAGAAAAATAACTTTATAAAAATTATTTTTATACTTTAAACTCATTATTGTGACCATCTTAAATTCAAATTTTATAAAAAGATTTTTGTCTATTTATTTACTAAATTTCTCTCAATTGTCAAACATTTTTAATATTAATCAAACGAGCATTTATCCCCAATTCAAAGCTCTAGAACTTATACATTTGTAGACTAGATAGACTTAGACATATTTATTACCTTATTATAGGGTGATACTTGACACATTTGGGGAACACACTATTTTTCAAGAGATAACATTTTGCTAAGGTGAGTTTTACATAGCCCCTTTTCTATTTATCACCATTTTTGGGTGAAACATGTTACAACAATATTTATGCAATTCAATCATCAATGTGTCTATGTGTATTTCTATGTTGCATTATGTCTTGAACATGACTAGGGTAAGCACAATTCTAGCATAAACATTCATTAGCCAAACGGTATACATTGATAGATCTATTGGACTGACAATCCCACCCGGATATGTGCCTCCTACCAAGGTTACGTGGGTGTTTGTTACTGCAATATAAACGAGTGAACCATGAGCGTATGCGATGTACCACAATTACAACAAGTCACAAGGTTGATTATGCACTCGATTTACTTCTAGTATGTTTTTGCATATGGACTAGATGCCATGACACATGAATTGCACAACAATTTTATTCTATTATCAAACCTATGTAATTCTCACCAACTTTTGTTGACCCAAAATATTTTCAACTTAACATGTTTCAGGTTCTACTTGTTTGAAGATTTGCTTGAAGATACGTGCATAGTTTTATTCAATTTTGATGTACAAATTCTTAGAACAATTGTATGTAATTTATTTAAATTATTTAATGAAATTTATTATCTTTCCATGAGCTACTGAACAATCATCAATACGTGACATCCCGATGTTTCCGCCATCGGTTGGGGTGTTACAGTAAGTACTGTTCGGGCGATAGTAGCTACGTAATTCGGCTTCACTAGACCACAAGCATCACTATCAGGTGAGTTTTACTACTCTTTTTTCTCAAAAGCATGCGTCTCGGAATGAGACACTTTCTAAACCTTTTCATAGTCCGGTTTGGGACTACTTTTACACATCCTGGATTGGGGGTGCTATGATTCACGGGGTGAATCTGCTTTCACTACTTTTTGTTGTATGTCCTGATGAACTAAACCAACTCTATCATTGAAGTCCTTCTAAATACCGACTGAATTGCCGGGTGGGCAAGCGGGTTACTAGTTGATAGAGCTATTAGGTCTCACAAACCTCACATCGTGCTGGGAGCATGGGTGTGAACTATAACTTAACATATTATCATTGTTGATAGACAATGATGCAAGGCACTTTGCTCATTAATGTGGGATCTCGTTGTTTAGTAGTTCGGTATTAACGGTTTTAGTTGTCATGAGTGGGTTAGCTACCCCTGGCATGTGAATTGGCTATTTACTCGTTACGTGGTCTGGGATACCTACGCATTTACTTTACCTTGTGAACTCACCAACTTTATGTTGACCCACGAAATACATGCTTTTGCAGGTCACTGGTTTCGGAGCACGTGTAGGGCATGCATCATATAGCGTCATTGGATATGAACACTTAACTACTTTCGAATGTTTAATCAACTACTATGGTTTTAAGCGCGTTGTTTTGTGCAGACTATTTGGTTAACTATTTTCTTTAATATCGCTTTCGCAACTATTGAAATGTTTGATTATCTATAAACTTGTTTTACAATAATGAACTAAATGGTTTGGGCATTTAGAGTCGTTCATGTGACTTATGGCTATGGGATCCTGGTATGTCACATGCCTCGCGGTATAAACCACGCAGTGAAAATTTGAGAGTGTGACAGAATGGACCCGATGCCTAGCCCACACATCTCTTTTGAGCTATAATATGGTTCCAAGCAACCCGAATAACACTCACTCCACATGAAGTCTCTTCTGATCCTTTTCATATCTTTAGCATCATGAATAGGTGCCTTAAGCACCTTCCAAACCGATATTCGTTATGAGAGGTATTTTTAATTTCAAAGAAAAAAACTAAGTATAAAAAGACAACAAAGGGAAACTATTCAGAAATCTACCAATGTCATCTCAGGAACTAAGGCATTGTGTAACATAGCTAAGGCCTTTTCATCGTTTTCAACCTTTCCAAATCATCTTCATCATACATTGACTCAAGCTTCACCTTAGACTCAGTTTCTCCCTGTCTTCGTCTACCACGTAGGTAATTACAGTGGGTCCATTCTAAAAATGACCCCTTAACAACAACCAGGAATCCTGTTGCTTGTTCCTATGATATTGTCCAAGTCTTGATTCACATCAACATTGTCAGTTGTGTGAATTTGATTGTTAGGATCCATTTTTGTTGAAGCCATTGAAGCGAGCCTATGAATTGATTCAATAACTATGATACAAATTGTAAGTCCCAAAATCTTCAGGATATCACTCAAACTAACGATTGAATGCCAAAAATAAGACTGAAAGTAAAGAACACAAGAAGATTACAGAAAGTTTCTTGTATATTGCACACGAAGTCTAGCACCGTTTGGTACAAATACCCTCAACTTATTACAATGAAACACAAGAAAACCATCTACCTTCTAATGACTACAAAACCCCTTACATATAATAAAAGGAGGTAGTTTGTGTTTGTGGGCTGCACACACCAAACCGTACCCTCCTAAGCCCACGTAACAAGACCAAAACCCATGACAGTAGTACCCAAAACAAACTAGAACAAGACAAGCTTAAAGCTATACATACTCGACCTAACAAAACAATCTTTTGATTGATTTTAACCATGAAAAGATAATCCACGATTCAAGGTTCGAGTAATTCAACTTCTTCTCTACTTTTAATTTTTTTAAACTATTTTATAGATTCATTAATAGGAAACCATAATAAATCACATTAGAATAGCAGGTATATGGGTAACAAGTTGCGCTGTTACTCTCCGTCTTAAATTGCAAAACATACCCTGCCTTCAATTAAGCATTTTATTTCTTTTAGTTTTGTTCGAACCTAGCTTTAATTTTTATTCCTCTTTTTTATGTTTTTTCTTAGGTATCATGTTATTATTAATACATTTAGAGGGTGTTTGGGATTGCGTTTTGAAAATGCAGATAATCAGTTTTTAGCGTTTGGATTGCGTTTTGAAAACGCAGATAATCAGTTTTTTAGGCTACCAAAACGCAATAATCTATAAGCAGCTCCACCCCTGCTTTTCCAAAACGCATAATCTATTTTGAATAATCAATCCCAAACACCCCTTAGTTTCAAAATAATATCTTAATAATTTATAATTAATCACGTTTGAGAAAAAACAATGTTTTTCTTAAAAGATTAAAATATGTCTATTAATTCACTATTAGGCACGTTACCTTTATATTTATGGGTTTTTTTTTCTATTTACTAAAGCGAGTACATAAAATCCTTTAATTTTGAGAGGGCCTAAGGGCCTTTTTTACAACTTGTATCAGACACTTGAATCCACATGGCCGGCTATACATTCCTTGCATCAGGTTAGAAACTGAATCGATCCAGTTTTCTGTTGACCTAGTTTACTAGCTTTGACCTGACCCCAATAGTTACCACTCTTGGTCTGGATCACCACCCTCATTTACCACCACAAACCACCGAATATCTCTACAACACAAAATACACACTTAAAGCTGATATGAATACGAACCGAACACAAGGATCAGAGGTTTGGTTTTCCGGAATCTTAGTTGGACGTTGTGAACGTCACCAGAGATAACATTAAAATGTATGGATTCGTAATACCGTACCTAATGTGTCCGATCTTCACAACGTGGAACATGTCGATCAGTTTGAGTCTGCCGAAGTTTCGCCGGAATATCACCAGTACTCTAGTCCATCACTGCCTTCAGCTTTAACCCATCGGCGTCACTATCTCTATACCCTTTATTCTTACAAACCCATCAATGATCACCTATGACTTTGTTAGTGAAGAGACATGTACCTGCGCGTGCGCACAACCACACATCTCCAGTCACGTCAGCAGAGCTACAAAATAAGCATTCTAGAAACCTGCGCACGTTTCCTTGTACATGCCATCTATCAACCGACAAGGAAAAGGACATGCGGCTAATCAGAGGCCAACATTCTCTGCTCCACAATCTCTGGCAGGTACGAGGTACAGAAAAAGGAGAGAAAGGATGATTGCATAACATGTGGACCAATCACAGGAAGACAACAACCATGCTCCAACAGTTGTCTACCGTGTGGGACCCGCGCGGGACAGCTGTCATTCTCAATTCGACCAATCACAGGAAGGCTGCCAAGCCAATAAATACCCCTATCCCTCAAAGGAGAGGATTCATTCTGTTTCACAAACAAACACATACTTAGAGAATTATGTGATAGTTGAGAAAGATTGATTATAGTCGAAGCATTGTATGCGCTTATATTCGAGTACTTGTAATCTTCCTAGCAATAATTAATAAAATTATCCCTTCATTGTGCTCGTCTATATAGTTGTTAATCCTGTGTTTCTTCAGTCAGGGAACAACTACATTTTCCAGACTTCACCACCGCCACCCCGTTGCTCGCTTTGACTTAATCACAGGACTTCCCATTTCCCGATCTTCAATGTGTGGTATACGCCCCAGGTGAGTGGTGGCTGACGTCGTGAGTACAACTGAAGCCACCATCTGACTCCTTTTTGTCTCTCTAATTCCCGCCTCCTTCTCTCTATGAAAGTTGGGTGTATAAAATTTAGCATGAGATGTGATGGTTTTTGGGATTTTACCATTCCCCATTAGGTCTTTCATCCTAATCCATTAAATTACGCTAAAAGCTATTATATTTTCTTCATCCTTTTCAATTAAATAATACTTATTTATACCCTCATCATTATCTTTTTCTCTCTTATTCGCTCGCAATAACTTTAAAAAAAATAAAAAAATAAATACGCGACAACAATGTCACTCCAAATATACAGATGGACAATAGTTACTTTTTCTCATTTCTTAACTTAGGGATTGTTTGGCAACCTCTGCGCCATTAGGTGCTAAACCATTGGCTCCAAACCAGTAAGAGGCTTGATTTAGTTTTGCCTGACTAGTTAGTGTGGAGGAGGTGGTAGTGGGTTGAGGAGGTGGTGCATGAGTGGTCGATATAGGGTTATGAACACAGATAAATGATAAAGAGGTCAAATTTTCATTCCACATCATTTTGAAGCTTACTGGTTAAGAGGCTTAGTTGCAGATTCAGACGTGTTAAGTGAAACAAACACTAAATGCTGACTAGTTCATATGTAATCTCTTAATGAAATCATAAGAAACTACCAAACAGCCTCTTATAATCACTCACAACCACTTTTAAAATATTTAAAACTCACTCACAAAAATATTTAGGTCCTACTGTAAATGCTATTAATTGTGAGTTTCTTAAATGGGTTTTAGTAAACTACTAAATTTTAATGATTTTAATAATAATAATAATAAGGTAAATTTTGGAAGACAAATACTGAGTATAAGCAGTGTTATAGAACTTGTTAGGCGCTAGTCGGCCGATGGGTTCCGACAGGAGATTAATCAGGAGTAATTGGGATTAATCGGATTGAATTTTTATATATATTTTTCCAAATTTACACATATATAATGCTAATTTTATACCTTATATGTATAAATTTATAGGTTTATGAGCTAAATATAAATTAGTGAATATGGAATGGGGTAAATATTAAAATACCTAAACTTAAATAACCTTAATCACCTCCATTGTTCACCATATCCTGTTTTCCTCCTCATTCCTTCTTTCATTGTAAGGAACCATCATCCGCAACTAGGGTTCATGGAGTTTCATCAATTTTGCTTCTAAATTATGGAATATCATCCAATTTTGTGGTAAGAACTTATTTTATTTGCTCGATTTGCTTCAGTTTTGACCCGTTCGAATTCAATTTTTTACCTAATTTTGAGTTTTTTTAGGTCCAACTATTCGGTGATTAATCGCGACATTGATTAATTGAGTGATTAGCCCAATTAATTAGGTGATTAGGCCAAAATTAATTAATAAAGTGAGGACTAGTGATTAATTACCGATTAATCGGGATTTTTTCAACCTTAAGTTAATAACTATCGCATACAAGATCTGATTCGTTATCGTTTCTTTCGTCATGTATTATATTTTATTGTTTAATTTAAATCTAAATGTCAAACAACTAAACTAGATATTCACATGGCATGTTTTTATATATTTAAATATCATGTAACTTATTGAATAATTAATTAGATAGTTCGGGAATAAATTTAACATCCTTGCGACATCTAAATCTTAGGGAAAATTGATAGTAAATGGAAAATTTTGGCATTAACTTTGCGTACAGAATTCACGACTGAAGAAACACCGATCTAACAATCAGAATATAGTGGTATTAGTATGTAGATACAAGAAAGGACGTGATCCTCATTAAACAATAAGACGAATACAAGACGCTAATCCAGACTATTACAGAGTTTCGACTATAATCTATCTCTCACAGCTATATAGTATGTATTCTCACTCGCCGATCTGATCCCTTCTTCTGATGACGAAGGGGGGGGGGGGGTATTTTATAGGCCCCTAAGGTGGTCAGTGATTGGCTGTGAGGGAATGACAGCTGCCTTGTACTATTACGACCGTTGTCATTCTTTGCGCTGTCGCTCTGTGGTTGGTCCACGTGTCCTGCTATCGTCCTTTCTGTCCTTTTCTATACCTCGTACCTGCAGGAGATCGTGGAGCAGGGAATAAACGCCTCTGATTGGCCACATGTCCCTGCTCTTGTCGGGTGACACCTGTCTTTTGTTTAAGTGGCGTGCGCCGTCTTCTAGAACTCCACGTCATATTGTTGTGTTCACGTGTGTGTGAGTGTAAGTCGCGCGCACGCGCGGGTACATATCTCTTCAAGCCCCCTAGTCTAGTGTGTTGTATGCGTAGCATGCGAGACGCTGGACTTAGTAAGGTAGAAGTGTCAATGCGGGCGGTTTTTGCGCTTCGCCCTGATTTCTGGCATTTATGCACGGCGTCTTGCAAGTGGTAAGGTTGCGGACGTCTGTAATTAATGCTCACATGAATATTGTCAGTCCGGGCGTATGAAGTGGCGGGTTGGTAGCCGAAACGTTCCTGACGGTTGTACAGTGTCAGAGACGTGGTGGGGGCCGCCTAGTCGGTTCGAGTGCTTTTTCTCTTTCTTCCTGTGACGTGTAATTTTCTGATTGGTTGGGCCTTTCATATTCAAAAAACCGTCAGACCACGTGTGATCTCCCTATTTAATCCCCCTTTTCCATCCGTTTCTTTTTTACTTTCTTTCCAAGTACTCTTTCTAATTTCTTCTCCATTGTTCATCAGTTTGTTCATCTTTTTACTGTTTATTTGCATCCGAAGGGCGGTTTAACGCGTACAGATGGAGCATATTACGAATATCCCGAAGAAAAAACGTAGAGGTTCTAGGAGAGGAGATGATGGTTCAAAGAAGGGGCCGCCTCATGCTAACGAGGTCACGACCGTCTGGGGGAGGGATGAATTTAGGAAGTTCCGGCGGGAGTATGGGTTCCCCTCCTCGTATGGTGTGGAGGTACCTGCTCCTGACAAAACAATCCTTGAGCCTCCTGTGGGGAAAGTTGGGTTATATGCTGCATATTTCCGGGACTGCAATTTTAGGGTCCCTATAACCCGGTTTCTTGGCACCTTTGTGCGGGCTGTGGGGGTTCATATTAACCAGATCCATCCTGGTTTGATGTCTAGACTCATGTTCATTGAGTTTTGTTGCCATGCTCACAAGATTGAACCTTTGGTGGACATGTTTTATGTTTTTTATAGTTTAAGATTTGTGGAAGTTGGCTTTCCTGCAGGCCGCGCGCTGGGGTGCCTGCATGTGCTGGGGTAGGCGTGAAAAGCTTTCGCGAGTGGAAACCTAAGTTTTTATAGATCAATCAAGGGGTTATCCCCATAGAGATGGGTCAGCTGGATCCGACTGAGGGGATAGGGAAGGTTGTGCTGATCGACAATAAGGAGCATGAGTGGTTCAAGACTCTTACCAGTCATCCTGTGGACCTTTGTGAGATCCCAGAGACTGGGTTGGTGATGGCTGGGATGAGCGTCAAGTATGATGTGAAAGGCCGCAATCCGCATCTCACTCAGGATGGGAAAGGTTAGTTGGCGTTTTTGTTGTTGTTACTTGTTGCGCACCCTTTGTGTGTTGTCGTTAATTCGCCCTTTGGTATGTTTCGTTTGCAGATGTCAAGAATTTGTATGACATGTTGTTGGGCGGTGACAACATGGGCTTCGCCTTTAGGGAGCTGGCGGAGGATGAATTATACATCCTAGAGAAGGCGTGGGACACGTTGATTCGTCCCCAGCTGGATGTGGAGGCGCGGGAGCAGGCCCCGCTGCAGTTGCTGATAACTGAAGCAGGTGAGTCCTCGCCACCTTTTGATAATCCTTCGCCCGTCAACATGTTCATGCGGACGGGCTTTCCTTTAATTATTATATCTAGTGATGAGTCGTCTGACTCATCGGGGTTCTTCTCTCCGCGTCCGTCGTCCGCAGGCACTCATGGACCTCAATCGCCGCCTGCGCGTGTTGAGAATGATAGCGATGAGGAAACTGATGATGATGACTTTCTTGTCCATCGTATCACCAAGCCGCAGTCAGGGGCAGTCGGAGGTGAAGATTGTTATTTCGTTCTTAACCACGAAGTGGTTAATAAATATTTTGAAAATTACCACCCTTTTGAACGAAGCTACGTTGAACTTTCAGATGCGTTCGTTCAAGGAGAGTCGGTGGTGAAGTTAACCGAGGAAGTGCAGGGCGCGATGGTGACAAAGCCTGTTTCAGCGGAGGCAGCGGAGACTGGTCCTATTGCTGCTGATGTGCCCCATCAGAAAAAGCGGTCTAGGCGTGCTGGAACTAAAGGCAAGAAGGCTGTGGAAGATTTGACACCTCCTGTTGAGAAGAGGGTGAAATTAGATGATCTTATGCACTCCGCAGAAGATAGCTTGTTGGGTAAGTGCTCGTGCTTCTTTTCTTATCTTTCTGTACTATGATTGTTGTTATTAACTTGTCGTCGTTCTATTTCTGCAGCGGATTTGCTGAATGTTAATGTGTCAGAGAACATATCGACGGCCCCGTTTGCTGAAGGGTTTAACCTTGGCCCTTTGGGGCAGGCATCTCCAAACCAACAAATTCAGGAGCTTGTTCGCACTGCAGTGCAAGACAACGTTTTGGTGACATCTTCTCCAGTGCATCAGTCATCACCTATCCGCCAGCCCACGCCTGTGCGTCAGCCTACTCCTCCGCGGCAGCCGACACCTGCGCGCCTGCCTACCCCACCTCAGGATATGTTAGAGGGTGGCTCTGGGCGGATGTCGCCCACTTACGTGAGCGAGGGTTATGGGCGGGATATTGACATGACTGTGGATGATGATGATGAGAATGAGAAGAGGGTGACTACCGAGCCTGGTCGTAGCTTTTCGAGTGCCCCTCGCCTTGGGGGTGGTGAGTCGTCCGCTGGCATTTTTGTGCCCAACTGGACATTGACGCCAGCCACCCGATTTCTTGACGTGGAGGATTGCCACCAGTTTTTGGCTAATCTTGTCCCTCCCGGGGAGCGTGAGCATCAGGCCACTCGTTCACGAGGTGAGCTCATGGACGACCATATTATGAGTATGGCAAACATGTTGTCTACCTCCACTGAGATTGTGCGTGAGTGGGGGTCTATGGCTCATGACCGTAACAGATTCCACCAAGAGTTGAAGCGCGTGACTGATGAGCGCGACCAGATACACCACGAGCTGAAGCGTGCGAAGTGGGATGCTGTTACTTTCCGTGAGGAGCGGGACAAGATTCAGGGGCAGTTGTCTGAAAGAGAGCAACAATGGAAGATTGCCTGTGCCAAGACGAATGCCAAGATGGAGGCGTCCGCTAAACGAATCAGTGAGGCTGGCGCGCAGAATGAAGAGATCTCTAAGGAGTTGGCCCGGATGGAGAGGCTCGTGAAGCAGCATTATAACAAGTTGCTTGAGTCTCACGATTTGTTGAGGGAGAAGGACGAGGAGATCGCGCATCTGAAGGCGGCGAAGGAGGAGACGGATAAACAGAATCTGGAGTTGCAGCAGCAGAATCTTGACCTCGAGGGGGAGCTGTTGGATACTCGTGAAGAGGTACGCTTGGCGCAGAGCGATCGTGAGTGGTTGCTCACCAACTGCGTTCCTGAGGTTTGTTTTTGTCTCTTACCTTTGTGTCTTTTCCTTTAACAGCCTTTGATATTTGTGCTGAGTTTTTGTTCTTTATGCTTGTGTAGGTGGCTTATTATGTGAAGAATTGTGACCAGATGCGCCAGGCTGTGGCGGCAGTGAATGCTGCCGCGAAGCTGGTGGGGCGCAAAGCTGGGTTTCTGGAGGGTTACCAACATGCCAAGGACGGCAAAGCCCTAGAGCAGTTCGCGTTACATGGGCAAGACCTTGATGCCGTTTTTGCGAAGAAAGCTGCCGCCTTTGATGGATTAAAGTACGAGCAGGTTGATTTCGTTGTTGGCCATCGCGACCGGCCATCTTGTTATGAGTTGAAGGAGTCTTTTGACAAGCAAGGCCTTACTCACACGCGGCGCGACTACGCCCTTAGGAAAGCCAAGGCAGCAGATGCGACTTCGGTGAGCAACCTGAGGCTAGTGAGAAGTTGGACTTGTCTGGGTCTGAAGAGGATGATGAATACAGCGATACGTCCTCTGAGTTTAAAGATTGAAGCCTGCTGTTGCTTTATTTTGCTTTTTATTTGTAAATGATTTCAACATCTTTAATGTCTTATGTTGTACTTGAAACCTTTTCCTCTGGTAAAAATGTGGTTGTTTAATATTTCTTGTTCAAGTTTATTGTTTCGCGCTACTTTTGAGTACATGGCCTAACATAAGTTATATTATGTGCACACGACTAACTTGTTTCGCGCGCTGTACTTTAAACATATAAACATTTGGCTTGCCGATACTTAGTGCGATTTGCTTAAGACATTGTATCTTAACCATACAATGTTTATGTTGCGTGTTGTATCTTAACCATACAACGCGTAGTTTGGGGAATTGCAGGTTAACAAAGCAATTTAGTTCAGACATTGTATCTTAGCCAAACAATGTTTGGGTTGCGCGTTGTATCTTAACCATACAACGCGCGGTTTAAGGGAATTGCAGATTAACAATGCAATTTTAGTTTGGACATTGTATCTTAGCCATACAATATTTGGGTTGCGCGTTGCATCTTAACCATACAACGCGTAGTTTTAAGGGAATTGCAGATTAACAATGCAATTTTAGTTTGGACATTGTATCTTAGCCATACAATGTTTGGGTTGCGCGTTGCATCTTAACCATATAACGCACAGTTTAAGGGAATTGCAGATTAACAATGCAATTTTAGTTTGGACATTGTATCTTAGCCATACAATGTTTGGGTTTTGCGTTGTATCTTAACCATACAACGCGCAGTTTAAAGGAATTGCAGATTAACAATGCAATTTTAGTTTGGACTTTTAGATTGCCGCTTTTGAAGTGTGCTTAGTTCGCTTTATTTGTCATGTGGTATCTTGAATGAGTGTTTATAGGACGAAGTGCGTATAAAGCAAAGAAATTTCCAGATTTCATTCCACTAAATGGCGCAACGGCCTTCATTACAAATGGGGATACTATTTCATGTAGCACTTTCTTAATTGAGCGGCGTTCCATTTTCGGGGAACGGGCTTGTCGTCTAGGGTTGATAGCTTGTAGGCTCCCTTGCCAATTACTTCTGTGACACGGTATGGTCCCTCCTAAGTGGGGGCCAGTTTTCCTTTGGTATTGCGCTGCTGGCTTCATTGTTTCTAAAGACGAAGTCCCCCATGCGGAAGGTGTGAGGCTTGACTTTTGCATTATAGTACTTCTCCAACTGTTGTTTGTAATTCGCCTCTCTTGCCGCTGCTCGTTCACGGCGTGTTTCTGCCAAATCCATGTTGATGCGCAGTTCTTGATCATTGTTCGTCTGGGTTGCTGAGAGGACTCTTGCGGACGGGCATCCAATCTCTGCGGGTATCAGAGCCGTATGTTAGGCTGAACGGGGTCTCACCGGTGCTCGTTTTTGTTAATGTGCGATTAGCCCATAGCACGCTCGGCAGTTCTTCCGCCCAGGCCTTCCCTTTGGTACCCAGTCTTGATTTGATTCCTTCCACTATGCTTCGGTTCGCGCATTCGACTTGGCCATTGCCTTGCGGGTGTGCGACCGAGGTGAACGTGGGTTGGATGTGCAGGTCCGCGTACCATTTCAGCAGTCCTTTGTCCGCAAATTGGGTCCCGTTGTCTGTGACGATCGTCATGGGTAACCCAAAACGACAGATGATGAACTCCCAAACAAACTTTTTAACATGACCGGCCGTGATCTCAGCGAGTGGTTTAGCTTCAACCCATTTCATGAAGTAATCAATTGCGACTATCAGGTATCGTCTCTTCCCCGTCGTCATTGGGAATGGTCCCACAATATCGATAGCCCACTTCTGGAATGGCCACGCTGAGGTTACTGGGATAAGGTCGTTTTTGGGCCGCAAGGTGTTGGGAGCATGACGTTGGCAAGAATCACATTTGCGGATGATCTTTAGCGCATCCAGATGCATGCCCAGTCAATAGTATCCTGCATTCATAATTTTTGCGACCACCATGCGTGGCCCAGCATGTATTCCACATATCCCTTCATGTATCTCTCGCACTAGGTAATCTGCATCGACTGCATCCACACATCGCAGTAGTGGCCCTAGATATGACTTCCGATAGAGCACCCCGTCTTGTATCTAGTACTGTAGGGCTTTGTGCTGTATCTTCCTAGCTTCGGTGCGTTGCTCAGGCAACGCGCCGGTGGTGAGGTAAGAAACTATCGGGGTCATCCAGCTGTCAACACCCGTTTGTATTACATTCACCTCTTTGGGTGGAACAGACGGTTCGTTCAAGGTTTCAATTCGGACTTCTTTTGCTAAATGGCTAAAGCTTGTAGAAGCCATTTTGCTTAGAGCGTCCGCCGGCTTGTTTTGACTGCGTTTAATGTGGTCGATGGTGCAGCTAGGAAAGTTGGCCATGAGCTCTTTAGCGCGTTGGAGATACATGATCATTGAGGGTTCTTTCGCTTCATATTTCCCTGTAATATGGCCCGCCACCAGCATTGAATCGACATGTGCGAAGATGTGTTTGGCGCCCAGCTTTTGCACGATGCGCAGGCCGGCGAGGAAAGTTTCGTATTCAGCTTCGTTGTTGGTGGCCTTAAATTCGAGTCTGATTGCATAAGTGAACTCCGCGCCATCCGGACTAACTAGGCAGATTCCTGCGCCTACACCATCTTCGTTTGAGGCCCCGTCTGTGTAAAGATTCCAGATAGCCTTTTCGTCGCATGGTGGTTGCGGGTCTTGCTCTGCTTTGCATTCTTCGATTTTTTCTTGAGGTACCTCCGCTATGAAATATGTTAGTATCTGTCCTTTAATCGCTGGGCGTGTCTTGTAGTAAATGGTGTGTTCGCCCAGTTCGATGGCCCACTTTGCCAGTCTCCCGGAGACTTCTAGTTTGGACAGGACATTGTTCAGCTTGTAGTCGCTCAGCACATTGATGGGATGGCCCTGGAAATATCTGCGCAATCTTCGCGACGCGTGCACGAGAGCTAAGACTAGCTTTTCCATGGTGGTGTACCTGATTTCTGCATCTGTCAGGATCCTGCTGATATAATAGATGGGCGTCTGCACCAGTTTTCTGTCCACCATCAGTACCGCGCTCACCGCTTGCTCTGTCGCGCAGAGATACATTGTCAGTGGCTCCCTTGGGAGCGGGGCGGTGAGTGTTGGTAAGTCCATCAGACACTCTTTCATTTCTTGGAAAGCCTTCTCCGCTTCTGCGGTCCACTTGAAATGATTCTTTTTCAGGCAATTCTTTAATGTTTCGATGAATGAGATTGATTTGCTTGCATGGTGTGACAGGAAACGGTTGATTGCGACCAGACGTCCATTCAGTGTTTAAACCTCTTTTAGCGTGGATGGGGAAGGCATTTGCGCAATGGCTTGTATTTTTTCAGGATTCGGTCGGAAACCGTCTTTGGTGACCACAATGCCAAGGAACTTTCCTTCTTCCATCCCAAACGCGCACTTGCTTGGGTTCAGCTTCATACAGATTTCTTTCAAATGTTTGAAGGTTTCTTCGATATCTTTCAACATTTGATCCTCTTCCTTGCTCTTGATGACCAGGTCATCCACATAGACTTCCAGGTTCTTCCCTATCTGTTTGGCGAATGCGCGATCCATTAACCGTTGGTATGTAGCTCCCGCATTTTTTAGGCCAAATGGCATCTTGGTGTAACAGAAGACTCCCTTGTCAGTGCGGAAAGCTGTTTTGTCTTCATCTTCTAGCGCCATCTGGATTTGATGATACCCTTTGTAGGCATCCAGGAAGCATTTGAATCGGAAGGGCGCTAGGGAGTCAATCTTCAAATCGATTTCTGGCAGCGGGTAGCAGTCTTTGGGACATGCTTTGTTGAGGTCTGTGTAATCAACACACATCCTCCAGCCGCCATTGCTTTTCTTGACCATTACAGGGTTGGCAACCCAGGTTTGATATCTTGTTTCCCTCAAGATTCCAGCTTTTAACAGCTCTCCTACTTGTTCGTTCATCGCTTGTGTTTTTTCAGCATCCATGCTTCGTCGCTTTTGCGCGATGGGTTTGACTGAGCGATATGTGTTGAGCTAAACCTGAGAATACAGGCGTTCACCCTTCCAGATTGCACGTTCACCCTTCCAGATTGCACGTGTTCGTTATTTAAAAACTAGAACTTCGACGAGATCTCAAGGTGGTTCAGGCTAAACCTGAGAATTGTCCTATTAGTCTAAGAGTAGATCTTGTGATGGAGAGCAATCTTCTTGTAGGGATTGAAGTAGGGATAAGAAGTGGGAGGGAGATAGAGATTAGAAACAAGTAGGGTTGCAAATAAAAGGAGCAAGTACTGATTATAATCCTATGGTTATAGACTAGATTATTTTTCTAATAACCTAATTCCCTATAACCATGGCTGTGACACCCCAGGAACACACCTCATCAGGGACGATGAGACTCTAACAGGGGGTGAATGTGACACCCCAGGAAATCCCACATCGGCCGTGGCCAGGAGAGATCCTTGGTTCATAAGTAATGTCTTGCCTCTTAAATCACCAACGCGTTTTGGGCTTAATGTTAGTGGATGAGAGGAGAACTCCACAGTTAAGCGTGCTCAGGTGGGAGAAATTCCAGGATGGGTGACCTCCTGGGAAGTCTCCACTGGGCAAACAAAAACAAATCCGTGAGCTCTGGATGGGCGACCCATCGGGCAAAGCGGACAATATTGGTGGTGAGAGAGGCGGGGTGTTACAGATGGTATCAGAGCCACTCCTGTGCCGTTCGGGATGGTGGGTGCACACCTCATCAGGGACGATGAGACACTAACAGGGGGTGAATGTGACACCCCAGGAACACACCTCATCAGGGACGATGATACTCTAACAGGGGGTGAATGTGACACCCCAGGAAATCCCACATCGGCCGTGGCCAGGAGAGATCCTTGGTTCATAAGTAATGTCTTGCCTCTTAAATCACCAACGCGTTTTGGGCTTAATGTTAGTGGATGAGAGGAGAACTCCACAGTTAAGCGTGCTCAGGTGGGAGAAATTCCAGGATGGGTGACCTCCTGGGAAGTCTCCACTGGGCAACCAAAAACAAATCCGTGAGCTCTGGATGGGCGACCCATCGGGGCAAAGCGGACAATATTGGTGGTGAGAGAGGCGGGGTGTTACAATGGCTCTGATACCAATCTGTAACACCCCAACCGATGGCGGAAACATTGAGGTGTCACGTAAGAATGAGTATACAGTAGCACATGGTATTCAAGTTTTAATTGAAATTTATTTAAAGTAAAATATCCAAAATTGAAAATACATAACAAGTCTTGAATGAAATTCTAATACATCAAAAGCCAAACAAAGCATAAACTTCAAATTGTCTCCTCATGCTAACTCTCTAGACTTCAATCATCATTATTTCCTGTTGAGTTGTAAAAACGGGGGGGTCAACTAGAAGTTGGTGAGAATACATAAGCCATGTCAAGCAATTAAGTTTAAGAATAAAAGTTTAGCAATTCATATGTCTATCGTAAGTTTAAGTCTACATGAATAAACATGAAGTGTTGAATTCACATAATCAAACCTCCGACTAGTTTAGGTCCATCCCGTCATCCACGGTTCACCTTAATATTATGTTGGAACGATAACAATCACCCGCGCTCCCCATAAAAGATGGTCAACGAATCTAGGTGGGATTGTCAATCCAATAGATCTATTATTGAGTATCGCCGGCTTGGCCATAGCTAATGATTATGTATTGTTGAAGCGAGTCTAACTGTTGTTGTTTTCTAAATCATGAGGCATTTAAATTTTACAACTAGACATGTATGTAGAATTGCTTAAGTATAATGTTGCAAGTATAAAGAATTGCATAAACATGGTTACGTAAACTCACATTGGCTAAGGTGAATTATCCTCTAAGTGTTGTGAATGTATGCGAGGCGAATCCCAAAGACTCAACAACGTAGCTAGTCCAAATTGAAGAAATAAAAAAAACGAAAAAGAAAGAATATCAAGCTTCCAATTGTAGAAGTAATAGACTATAGAAGAAAGGTATGAGGGAAAGTTTAATCGGATTGAAACAATCGATTTAGAGGTGCCAAGTATAATGGGTCATAGGTGTGTTTTTATACTAGTTTTGGATTCAATTAGCCATTAAAATTGGTCAACACCATAAAGTAAGGTTTTATGATGAATTGACTATTTGACTAAGACTTTGACTAGGACTTTGACCAGGACTTTGACTGTTTGACTAAGACTTTGACTCCAAGAATTATGTTGTCAAGACTTTGACTCTTGACTCAAGGCTTTATTTTGAAATGAATTTATATCTTCATTGTTTGAGATTATAAATGTAATTGGAAAAATGATTAGCTTTAAATAAGAAATAAAAAAAATCATTAGTTTGAATTAGAAAATAAAAAAAAACACCGTCTTATAAAATGACGATTTTATAAATAGAATTAGGATAGGACATATGTCATGATTGAAGATTTTTTTTTGAACTTAGAAAAATAGAGTGCACGGATAAAAATAAGAATACTTAGAAATAAATTAGACTTTATATCATGGATCGGGAAATACTTTAATGCAAAATAAATGGGAAAATTCGTGAGGTTACAGTCTCCCCTACTTTTAGAAACTTCATCCCGAAGTTATAAAAAAAACACCGGGTTGACAGTGATTGGGTAGTAATTAGGGCAACTGTGGTTTGGAAAATTTGTGTTATGACATGACATGAATTTATAGGTAACAGAATAAACTATTTCGAATAATTTGGTAAGAGGTTTGATAGGTGTGGGTTTTAAGGGTTGGATTAGGTTCGTCTAAAATAGCAAGGAGAATAAGAATCTAGCAAAACACTAAACTTTAAGTTTTAGGAATCTTAAAAAGAAATGCATGAGTTAATTGACTATAGAAATACTAAACAGGTAACTAGAGTTTATAATTGGTTATCTACCAAAAACCTTGATAGAATTTCACACTACCTTAACGTACCTGTAAATTCATGATTACGTTCCGGACCGTAATCACCAATTTACCTTACGTTAGGGTTTTGTGTCCTTCTATGACTCTAAACACACATGTAAGTAATGCAAAATAACCTTGTGATTGAATCGTATACAATGTATCCAAAAATGAGTCCAACTGTTGAGTAGGAATAAGACTTCTACCAGTCAGTGAGTAAGAACCTCTACCGATTGTTGAGCAGGTACGATAGCCTCTACCAGTCGTTGAGCAGGTTGTAGGTCCTCTACCAACTGTTGAGCAGGCATGATGACCTCTACCAATTGTTGAGTAGGTTATTTGGTACTCTACTAACTGTTGAGCAAGTACTTCATCCTCTATTAGTTGTTTGATTAAGTGTACCAATTATTACACACATAAATTGCAAATTGATAATACATACATGTAAGCAAGTTTGTAAATGCATCGAGTATCAAGTATAGCATAGAGTTGCCCTAGACAAGGTTAATGACTCTAGGTGTGTTTGTAGCAAATAGTTTATTTTCCATGCTTTCAAGTATCATGAATAATCAAATGTTCAAGTAGATAAAAAAATCCTCATGTATGATAGTTTGGTTGTCATAGGTATCTAGTTCATGTTTGAGAAGGTGAAGGATATGAATCTAATTCTTGAGAGGAAAAATCTTGAAGCAGAATCAAGGTTGTAAGAGATAGTGAATGTGAAAATAGTTGATAAAGAGTTTATTTTATAGTAAGGAGATTGTATAGCAGTGTAAATTTTGGGGTCTGGATCAAAGGTCATAGTCAAGTGTATAAGAAAACATGATTGTGGTATATGCCAAAATTTGAACAAGTTGAAAATGAGTGAGTGTCGATGGAGAATTTAGAGACTAGATATTATCCTTATGGAAAAAAAAAATTTATTTTCAAAATTGGTTTTGTACATAAAGCAAATGTTGTTAAATAGTACAAGCTAAGTGGGCTTTGATTAAAATATTCCCGTTAGTTGGAGATTTCAAACATGACATTAGGTTTTGAAGATCAAGGTTCTATTAAGTGATTTTTAATAGTTTAAAGCATTTATATAGAAAATCGTTTGTTACGTCAATAAATAAACAATTGAGTTTAAGTTTGAGGACATCTTTTGACAAAAATATGTACTTTGTAAAGTTTCTAGGTAATGAAAATACAACAAGATTTAGAAATCTTTAGTTTTGTGCTAGGGTATACTCAGGTTATGAGATTACAGTTTTAAAATATGTAACGTGCTGATAAAAACAATAATATGATTTGGGTAGGGTGTTGAAAAACAATCAAACAATTGGCTAAGATGGTAAGATGAAGTGTGATTGTGAAATCCATATATGATTAAGCTGTAAAATTTTGAGATTTTAGAGCTTAGTTTTAAGAAAAGTGAGTGTAATCATTTATTCATTAATTAAAACGAATAAACGAAAACGTTGACTTATCAAAGTTTCTAAATTCTAATAACATAGTGAAGACATGCTTTAGCCTATAAGTGAACACTCATCCCAAGAATTCCCAGGTAGGCATCCGGGTCCCTCGTCTGATTGGGATTTATGCGCAATGCCAGTCCTAGACAGAAAACTCAGAATACAGGCGTTCACCCTTCCAGATTGCACGTGTTCGTTATTTAAAAACTAGAACTTCGACGAGATCTCAAGGTGGTTCAGGCTAAACCTGAGAATTGTCCTATTAGTCTAAGAGTAGATCTTGTGATGGAGAGCAATCTTCTTGTAGGGATTGAAGTAGGGATAAGAAGTGGGAGGGAGATAGAGATTAGAAACAAGTAGGGTTGCAAATAAAAGGAGCAAGTACTGATTATAATCCTATGGTTATAGACTAGATTATTTTTCTAATAACCTAATTCCCTATAACCATGGCTCTGATACCAATCTGTAACACCCCAACCGATGGCGGAAACATTGAGGTGTCACGTAAGAATGAGTATACAGTAGCACATGGTATTCAAGTTTTAATTGAAATTTATTTAAAGTAAAATATCCAAAATTGAAAATACATAACAAGTCTTGAATGAAATTCTAATACATCAAAAGCCAAACAAAGCATAAACTTCAAATTGTCTCCTCATGCTAACTCTCTAGACATCAATCATCATTATTTCCTGTTGAGTTGTAAAAATGGGGGGGTCAACTAGAAGTTGGTGAGAATACATAATCCATGTCAAGCAATTAAGTTTAAGAATAAAAGTTTAGCAATTCATATGTCTATCGTAAGTTTAAGTCTACATGAATAAACATGAAGTGTTGAATGCACATAATCAAACCTCCGACTAGTTTAGGTCCATCCCGTCATCCACGGTTCACCTTAATATTATGTTGGAACGATAACAATCACCCGCACTCCCCATAAAAGATGGTCAACGAATCTAGGTGGGATTGTCAATCCAATAGATCTATTATTGAGTATCGCCGGCTTGGCCATAGCTAATGATTATGTATTGTTGAAGCTAGTCTAACTGTTGTTATTCTCTAAATCATGAGGCATTTAAAGTTTACAACTAGACATGTGTGTAGAATTGCTTAAGTATAATGTTGCAAGTATAAAGAATTGCATAAACATGGTTACGTAAACTCACATTGGCTAAGGTGAATTATCCTCTAAGTGTTGTGAATGTATGCGAGGCGAATCCCAAAGACTCAACAACGTAGCTAGTCCAAATTGAAGAAATAAAAAAAAAACGAAAAAGAAAGAATATCAAGCTTCCAATTGTAGAAGTAATAGACTATAGAAGAAAGGTACGAGGGAATGTTTAATCGGATTGAAACAATCGATTTAGAGGTGCCAAGTATAATGTGTCACACCCTCAAAATCCACTTGCGGAGTTTTACCGCGAGGCGCATGACAAACCAGGATCCAAACCAACGATCACAATAAACAAGTCTAACATGAACATAATGCAATTTCAAAACAATGTTTAAAATCCCCGTTTACAGCGGAAGCTTATTCAAAATAATTATTCAATAATAAACCAATGTTCAACATTTGTAAAATCATGCAACTCTAGCTAGACGCCGTGCAGACGCGTGCGCCCTAGTTCCATTGTGCTACCTTAGCGACCTGAGAAAACATGTAAAAGTTTACGTCAGCACAAAAATGCTGGTGAGTTTACAGGTTTTGTAATCCAAGTACCAAGTCCACCTGTCCATACTATAACAAATCGAAAACCAGTGTACGCTAGCTAGGCGTATGTTTATTACTACCACGATTGGAAAACCATTACTAACTCGAATACCAAATGTGTGCCCGATGTAGTAACCCTATTGTTCCTGTTGTTCCTGTTTGAGACAATATGCACCCGCCGACCCTCCAAGTCGACGAGCGGGGTTGGTCACTCCCAATAGCGCTATTCACATTTCCCCGTTGTGCAAACCCGCACATTCATGGTTCCCCCGGGACTTCCAAAGATCGTGTAGTACACAATAGAAACCCATAGTATGACAGTAGTTACCAAATAATCGTTTTAACACATGTTTTCTCCCCCGAAAATATGAAACCAGTTTAAAAGAGGGGCCGTAAACTCACCTTAAGTTGCGTTACTCCTTAACCCGAGTAAACTCAGCTGCTATGCTAGTCCCGTAAAGTGGCGACCTAACATATGACAGTTACAAGTACTTAGACTAATAACCCGCAGGTTAATTAGTCCCTAGATGTCCAGACCATAACCAAGTTCGTTTGAAAACACCGTGACTGTTTAACTGACCCAAAGTACAAGACTCGACATCCCATTGGTGACCCGAGACCTCCCGTGTTATGTTTACGCTCTCAAACATGAAATCATGCAATCACACTTAACATACGTTAACGCACACCAAGTTACAACACATAGTTCACGTATCACCGAATTACATCCAAACATATGTTACCAAGTTGTTAGATATGTTACGGGGTTCCTAGCATGTTACTATATGTCAAATCGGGTCTCGGAATGCTAATTTACACTTACAGCAGCAGTACACGCGATTAGGAAAAGTAAACTAGCATTTAGGACTGATTGCATATAAAAACTAGCAATCAGGGCTGATTGCATATAAAAACTAGCAATTAGGGCTGATTGCATGTAAAAACTAGCAATTAGGGCTGATTGCATGTAAAAACTAGCAATCAGGGCTGATTGCATGTAAAAACTAGCAATTAGGGCTACTCGCATGTAAAAACTAGCGATTAGGCCCTAATCGCATGAAAAACTGGCGATTGGCCTCCTAATCGCCTCTAACATAGGCGATTAGGATTGCTAATCGCCTGTAACCTTGCTGTTCCAGTTTTTCGCGCGTTTAACGCTCCAAATCAGATCCAGAACGTGTGTAACTACCCAATATCATCCCAAACACTATTCTAAACATGTTTCAACTAAAACCCTTCGTTTTGCCTCGTATTATCAGCCCTGCATGCAATCACGTAATCCAAACACCATTCACATAGCATGCAATCATCATACTAACATGCGTAACTATAACCCTAATATTCAATTCTCAGATTTTATCATCATAATATCATTATTATTCTGATCTAACAATAATAACATATCATTCATTCACCTTGAATCATAAAAACCCTAGCTTTCTAATCATAAACACACATAACACATGTATACTAGTTAGAATCCGATTATCAATACTTATTAACGATTTTCAGAAAGCTTTTCCATTTTAGAACAGGTCTGGACCATTAGGGATTGATTAAAAACGTTTATAAAGATTCATGGATGGAAACCAAACCTTAGAATTGTGAAAGAATGAAGGATTAAGCTTGAAACCTTGTGTTTTGATCAAAAATCGCGTTCCAGAGGTTGTGTGTGTGTTGGGGCAGGTTATGGGACGACTAGGGTTTGTATAATGAAGTTTATGAGGTCAAGTATGGTATTTATAGTCGTTTTTAGTCGTCTAGCACGTAACACGCGATTATGCAGCTTTACACGCGATCAGGAAGCCTAATCGCATGTAAGTTCATGCGATTGGGGCCTAATCGCATGAACAGTCATGCGATCAGTCCCCTACTCGCCCCATATGATGCCTACTCGCCTCCCTTATGGGCGATTAGGCTTCCCTAATCGCCTATAGGGGCTGGTTTCGTGCGTTTTGTGCGTTAAACCCCGTTTTAACATATGTTAACACATATTCACATACCGACAAGTCACATAATGATTGTAAACACATAACACATGTAAATACACATATTCACCCTCGTTCACCAATTCCCGGGACTCGAGACTCGTATGTTCCGTATGCCCTGACGATCCTACAAATCGTCACCGTTTGTACACTTGGTTAAGGACCGACATCTAATGAACCTCTAGACCAACATCCAATGATCCTCTAGACTAAACCGATAGTTCCCGAACCATAACCCGACTTAACTAACCCAGTTAAGTACAATATACGCGTGACTCGCTAAGGTAGACTTTCATCTAGACAACGTTGTTAACCAGAATTTGCCGGGTGTCACATCATCCCCACGTTAAAAGAATTTTCGTCCCGAAAATTGCACAACTACCAAAAGAACAAAAGAAATAACGAAGGGAACAAACAAAAGATAGAAACCAAAAGAGAGATTTACCCGAGTTGTCACATCATCCCCACGTTAAAAGGAATCTCGCCCCGAGATTCATTCAGCTGCAGAAGAGACATATCTCGACTCGAACGCTTCCTTAGGAAAGAGATGAGGATATTTAGACTTCATCTGATCCTCCCGTTCCCACGTATACTCTGGTCCCCGGTTCGAGTTCCACCGAACCTTAACGATACGAATCTTGCTGTGACGTAGGCTACGAATCTTGTAATCCAGAATCTCCACAGGTTCTTCCACAATCCGAAGACGATCATCAACCTTGATCTCTTCCAGTGGAACGATGAGAGACTCGTCAGCCAGACACTTCTTCAAGTTTGACACATGGAAAACGTTATGCACGTTACCGAGCTCCGTCGGTAAATCAAGACGATAAGCCACCGGCCCAATCCGTTCCAGGATCGTAAATGGGCCGACATACCGTGGATTGAGTTTGCCACGCTTCCCAAAGCGTATAACGCCCTTCCACGGTGAGACTTTTAGAAGTACCTTGTCATTAACTTGGAATTCCAGTGGTTTGCGACGCTGATCAGCATAACTCTTTTGCCGATCCCGTGCCGCTACCAACCGATTACGAATCTGTACGATCTTTTCCGAAGTTTCGTACACTAGTTCAGGCCCAGTGAGTTGACTCTCACCCACCTCAGCCCAACAAAGAGGAGAACGGCATTTCCGTCCGTACAGTGCCTCGAACGGAGCTGCCTTGATGCTCGTGTGATAACTGTTATTGTACGAGAATTCTACTAACGGTAGATGAGCTTCCCAACCCTTGCCAAAATCGATCACACATGCCCGCAGCATGTCTTCTAAAGTTTGAATCGTGCGCTCACTCTGACCGTCAGTCTGTGGATGATAAGCCGTACTCATGTCTAGTTGGGTACCCAAAGCCTTGTGCAAAGACTTCCAGAAGTGAGAAGTAAAATGGGAATCACGATCCGAGATAATAGAAACTGGCACCCCGTGCTTAGAAACAACTTCCTTCAAATAAAGACGAGCCAAACGATCCATGGTGTCGGTCTCCTTAATAGCAAGGAAATGGGCTGATTTCGTCAACTGATCGACAATCACCCATATCTTGTCATTCCCGCTTGGTGATTTAGGAAGTTGCGTGACAAAATCCATGGTAATCCGTTCCCATTTCCATTCCGGAATTTCAGGTTGTTGCAAGAGAACCGACGGTTTCTGGTATTCCACCTTGACCTTAGCACAGGTCAAGCATTTGCTCACGTATGAGGCTATATCCGACCTCATGTTTGGCCACCAGTAAAGCACCTTCAGATCTTGGTACATCTTATCCGAACCAGGATGAATAGAATACCGGGACTTATGAGCCTCATCAAGGACAAGCTCCCGTAGTCCCCCGAATAAAGGAACCCATATGCGTTCTGCGAAGTAGTGCAGGCCATCAGGCCTTCGCTCGAGGTGCTTGTCGGCACCGTGCATAGTTTCAGCTTTAAGGTTTTCCTCCTTCAAAGCTTCCAACTGAGCAGAACGGAGTTGATCAGGTAGGGATGAATGAATGGTGAGCTGCAACGCCCGAACGCGACGAGGTTTAGTAGATTCCTTCCTGCTCAAGGCGTCTGCTACAACATTCGCCTTGCCAGGATGGTACTTAATAGCACAATCATAGTCGTTCAGAAGTTCAATCCAACGACGCTGCCGTATGTTCAAATGTTGTTGGTCGAAGATATGTTGGAGACTCTTGTGATCGGTGTAGATGGTGCATTTGGTACCGTACAAGTAATGTCTCCAAATTTTCAACGCGAATACCACGGCACCCAACTCCAAATCATGGGTGGTGTAGTTCTTTTCGTGCACCTTGAGTTGACGAGAAGCATACGCAATCACCTTCTCGCGTTGCATCAACACACAACCGAGACCATGAATAGAAGCATCACAGTAAACAACGAAATCATCAGGGCCTTCAGGTAAGGACAAAATAGAAGCGGAACAAAGTTTAGACTTTAGTTCCTCAAACGCTGACTCTTGTGATTCACCCCAGTCGAATTTCCTATCCTTCTGAGTGAGAGTGGTCAGGGGTTGAGCGATCTTCGAGAACCCCTGAATGAAACGACGATAGTAGCCCGCAAGGCCTAGGAATTACCGCACCTCAGTTGGCGTCTTTGGTGCTCCCCAGTCCTTGATCGCTTCGATCTTAGCTGGATCGACATGAATTCCTAGTTCATTAACCACATGTCCTAGGAACTGAACTTCGCGTAACCAAAAGTCACACTTTGAGAACTTGGCGTAAAGTTGTTCCCGTCGCAAGAGTTCCAAAACTAACCGCAGATGTTCCTCGTGTTCGGTCTTGTTCTTAGAGTAGATCAGAATGTCATCAATAAACACAATGACGAACTTGTCAAGATATGGTTTGCAAACGCGGTTCATCAAGTCCATGAAAACCGCCGGTGCGTTCGTGAGACCGAAAGGCATGACCAAGAATTCGAAATGGCCATAACGTGTACGAAAGGCAGTCTTGGCAACGTCAGCCTCCCTGACGCGCAGCTGGTGATAACCGGACCTCAAGTCGATCTTGGAATAATAACTAGAACCCTGAAGCTGGTCGAATAGGTCATCGATACGTGGAAGAGGATAACGGTTCTTAACGGTCAATTTGTTCAGTTCTCTGTAGTCCACACACAATCGGAAACTTCCATCCTTCTTCTTAACAAATAGAATCGGGGCTCCCCAAGGGGAAGAACTTGGTCTGATGAAACCCTTGTCCAAGAGTTCCTGTAACTGACTAGACAATTCCTGCATCTCGGGAGGTGCAAGACGGTAGGGGGCCCGAGCAATAGGAGCAGCCCCTGGTACAAGATCAATACCGAACTCGACTTGACGATGAGTAGGAAGACCAGATAAATCATCGGGAAAAACATCAGGAAACTCGCGTACAACTGGAATATCGTCGATCTTCTTCTCATCACCAGAGGAAACAGATAAAAGCGCCAAAACGGCTGAATAACCCTTTCGAAGACACTTAAGGGCTTTCATGCAAGAGATGATGTTTAGCGGAACACCACCCTTGATACCGTACACAGAAAGGAATTCTCCATCAGGGAGAGGAATCCGAATAACCTTATCGTAACAGACAATCTCCGCGCGATACAAAGACAACCAATCCATTCCTACCACAACGTCAAAACTACCCAATGGTACCGGCATAAGGTCGATGGGGAACGATAAACCCGACAACTCTAATTGACACTCCCGAAGGATACTAGTAGCTTCAATCATTTTCCCGTCAGCCAACTCAATAATATACTTGGTCTCTAATGGTACGGGTACTACATCTAGCAGTCGACTAACATCCATGGATACAAAACTCTTGTCGGCACCAGAATCAAATAACACACTAACAGAACGATTATTGAGAAGGAACGTACCGGTGACTGTGTCAGGGTCCTGTCTAGCCTCAGCGGCTCCAATGACGAAGGCACGTGCATTTCTGCCGCCGCCCCCGTTGTTCCCATTGCCGTTGTTTCCACCCTGCTTCAGTTTTGGGCAATCCTTCTTGTAATGCCCAGTCTCTCCACAATTGTAACATCCTTGTTTTCCCGTAGTCCCTTGAGCAGTAGGAGCCGGGGTATTACTTGGGGCCTGTGTCGATGGAAGGGTAGCCCGACAATCCTTAGCAAAATGCCCAAATCGCTGGCAGCGATGACAACGGTTACTGTCGCAGTTCCCTTGATGATGACGTCCACACTTGTTACATTTGGGCAGTTTCCCCGCATTACCACCCTGTTTGTTACCCGAAGAAGAAGAAGAACCCCCATTGTCGAACCTCTTATTCTGCTGTGCTGGCCCAGATCCCTTCCCGTCATTTTCCCACTTGCGCTTGTTGTTCTCCGGGGCCTTAACAGTCGAACCCTTCGCAGGCAAAATACCCTCATTCACCTTTAAGTTGGTCATCCTATGAGCCGATCGAACCACCTCTGCGTATGTAGGATGATTTCCCGCAGCCACTAATCCTGCAATTTCCGGTACTAACCCCGAGACATAGTGTTCAATCCTACGGTATTCTGGCACATGCAGATCGGGACACAGCACTGCCAACTCGTTACGCCTCACAGTATACTTCTCAATTTCAGACCCAGTCATCTTGAGGTTCCACACCTCGTGCTCTAGCTTCTGCACCTCTTCCCTCGGACAGTATTCACGTTTCAGCAACTGCACAAAATTCTCCCATGGCATAGCATATGCCTCCCCAATACCCATATTCTGGGTGATGCCATTCCACCAAGTCAGTGCCACATCCTGGAATAACGCAGCAGCATACTTAACCCGATCTTCTGGGAGACAGTTACACATCAGAAATACTGACTCCACTTTCTCCAGCCACCTAAGCAAGCTCACCGCACCCTCAGTGCCAGAGAATTCCTGGGGTTTACAGTCCCGGAACATCTTGTAGGTACACATGGGTGGGGGTGGGTTAACAGGACCACCACCACCGTTGTGCCCTAACTGAAAGGCAGCTTGGAGCAAGTTGTTCAGATCAGCCTGCGATAGGTTAATACCTCCACGACCACCCACCGCCACCACCACCACGTCCACCATTGCGACCACCTCCACATCCTCCTCGTACTCCAGACATGATTCTGGCAGAAAGAACGAGAAAATTTAGTTTCGCAGATAAAGATAACCACTAATGTTCACAAGATCAAAGCTAGATCCAATCCAGGACTATCCCTTCAACCCAGAGCTCACTAGGGCTTTCATGCATTTCGGTTTATGATTTTGTGTGCACCCAAAATGATAAACCGCTCTACATGGTCCTCCAAGTGTTCTCCTAGTTCAAAGTTCAAATCACCGAACATAGACTCTTAGCTATACACCGTAATACTACAGTAGTTTATGGCAAGTGTTTCTATTGGAGTACGAAAGGGAGATGTCCGAGCCTTGGACAAATCTCAAGAGTACACGATTTACTCCAATATACTACACCGCCTAGAAAGTACGTAACCCGACCTAAGATAGAACGGATAATGTAACGTAGAAAGACCAACGATTTAGAGACACCCCGACAAGACCATACGTAAACCACCATAATGTTTAGTACCATGTGATCGTCTAGTGTGTGCGACTCGGCTATAGACTAGACTCTACATGCAGTCCTAGTTCACTATAACCATTGGCTCTGATACCAATCTGTCACACCCTCAAAATCCACTTGCGGAGTTTTACCGCGAGGCGCATGACAAACCAGGATCCAAACCAACGATCACAATAAACAAGTCTAACATGAACATAATGCAATTTCAAAACAATGTTTAAAATCCCCGTTTACAGCGGAAGCTTATTCAAAATAATTATTCAATAATAAACCAATGTTCAACATTTGTAAAATCATGCAACTCTAGCTAGACGCCGTGCAGACGCGTGCGCCCTAGTTCCATTGTGCTACCTTAGCGACCTGAGAAAAGATGTAAAAGTTTACGTCAGCACAAAAATGCTGGTGAGTTTACAGGTTTTGTAATCCAAGTACCAAGTCCACCTGTCCATACTATAACAAATCGAAAACCAGTGTACGCTAGCTAGGCGTATGTTTATTACTACCACGATTGGAAAACCATTACTAACTCGAATACCAAATGTGTGCCCGATGTAGTAACCCTGTTGTTCCTGTTGTTCCTATTTGAGACAATATGCACCCGCCGACCCTCCAAGTCGACGAGCGGGGTTGGTCACTCCCAATAGCGCTATTCACATTTCCCCGTTGTGCAAACCCGCACATTCATGGTTCCCCCCAGGACTTCCAAAGATCGTGTAGTACACAATAGAAACCCATAGTATGACAGTAGTTACCAAATAATCGTTTTAACACATGTTTTCTCCCCCGAAAATATGAAACCAGTTTAAAAGAGGGGCCGTAAACTCACCTTAAGTTGCGTTACTCCTTAACCCGAGTAAACTCAGCTGCTATGCTAGTCCCGTAAAGTGGCGACCTAACATATGACAGTTACAAGTACTTAGACTAATAACCCGCAGGTTAATTAGTCCCTAGATGTCCAGACCATAACCAAGTTCGTTTGAAAACACCGTGACTGTTTAACTGACCCAAAGTACAAGACTCGACATCCCATTGGTGACCTGAGACCTCCCGTGTTATGTTTACGCTCTCAAACATGAAATCATGCAATCACACTTAACATACGTTAACGCACACCAAGTTACAGCACATAGTTCACGTATCACCGAATTACATCCAAACATATGTTACCAAGTTATTAGATATGTTACGGGGTTCCTAGCATGTTACTATATGTCAAATCGGGTCTCGGAATGCTAATTTACACTTACAGCAGCAGTACACGCGATTAGGAAAAGTAAACTAGCAATCAGGGCTGATTGCATGTAAAAACTAGCAATTAGGGCTACTCGCATGTAAAAACTAGCGATTAGGCCCTAATCGCATGAAAAACTGGCGATTGGCCTCCTAATCGCCTCTAACATAGGCGATTAGGATTGCTAATCGCCTGTAACCTTGCTGTTCCAGTTTTTCGCGCGTTTAACGCTCCAAATCAGATCCAGAACGTGTGTAACTACCCAATATCATCCCAAACACTATTCTAAACATGTTTCAACTAAAACCCTTCGTTTTGCCTCGTATTATCAGCCCTGCATGCAATCACGTAATCCAAACACCATTCACATAGCATGCAATCATCATACTAACATGCGTAACTATAACCCTAATATTCAATTCTCAGATTTTATCATCATAATATCATTATTATTCTGATCTAACAATAATAACATATCATTCATTCACCTTGAATCATAAAAACCCTAGCTTTCTAATCATAAACACACATAACACATGTATACTAGTTAGAATCCGATTATCAATACTTATTAACGATTTTCAGAAAGCTTTTCCGTTTTAGAACAGGTCTGGACCATTAGGGATTGATTAAAAACGTTTATAAAGATTCATGGATGGAAACCAAACCTTAGAATTGTGAAAGAATGAAGGATTAAGCTTGAAACCTTGTGTTTTGATCAAAAATCGCGTTCCAGAGGTTGTGTGTGTGTTGGGGCAGGTTATGGGACGACTAGGGTTTGTATAATGAAGTTTATGAGGTCAAGTATGGTATTTATAGTCGTTTTTAGTCGTCCAGCACGTAACACGCGATTATGCAGCTTTACACGCGATCAGGAAGCCTAATCGCATGTAAGTTCATGCGATTGGGGCCTAATCGCATGAACAGTCATGCGATCAGTCCCCTACTCGCCCCATATGATGCCTACTCGCCTCCCTTATGGCGATTAGGCTTCCCTAATCGCCTATAGGGGCTGGTTTCGTGCGTTTTGTGCGTTAAACCCCGTTTTAACATATGTTAACACATATTCACATACCGACAAGTCACATAATGATTGTAAACACATAACACATGTAAATACACATATTCACCCTCGTTCACCAATTCCCGGGACTCGAGACTCGTATGTTCCGTATGCCCTGACGATCCTACAAATCGTCACCGTTTGTACACTTGGTTAAGGACCGACATCTAATGAACCTCTAGACCAACATCCAATGATCCTCTAGACTAAACCGATAGTTCCCGAACCATAACCCGACTTAACTAACCCAGTTAAGTACAATATACGCGTGACTCGCTAAGGTAGACTTTCATCTAGACAACGTTGTTAACCAGAATTTGCCGGGTGTCACATAATGGGTCATAGGTGTGTTTTTATACTAGTTTTGGATTCAATTAGCCATTAAAATTGGTCAACACCATAAAGTAAGGTTTTATGATGAATTGACTATTTGACTAAGACTTTGACTGTTTGACTAAGACTTTGACTAGGACTTTGACCAGGACTTTGACTGTTTGACTAAGACTTTGACTCCAAGAATTATGTTGTCAAGACTTTAACTCTTGACTCAAGGCTTTATTTTGAAATGAATTTATATCTTCCTTGTTTGAGATTATAAATGTAATTGGAAAAATGATTAGCTTTAAATAAGAAATAAAAAAATTAAAAATCATTAGTTTGAATTAGAAAATAAAAAAAACACCGTCTTATAAAATGACGATTTTATAAATAGAATTAGGATAGGACATATGTCATGATTGAAGATTTTTTTTTTTAAGTACAATGATAAAAGGAACTTAGAAAAATAGAGTGCACGGATAAAGATAAGAATACTTAGAAATAAATTAGACTTTATATCATGGATCGGGAAATACTTTAATGCAAAATAAATGGGAAAATTCGTGAGGTTACAAAGATATCTCTCCGAGTGGGGTCACGACTTCGTTTGAAAATCCCATAATTAGGGAATTGATGGGGCGCAGTCGTTGTTTATCCTCATCATCTAGCAGGTCAAAGCACTTTCCATACATGATATCGGAGTTGCTGCCAGTGTCCATGAATGCCCTGGTGGTTCGGTAATGGTCAAAGATGGCTGTGATAATGATCGCCCGTGTGGCGGACGGGCCACCTTTGACCACTGGGAAGCATACTTGTTGCTCTTTCCATTCTGCGGTTGTTTCCGGTTTCCGTTTTTGGAGCTGGCGTCCACCGCCATGGATCATCATGCTCACGTTCTTTATCTTTTTTGGCGGTGGTCCCGCCGTTTGCTTGCGCTCCACATTTTGTAGCAGATGTCCGAGCTTACCGGACTTTAACGCGTCCTCGATGGCTTGCCGCAACTGGTAGCACTTATCAGTGTCATGGCCAATGTCTTGATGATAAGCACAGAACTTGTTGTGATCTAGTCCTTCCCTCCACTTGATGACCTTTGGCTCTGGGAAATCGATATTTTCTGTGGCCAGGACTTGCGCTGGCATTTTCATCAAGGGGGTCCAGTTGTTGTGACTTCTTCTTCCAGACTTGTGCACGAGTGACGTATTGTGTTGGTATTCTTGAGGCGCAGTGGGTTTTGCCACCGTCGGGGTGGCTCCCTGAAGCCTGGTCCAGACGTTTCCTTTGCCTTTTCTTTCAAGCCTGTTGTTTCTATTGCGCGCTGCTTGTGCTTGCATATCTGTGTATTGTGGTGCTTGGATTCTGCTCCAAACAGATAGCTCTCTTTCAGTTTTTGCGTAATTCTTCGCGCCGCGCATGATTTCTTCCCAGGTGTTGGGCATACCTGTGCGTCCAGCCAAAGTGCGGATCAGTGAGTCACATCTCACTCCTTGTGTGAACGCCGCCTTCGTGAGTTCAAAACCAATTGGCCCGATTTGCAGGGCTTCACGATTGAACCTGGTGATGTAATCTTCAATGGATTCGTTTTCACGCCTCTTGACTTGCAGGATGTCAGTGGAGTCGCGTTCTATTCTCTTGTTTTGGCTGAAGTGGTCTAAAAACTTATCGGTCAGTTCTTTTAAGTTGTCTATCTTGCCATTCGGTAGGCTGTCGAACCATACTCGCGCAGCGCCCGTGAGCGTCTGCGCGAACATTTGACACCACGCGGGTAGGCTCCACCTTACACATTTTCCTGCGATTTCAAAACTTCTTAAATGGTCGTCAGGGTCTCCTGTGCCATCAAATTTTCCCAAAGTGCTTGGTATTTTTGTTCTCGTGGGCAATGTGGCGAGCGCGATGCGCGGTGTAAATTTTGACTTTTCACTGAATGAAGGAGGATAATATGGTTGTGTGAGATCGTCCTCACCGGACATCAAGTGTGCTCGATCAACAGTGTTGGTCAAGTACTGGCTTGTGTCACGGTGAAAACGACTCTGAGACTCATCGGAGTCTTCCCTCCAAGTTTGGTCAGTGACCTGATTGCTCCCGCCGCCCTGTCCCGCAGCTTTGGATGACCCTTCCGATATGGTGACAGGCCTTCCTTCGCTGAAGGATAGTACGCGGGATGCTTCTCTTAGCTGTTGTTCTTTTATCTTCTTTAAGAATGCTTGTTTTAAGGCTTCCTTTTGTTGGGTGTACCACACCTCCGGACTAACCATCGGCGTGGTATGACCAACAGGTGAAGCTTGAAGATTATCTGTGGCAAAATGGAAGGACGGGGTCTGTCTAGTCCCGGAGGATGGAGTATGACCCGCGTCCGTACCATGAAATTGTTCCTCTGTGGTATTATCAAGCTGGCTGGTGTTTGCCTGGGCAATACCAGTGCCTGACGTGCCTTTTGGGAAGTTTGGTGTCGTCGATAAAGAATTCATAGCTGGTTTTTAGAGAGATAAAAGTGTTTAAGTTTGCTGTTCTTGAAAGCTCAAAAGACGGATGACGCCAATGAAGAAACACCGATCTAACAATCTGAATATAGCGGTACTAGTATGTAGATACAAGAAAGGACGTGATCCTCATTAAATAATAAGACGAATACAAGACGCTAATCCAGACTATTACAGAGTTTCGACTATAATCTATCTCTCACAGCTATATAGTATGTATTCTCACTCGCCGATCTGATCCCTTCTTCTGATGACGAAGGGGGGGTATTTATAGGCCCCTAAGGTGGTCAGTGATTGGCTGTGAGGGGAATGACAGCTGCCTTGTACTATTACGACCGTTGTCATTCTTTGCGCTGTCGCTCTGTGGTTGGTCCACGTGTCCTGCTATTGTCCTTTCTGTCCTTTTCTGTACCTCGTACCTGCAGGAGATCGTGCAGCAGGGAATAAACGCCTCTGATTGGCCACATGTCCCTGCTCTTGTCGGGTGACACCTGTCTTTTGTTTAAGTGGCGTGCGCCATCTTCTAGAACTCCACGTCATATTGTTGTGTTCACGTGTGTGTGAGTGTAAGTCGCGCGCACGCGCTGGTACATATCTCTTCAACGACATAGCTATAATCAAAATTCACGACATTAATTTGAATCAATCAAACCAAAGTCAACCAATGTCTTTGTCAAATTATGACATACCAACCAATCAAAACAAAGTCAATTAATCAAAACACAAGTTGGCTCAGTAGTTTAAAACAAAAACATCAGCAAACAAGTTCTTTACTCATATATAAAAAAATGAAAATGACTCGAAGCAAATCTTAATGTTTTAAATTAGTCATAACAAAAGATGCGGTAAACACTTCCTTGCATGTTGGCCCAAAGAGTAAATGTGCAGCGGATAATCAAATATAGAAACACATATTTGTGATAAACAAAACAAATGCAAACTGAATTGAATAACAAATATTTTCGGACAGGAATGTTTTATTGAAAGATTATGAGTTTACAAGAATAATAGGATTGTAGTATGAACAATATTGATAAGAAATAAATGAAACACTCTAATCCTATTTATATGATTGAACCGGCATGTTGTTTTGACAGTTAATGCATCGAACAGATGTGTTTGTTTCAACAGGTGTGATGGTTCAAGATTAACTGCCACCTCTTCATAATTTGCCGCCAAACAAACAACATTAACCGTCAAGGGTCTTTTGGTCTTTTCATATATTGTCCCGCCTTTTTGATGAGCATGCTGCTGTTCTTCTTTAGCTTCTGAATGTTTGCAGCCATTCAATCAGCCTTGTTTCCTTTCTGTTCCAGCCTTGTGCCGATTCTGTTTTGACCCATGTGCATAATCTTTGATCTATACTAACATATCTTATGTCTAAGTTTATATCTAACTATTTACATACTATCACATACATACATAAATGCATAAAACATATGTTCAAATGTACACAACAAAACAGAAAATATAGTTATATTTACATTCTAACACCCTCCCTTAAATATAACTAGGCATCATTGACGAACTTGGAAGGGAGTCCATTGCTTCTTTTAATGCTTCTTCAACTTGAGAGAAATCGAACTTGCGTTTCTTGATGACTTTATTTGCTAAATTCCAATCTCCTCCCATGTAGAAAGCATAGTCTTCATGCATATTTGTTGAATTCTTGTGAAGGCGACTCATAAGTTGTGATATTATACCGGTTTTTCTAACTTCACTACATCCAACACCATCATTTTCATTGTGTTTTGCAATGTCTAGGGCTGTTTTGTACACTTGGTATTGCCATTCTAAGACATCCAAATACTTAGCATAAAGAATTCTCAACATATCCTTGTCTTCATAATCCAAACCCAACTCTTTTGCTATCACCACCCAAATATTATACTTTGATACTCTTTCATGTCCACCCTCTCTTTTAACCAATATGTATAAATCAAATAGATTCACTTTTTTGCCTTTTTCAACCATAGGTGGGATTGGACGATTTGGAACTTTTAGATAAAAGTTCAAAAACCAATCAACCATTCTAAGAAAATGGTCTTTCAACAAATCCCTATGTGCCCATGGATATTCTAAGTGATCTATTATGTTCAAGAATTCAATGCATTTTTCCATGGAATCTATCTTAAGATCATGAACCGATTCTTCCATTTTCCTTATGTTTTGTTCCGAATCAAGGGACAATTCTTCAAAGTATTCATTTAAATACTCATTTTTATTTTTTTCGAATTCATGATCATTACCAAGTTCCTTCAACATAGATTCCTTATCATCTTTATTTTCTTTCATCATCTTGAATTGCATACATTCATTCTTAAACATATTGTGGACACTACATGTATTCCATCAACCTTGACTATGAAACCTTGAAGCTTTAATTGGGGTAGACTTAGAATGTTGTCATCTAAGTCATTTGAATAAAACACATTTGGTATAATTAGTGTGTTATTTTCGGATTCCACACTAATCATTCCAACACCCCTTATAAAAACAAATTCATTCTTTAATCTACTCTCTACACCAAAGGATTTCTTTAGTTTAAGAAAGTAATCAAGGTTCCCACTTATATGATTCTGAATTTTGGGACTTACATACCAAATATCTCGCCAAGTACCAAAGCCGGATCCTTTAAGGATGTATTCATCATCATTGTGCAATCTTTCTTGTGGATAATAACTTATCCCGGTGTCTATGGCATCCTTAATCAATTGTGCACTTTCATCCTTCTCCCTTATGTGGCAAGAACTTATAAGATGACCCGGTGTGTGGCAATAGAAACATGATCTTGTTTCCACTCCCCTTCTTCGCATTTCTGCCCTCCTTTCTTTTCTATTTTTGAACAGATTTCTGTTGTATATTTCTGGTTCGTGATATGAATTGATTGATTTCTCAGACATAATAGACAAACTGTTTTTAGAAACCGGAGCACTGTTTTTGAAAAAACTGATGTGAAACAGATTAAAAACAGGAAATTTTGAACAGGATTCTGAAACAGAAAAACTGCAGGATTCGAAATGTACTTAGAACAGAAAATTTTCGAAAAGAAAAACTGTTTTGATTTAACAAATCTGGCTCTGATACCAGTTTGTTGGCCCAAAGAGTAAATGTGCAGCGGATAATCAAATATAGAAACACAGATTTGTGATAAACAAAACAAATGCAAACTGAATTGAATAACAAATATTTTCGGACAGGAATGTTTTATTGAAAGATTATGAGTTTACAAGAATAATAGGATTGTAGTATGAACAATCTTGATAAGAAATAAATGAAACACTCTAATCCTATTTATATGATTGAACCGGCATGTTGTTTTGATAGTTAATGCATCGAACAGATGTGTTTGTTTCAACAGGTGTGATGGTTCAAGATTAACTGCCACCTCTTCATAATTTGCCGCCAAACAAACAACATTAACCGTCAAGGGTCTTTTGGTCTTTTCATATATTGTCCCGCCTTTTTGATGAGCATGCTGCTGTTCTTCTTTAGCTTCTGAATGTTTGCAGCCATTCAATCAGCCTTGTTTCCTTTCTGTTCCAGCCTTGTGCCGATTCTGTTTTGACCCATGTGCATAATCTTTGATCTATACTAACATATCTTATGTCTAAGTTTATATCTAACTATTTACATACTATCACATACATACATAAATGCATAAAACATATGTTCAAATGTACACAACAAAACAGAAAATATAGTTATATTTACATTCTAACATTGCAGCTGCTCTATATATAAATTGATATGATTGTTCTTAGTAAAATACGCACAAAAAAGGTGTCACCTCACATAGCAGAAACATGCTTCTTCATTTCATCCTTTCTATGTTTATAGTGGCCGTGGTACATGGTACAACTAACAACATAGCAAAGCCAGGTTGTCCAACCCACTGCGGGAATGTTACAATTCCTTACCCGTTCGGTATTGGCACAGATTGTTCCCTAAGCTACTCGTTTAACACGACCTGTGATACTTCTTATACACCCCAAAGTTGTTTCCTGCAGTTGGCAACCTTGAAGTATACAACCTTTCAGATTCAGAGGTGCGCCTAGCAACTCTAGTTTCTTACATATGCTTCAACCGCAATGGGGTTGTTGAAGAGGTTTTATCAGCGATTGACTTAACTTGGCACAAAGTATACACTTTCTCGGTAAAGAACAAGTTCATAGTCATCGGTTGTGATGATTATGCTTTGATTGAAGGGACTAACAAAGCCGACTTTTCCAGTGCTTGTTTTGGACTATGTCGCAAAAAAGTTGATGTGCCTAATGGGGAATGCTCTGGAATCGCATGTTGTCAAACATCTATACCCAAGGGTCTCACATATTACAATGTTACACTTCACTCCATACAAAATCACTCAGATGTTTTGTCCTTCAATGAATGTGGCTATGGCTTTCTTGTTGAGGAAGGCAGTTTTAAGTTTAGGGGTGCCACTGATTTATCGACTAATTACTCGGACTTTGTAAAGAGAATAGAGTCCACTATTCCCATTGTTCTTGATTGGGTAATTGCACCAAACGGAACTTGTGCAGATGGTAACGAATGCAAAGGCAACAGTACATGCTATGATGTAGAAGGTGGTGGGTATCGCTGTAAATGCGAGAATGGTTACGAGGGTAACCCCTATCTTGATCATGGCTGCCAAGGTATGTTAGTCTCCAATTTTAGTAAATATCATTGGCAACTTATTAGTGTGATTTATTGTGTCGTTACTTCGTAATTAAAATCTTCTCTTCTTAAGGAGATGTTAAATCCATATAAAAGTAAATACGCAAACATATTTAAAACCTTTTTAACATCGCCCCATGTTTCCACCATGGTACAACTCCATTGACAGATTATGACTTGGCCCCTAATTAAGCAGCTCCTGACTTGGCCCCTTAGCTTTCAAAACATGTTAGCTGTTTGGAAAATTAGGCCCTTAGATTGATGAAACAAACACGATGTGAACGAACTTGCTCAACTAGCTAGTTATAATATAAAACAAAGCAAAAATATTACAATAACCGTAACCATTTATTTATACTTTACTTATTTTGTGTAAAATATTTGTTTTTATTTTTTATTTTTTATAAGAAGATGCTTTCATTAACAAACGCCAACCGGTCCTCAAAACGAGGACCTACGACTCAAACCACTACAAACAATCCTATTACAATTAGTTCTATTCTTAACCCAAAGAAAGAAAAAAGATTTCACACTAACCACGATCCGCTCCATACCAGGACACTTCCCATTAAAACACAGTCTCATTACTAGCCTTCCAAAGCAACCACATAGTAACCATAACTATTCCATGCACAATCTTTTTCTTCATCTTGCACCCCGTGACCGAGTTATAAAACTGTAAAAGATCTTTAATCTCGAAAGCGAATATCAGAGGTAATCGGCACCAACTTCCAATTCGATCCCACACATTAGAGGCAATGATACAATCTGACAGAACATGCATCTCTGTCTCATCGTTGTAGTGGCACTAAGAACAACTTCTAACCGGAATATAAATGTTTCTCTTCACTAACGCCATCTTTGTTGGAATCCTATTCATTTCCGCTCGCCACGCCATAATCGAACATTTCATAGGAACCCAAGAGACCCACTTTATAACAAAATTTGTTTCATAATTCATCCGTTACAGCAGCAGATAAAATGTAGCCTTTGTAAAGAAAGCCGACTCACCTTCTGCAGCCCAAAACCAGACATCTTGACCTGTCGATGCAGCATAAACCTCCAACGACTCGCACATGTTAACCCATTGAAGCAACTCCTCAGTCGACTTTGTCAATGCTTCATTAATAACCTCTAACCTTTTAATACCCAAACCTCCAAACTTCTTCGGAGTAGTAACTCGGTTCCAACTAACCCAATTAATCTTATTACCAACATTCGAGCCCGACCATAAGAACTTTTTCATTATTCTTTCAAGATTATCCACCACTTTCCGAGGCGCTTTATACAAGGAGAAATAATAAATAGGAAGACTTTCAAGAACCGCTTTAATGAGCATTACCCGACCACCAATAGAAAAAAGTTCCGCCTTCCAAATAGCTAGTTTCTATTCAAACACCTCAATTACTTTCTTCCAACTAGAGCATCTATTCATGTTGGCGCCCACTTTAATACCCATGTAGTCGAATGGTAAAGTGCTTAATATTCAAAACTCTACTTAATATTCAATACCCAAAGCGTTTCTAAAGTGTTTAAAAGCACTTGTCGCAACCATCAATTCTTTATGAAGCTTCTTAATTATTTGAGTGAATTACTATTTGCGTTCATGTGTTTTAGTGCTTTTAACTACTTGAGTCCAAAATATAAATTTTTAACCCTTTGAGTACCTTGTTGGAAATTCTCTAACCATTTGAGTCCAATTGACTAACTTCGTTTACCAAGTCAGTTAAGTACAATAGTAGTTTAGTCATACAAAGGTACAACCATTAATGCATAAGGTATAAAAAACCACTCTTTAATGCATAAATGTATTTAATATATACAAATATAAATATTTTATATATATATATATATGATATAATACACACACAAAAGAGACACACTCTTTCTCTCTCTCTCTCTCTCTCACATGTTGTCTCTATACTCCTCTTCACCGCCACCATCCACCATCGATGGCGCCGTCCAAGAATTCCGGCCACCCTCAAAACTTATACAATCATTGTAACACCCTAACCGATGACAAAAACATCGAGGTGTCACGTATGAATGATTGTTCAGTAGCTCATGGTAATACATAAGTTTAAATAATCCTTTATTTCATTACAGTATTGAATTATATTAAATGTCTTGAATGAAATCTAATACATCCAATAATCAAACAAAGCTTAAAACTTTAAATATCTTCTCATGCTAGCTCTAGACTTCAAGATCAGTATTTCCTGTTGAGTTTGGAAAATATTGGGGGGGGGGGGTCAACTAGAAGTAGGTGAGAATACATAAGCCAAGTCAAGTAATTAAGTTTTATAAAAGTATAGCAATTCATATGTCTAATGTAAGTTTAAGTCTACATGAATAAACATGAAGTGTAGTATGCACATAATCAATCCTCCGACAAAGTTTAGGTCCATCCCGCATCCACGGTTCTCCTTATAAAGTTTAGGTTCATCCCGCAATCACGGTTCTCCGTATAAAGTTTAGGTCCATCCCGCATTCACGGTTCTCCTTATAAAGTTTAGGTCCATCCCGCATTCACCGTTCTCCTTATAAAGTTTAGGTCCATCCCGCATTCACGGTTCTCTTTATAAAGTTTGGAACGATAACAATCACCCGCGCTCCCCATAGAAATGGTCAACGAATCTAGGTGGGGTTGTCAATCCAATAGATCTATCATTGTATATGGCTTGGCCAAAGCTAATGATTATGTAAGTTTAAGTTTAAGTCTAACAAGTTTTTGCTATGACATGTGGCATCAACGATTTACAACTAGACACGTATAAAGAATTGCTCAAGTATAAAAACATAAAGTTTAAAGCATAAAAAGTTGCATAAACGAGGCTATGTAAACTCACCTTAGCAAAGTGTTAAGTCTTGTGAAATAGAATAAGTGTAGTCCAACGTTGCCAAGTATTACCCTATGTTTAAGGCAATAAATAAGTCTTTCTAGTCTACAAGTATTTCTAGGGTTCCTAATTTATTTGAAACGTAATAAAAGGAATGTAACATAAATCATAAAAAAAACTAATCATAAAAAGTTTTAGTTAATTGTTTGATAAAACAAGTTCTAATGGAAATTGTTCAAAATATATAATCAATTGTATATGTTTATAGAAAAAAAAAAATAATTAGATTTTAATCCTTTAAGGGCTTAGGATAATTATTTCAATTACAATGATTATCTAAAATGAGTTTCATATTAAGAGATTTACATGCTACGTAAATTGCAATGACCCATTTATAACAGTATGTTTTTTTTTTTTACTTCATAGATTAAAATAATTTAATAAAATTAGTTTGAACAAAAAACTTATAAGTATTAAACTAGTACTAAAAAAAATAGTTAATTGGATGACAAACATTAAATAATTTGATATGGGTTTATCATTTTAAATAATTATTAGAAAAAGAAAATGTTTTAAACTTCAAATAAGATGCAAAAGAAAAGTTGAGATATGAAGTTTATTTAGTATAAAGGATATGATAGTCCATGTGCTCCAATTATTAGTTTCTTAAACAACTTCCCAAACTTGACCAAATTAGGAACAAAGGGCACCTCAAATACATCTTCATATGTGTGTTTGGCAGGAAGCTCGAGATCGAGAAAAAAGAATATAAGACTCACAGTGCCGGAGGAAGAGGCGGTGATGGCGAGCGCCAGAGATTAAGACCATTAAGGGACGGTGGTCTGGAGTTGACGGGTTTCGGTTACCGGTGGCTTGTCGGGAGGACGGAGCGGCGTCCGTTTGACACAAGCAGAAGGGAGGAGACCAAGAAGGTATGGAATGTGGTTCACGACGGTGGTGGATGTTGCGAAACCGCTAGTTCAATACGGGTTTGTAGACGGATTTATCCAGCATACGCCAACTCACAAGAGATCGATAGAGAGTTGGGTCAGGAAATGGTTGATATAAACTTTATGGTTCAACTTGTTTGTTTCATTTCTATACAAGACTATATATACACATACAAACACAACAAAGATGGAGATAAAAGCTCCTCTAGATTTTGACTCAATAATTATACTTTGACTCAATAATTACACATAATTCTTTGACTCAAGACTTTGACTCTTGACTTAAGGCTTTGATATATATATATATATATATATATATATATATATATATATATTTTGAAACGAATTTATATCTTCCTTGTTTGAGATTATAAATGTAATTGGAAAAATAATTAGCTTTAAATAAGAAATAAAAAAAATCATTAGTTTGAATTAGAAAATAAAAACACCGTCTTATAAAATGACGATTTTATAAATAGAATTAGGATAGGACATATGTCATGATTGAAGATTTTTTTTTTAAGTACAATGATAAAAGGAACTTAGAAAAATAGAGTGTACGGATAAAGATAAGAATACTTAGAAATAAATTAGCCTTTATATCATGGATCGAGAAATACTTTAATGCAAAATAAATGGGAAAATTCGTGAGGTTACAATCATGACCACCCCCCAACCACCACCAACCACCCAAACATTAAATATCACAATCGTGTTAACCTTTACGAAAAGCCCCAAAATCCAAACCCTAAATCACTATTCAACTCAAAAATAACATCTAGAAAATCCTAACCACCCCTCTATGTACTGTTGCTGACGCAACACGACTGGTGTCCCTCTGCAAATCCCGACGATGGTGGCTATGGTTGTATTCAGGGATAATGGGCTAGTTCAAGCCACTGATTGATGATTCAGGTAATATTCTGTTTGTTAAAAATGTTTTAGGAGCCGCACCAAGTCTGTTGTGTTTGAGGAGCAAATAGGTTGGGTCAGAGTCTGATCTGTACATATATCGGTTGAATTGGTTGAAAATCGTGGTGGTACAGGGGGTGGTGTGGTGTGGTGCTACACGGGGTCGAAGACAGTGGTGGAGGTGCTCGAGTTATCTGTTAACTATGGTATTGGTGGTGGTGGTGAGAAGGTTTTGATGAGAGAGAGAGAGATGGTGGCGGGAAATGGTTGTGGTGGTGTTGGTACAGCAGTAGATGGTTCCAAATTCATTGATCGGGGAGAAGGGGAAGAATTCCCCGTTTGCACCGAAGGGGAAAAGAGGGGGCGGTGTTCCCCTTGGGGAAAGCTTCATGTCAGCCTCTCCCGAGCTCTTTCCCCACCCACACCCCATAGTCTAATATTGCAAGTGAATTAAGTAAGCTTTCAAAAAAAAAAAAAAAATTAATGACAGGAAATGGTAACTAAACCTATTAATAATGTGCTGGGAGAAGCTATTAGGTGGACTTGAAAACTTTTATTAACCAAATTTAATAATTCAATTCAAATATAATGTAAAACCAATTGACAGGCCCGGATCTTGGGCTGGGTGGCCCGGGCGACGGCCCGAGGCCCAAAATATCCAAGGGGCCCAATTTATTTTTAAAGTTTATATATTTTGTTACGTATTTAATATTTAACCATATAACTATCCCAGCACAATGGTTGGCGCGTCCCAATTTATAGTGTAAGTCCCGGCTCGACTCTCAGCATGTGTAGATGGATTTTTATTTTCGTTTCCTTTAGTAATTAAATAAACTAGAAACTAGAAATAGAAACAAAGATAACATATTTAATTATGTAGTTTTTTCTTTACGTTTTTCCTTTAGCTATCTTTATTTCCTGTCATTAACTTTTAGGTTAACTTTATTTTCTTTTAATTTAATCACCAAATTTAGACCAACAAATTTTTAGCTTTTAGGATTTAAAACTTTGATCACTAACTTTTAGCTTAACTTTATTTTCTTTCAATTTGACCACCAAACTTTTAGCTTTTAGAATTTAAAACTTTGACCACCAAACTTTTAGCTTTTTGGATTTCAAACTTTGACCACCCAACTTTTTTAAACTTGCATTGCACTTTAGCCAAACTTTTAGCTTTTAGGATCTCAAACTTTGACCACCAAACTTTTTGCTTTTAGCCGCGAGTATTTTTTTGAAGCCCACGCGAGAATAACAGTCACTTAATATTATCTTTTATGTCCATGAAACCTTCCACGCAACAGGAGCTCCCACAGTGACGTGCAATCTTTAATGTCCACCAAACTCTCAACGCAACAGGAACTCCCGCCGCGAAGCGCGGGTAATAGAATCCTAGTTATAATGTATAATTGTTACAATTACGTTTTGTTTTTCTCTGAAAACTTAATATATATATATATATATATAATATTCCAGGCATGTCGTTGCAATGTGCTTCTTTTTGCTTACGTCTAGATGTAATATTTACTTAAAATCAAGTTTTGAAGCGTACAACTAATTGAAACATCAAAGTAGAATATCTTTTGGGCATATGTCTTTCGTTCTATTGGGTTTTTTACATATGATTGATGAGTTTATATCATAGGGAGAGGGCCCAATTTTTTTGTCTCGCCCGAGGCCCAAAACAATTTTATCATTCTCGGAGACGGCTCTGCCAATTGATGCTATTCAATGTTACTTAATTTACGCAGCACAAAGAAAACAAATTACCACACACACTATCTCTCTGTGTACAACATTTTCACACCGTCGTTGGTCTCGTATCTACCGATCAAAACTCAATGACATCGCTGGCGACAAATCCATCGGATACGCAAGAAAAATCACCAACTACAGCGATGCCAACAGTCCCGGTGGTGATTAATCCGGTCCAGTGAATCGTCGAGAGAGGAAAACAGAGAGAGAGGTGCATCGAAGAGCCACACAACAACTGCAGAGACCTACTCCACTGGGAAGAAGAAGAATAGGATCTACTCCACAGAGATCAAACCATTTATATCAATATAAATAACCCAAAACGGATCTTGCAAATTCTCCAAAAGCTCCGTTGAATCAACGATCTTCGTATCCAATTCGATTAACTCCTACAAATCAATGAATTCATTTCTGTCGGCGTTCACTTCCTTAATCATGCGATCGAGTTCTTCGTTGTTCGGCCGGTGATCTAAATTTCTTACTAACGATCTAATGGTTTACTTTTCGGAGGAGACGCTACGGTTGTTCGGAGGGGTTGCAAGTTGGTGACAGTTATTTGGTAAACAGTGGTGATTAACGGTGGCGGCTATGATAACGGAAACGATAACGGACCGTTAAGTTGCTATTTTTATTATATATAAATATATAGTATCAATAAATAAATAATGGATATCTTGGTCTTTTCGTAAAAAGTTAACGAATTCATTGGATGGAGTTAGTAATTTGGATTCAGATATGGTTATAGATTTATCAATCAGGGACTCTGATGGTTAAAAATTTGGGTTTTGGATTCAACTAGTTAAAACCATCAAAACACAATGACGCAAATAATAATTTACTCTAATTATTTTACATCGTTAGCCAACTTTAATCTAAATAAATGTCATCCCTTTACTTGTATGCTTGCCTGTCTTCTGTTCTCTCTTTTTGAGCCGGGGGTCTCTCTGGAAGCAGCCTCTCTATCCTTTATGTGCCTACATCTCACCCTCCCCTGACCCTACCAATAGTCTACTATTCGTGGGATATACTGGGTATGATTGAATCTAAATAAATGTCATAAAAATTGTTTTCTTGGTAATGTGTATAATTCAACAATATCATTATAAATTCCAATTTAACCATATATTTGTAGTAAAGTCGGATTAAGTGGGAATGTTTAGTAGATTTAATCTAAAAAAAAAAAAATATTGGCAACTTAATCTATACATATAATAAACCAAAGCCATTTTAATGACATGACACTCAAAGAGGCATTTTCTTCCTTGAGTGTGCCGTGTGTCATCCCATGTGGCATTGAGATATTTTAGGAAAAAAATAATTTAAAAACAAAATTGAATTTTTCACCCTCATGTTTTCTTCCATAATTTTAAACGTTAATATATTTAATATACGAGTTTTTTAAAGAAAAAAAATTACACCAAATTAACGAGCGTTTTATCAACGAGTACCATAATGCTATATAAAAAACGGAGAAATTTTTTTGTGGAGTTTTGTTCATACAGAAAAAAAACACAAAGTGTTCAGGTAAATCATTAATCATGTATAGGCAAGTCACTAATTATATTCAAATCAGTAAATATGAATTTTTTTTTTTTTCAACCAGAGCCGAATAGGTTAATAGAATTATACGTTGTTTTAAGTTAAGTATCAAGATTAGTATGTTAGAGTTGTACATTTGTTTAGTCTTTAGGATAGGTGTTAATATTAGAGTTATATTAAAGTTCTACATTCTTTTAGGTTAGGTGTTAGCATTGGAGTTGTACATTGTTAATTTGTTTTAGGTTAGATATTAACATTAGAGTTATACATCAGTCTATTTCATATGTAAAATTGATGTATTATATTAAATTTCTCAACCCGGGACACTCCCGGGGTATAATCTAGTATATAATAAACCAAAGCATTTTTAATGATATGCCATAATATTATGCAATCTCTCTTTTGAGAGATGCCACATATGATGTGATGTGGCAACTCTAGCCCAATTAAAAAAAAGGAATAAATATGGTTTAAATATGATTTAACATAATCTATTAAATAACTAATCTACTAAATGTAAATATTAAAACTTTATTATTTTCTCTCTCATGTTTCCTCTCATAACTTTTAAATGTTAATATCTTTTATATACGAGATTTTTTAAAGAAAAAAATTACACTAAATTAACGAGCGTTTTATTATCTTTCCAACAAGTACCATAGTGCTATATAAAAAACGGAGAAAAAACGACTATTTTTTGTAACCCGACAAGTATTGTGTCAGGTTTGGAATTAGTTTAAAAAAAATTGTGGGTTTAGGTCGGGCCTGAGATTAGGTGATACCCGACCCAATTACCCTTTTTTATATTAGAATATGATAACTTATGGCAGAGATTTGTTTAAAATAATAATAATAATAATAATAATAATAATAATAATAATAATAATAATATTCATTAATCATATATTGGCAGATGCCATTTTTATAGTTTGGATACTTCTAATTTTATTCACTTTACTTAGATTTTTCAACCCGAGGTGCTCCCGGGGTATAAACTAGTTGGATATATTTGAACTAAGAACGGCTATTAAGCTAATCGTCTTAAAATATGCAATGTTTTCATTCTATCATATTAACTCGATGATAATAATAATAATAATAATAATAATAATAATAATAATAATAATAATAATAATAATAATAATAATAATAATAATAATAATAATAATAAAACCAAAAATCATATTTGACTAAAAGCGATTTCTTTAACAAATGACATGATGTTGACCCATGGCATTTTCTGAAATTGTTTATTAGAATTTAGAAGTAGGATCGATTATCCTTCATTTTTCTTATTAAGATAAAAAAAAACTGTAAATTATATTTACTATGTCTATGGCGTGTTGCTTAGTGCATAGTTGTATTTTCATCACTTAAACACTACAAAATTCGGTATAATGTCTTTTTTCTTACTGTCGAATTCATTTGGCATGACTTCGAGGAAAAAAAGATTGGTGGTGAATATAGGTTTTCTTACAAATTACAAAAGTATATAATTTCTATTATATAACATGTAGTACAAAGCTATATAACCTAAATACACCAACTAGATTATTTCTAATAATAAAATATTTTAAAAAAATAAACCAAACTATATTTATTTTGATGGTTAGGATCAAATACACAATGAAAAAAATAAAGTCGTAGGAAAGGTATCAAATGGACTCCGATTGAACTTACTCAAGCGGCATTGGAATCTCTTCGAACTCTACGATATTAGTTCTTAGGTTTTCGCTTTTTTTTGGATTTTTAACTTGTGGTTTTTAGAATTTATGTTATGTCATTGTCTCTTTTTTGACGACTCATTGTGTCTTTTTTATTTTCGTCATCGCGTCCTTTTTGTAACTCATTGGGTCTTTTCCTCGGCATTGTGTTATATTTTGTGACCCATTGTGTTATATTTCGTGATCCATTGTGTTTTTTGTATTCTTTCCATCCTTCTCCCTTTTCTCATTTATTTTACACTACGTAGGATAACTAGATACTTTATCTCGAACCCACTTCAATCTAAACACACTGCCAAGACTTGAGCTCGTTTCTGATCATCTTTCGACGTTTGCCCCCACCATAACTTAATATAATTCCATAGTCTTTTGTCTATCGGCAACCGAATTGATGCTTTAGTAGAAGTACCGCCATCCTTATTGATTGATGTTTTCCCTGTATAAGTATAGAAATACAATCCAAATGTTTTTTATGCACAAAAGTATAGTCGGTGCAAATATCCCTAATCAAAGAATCACCCACGTTTTATTGGATCCAAATCTAGTACGCATGCACCTGATCACTCATCACACTACACATACATAATAAATGCAGCCTACCAAATATTATCTCAGGAAAATAACACATGCTTATACATGAATTGTTGGACTAGGATCGGTTTTGCAGCGGAATATTCGAATAATAAACACAACAATGATATGAAATCAATCAAGAACAATTGAAGAATAATTGAATACTATAGATATATGTTTTCGGACAGAATGGTTTTACAAGAATTGGGTGGATTGTTAGGAATACAATCTTGATAACCTTTACAATACATAATCCTATGCTATATATAGTTTACATTCGACAGTTAATTCTCGGCAAAAGGTATGTCGTTTTATCCAAACGTTGTGTCCTTTGTTGTTTGATCACATCCGTTTAAACCATAGTTGTGTCTTTTGATTCTTCCACGTGTGCACTATGAAAGTAACCGTCAAGATAATAATATACTTATGATAACTATAATAATAATAATCTATACTAATATCTAGCTTATACTTCCAATACCCTCCTTAAGCTAGATTGGGAGAACTTGTATCTTGTCTCTTGATGAAGATATTTGTTGCTTGTTTCTCGTCAGTTTCTAGTCATATGATGCTATCTCTGTGTCATCCATGGGAGTTATTTTCCTGTACCATCCATGGGACATGTACCATCCATAGGAGTTTTTCTTCTGTGACATCTATGGGGTCTGTTAGCTTAGTCATCATGTAATTCCATCTTCCTTTTATTTTCCATGAAGGATTGACTCTCCCTTTTCCTTTCTTCTTTAATTCTCTTCCTGCATACTTTACTTGTGTGTCCATATTTCTGGCAATGGTAACATTGAATATGTACGTATGATTTTCTTTTTCTTTCTCTATCTTTTTCGTCTAAACCATTGCTTTTGTCATGGGTATCTTCTTTGCTTGTTGATTGAAGAAGGGCTTGTTCATATGTAGAAGTATCATTATGTCTCATACGTAGTTCATGAGCTTTAAGAGAGCCTAATAGGCTTTCCAATGGTAAAGCAGAGATATCCTTTGTTTCTTCTATAGCCACAACAATATTCTCGAATTCTCTTGTTAGACTACGTAAAATTTTCTCAACAACCCTTTGACTTCAGTGTTTTACCCCATTTAAACGGATTTGGTTCCATAATATGATCACACGATTGTAGAATTCTTCAATGGTTTCGTTTTCTTTCATTCTAAGGTGATCGAATTCACTATGTAAGAATTGTAGTTTAACCTGTTTTACCTTTTCTTCTCCGCGATAAGACTTGTAGAGCACATCCCATGCATCTTTTGATGATAATGCAATTGAGATTCTTTCAATATTACGTCTTCTATGGTATGATATATGTAGAGTAGTGCCTTGCTGTCTTTTCTTTCTTTTTCTTTTAATTGTTCTCTTTGTTGATCGGTTAGTGAGGCACTTTCAATGGGTTCTTGAATTCCATCTTCTATAATGTTCCATAAATCTTCAGCTACAAATAAGGCCTTCATTTGAATACTCCAATGGTGATAATTATTTTCCATTTAATTTTGGAATTTGAATCTGTAGAATACTATTGCTATTTGACATCATCATGATCATGTGTCGTCTTCAATAGTGATCCATCTAAAGTCTTAATAACTCTTTCTTTTCCTTTTAGAATAATAAAACTAGCGCTTCTTTGTCTTTGTTCTTCGTATACAGTGGTAAAACTAGCCCGCGCCTCTTTGTTGTTCTTTACCTTTCTTCCTTTTTTTTTAACAAAACCAAACACTGATTTCTAAATAAAAAATTGGACCCTTAAATATTTTGTAGTAAAAAGATCAAAATTTGACTTCTAAAAGTCAAAGGATTTCACATAAGCTTTCTGGCTCTTTCTCAATTTTTTTATTCTTAAAAGATGTTGACTTTAGAAAGTCAAATCCTTTCTTCCACAAGATTTCCTTCACTGCCAAAAACGAAAAACTTTCTTTCTTTTGTTTTGATTGAATACGATGGAACAACAACAGTAATTTTGTTCCACAAAAACTTTGATTCGATTCCTTATTAAATCGTTTAATCTTTCCTATAAATCGAATACGGTTCCTGAAATTTTACGGTTTCGACTTTTTTCGGTAATCTTTGACTTACTGATTTAATTCTTAAAATTGTTTTATGAAATCATTATGGAATCAAAACGTTTTTTTGTATATGATGTTCACATTGAAAAATTCAGTAGAAACGTTTAGTCTTGATTTCCTTGTAAGAAAATTTTTGGCGGGAAATCTTATGTTCTTAAAAAAAATAGAGTAAAATCGTTTCAAAGTAAAATCACAAATTAACCCTTTTTTTTGTTTGTATTCGATTTGATCTTTATCTAAAGAGCAGGGAAATGATTCGTGTAACCTTTCGTCGATCTAAAATCTTCGTTTGATTTCTGTTTGAGATTCCGGTGACTTCGTCGGGATTCTAGAATACTCGCCGGATTATCATTCTTCTCCGATTCTGTCTTGGTTCACGGTTACAATTCTGTATGAAAAGATATGTTCTTCGTCTATTGGCCTTTATCTCTTTGGTTTGATGATTGTCAGATGATTCTTCCGATGCTCTGTTTTCGTTAATAATTCGTCTCGATTGATTCTTGGTTTCTTGGCTCTGATTACCGTGTCTCTGATACCAGTTTGTTGGGACTAGGATCGGTTTTGCAGCGGAATATTTGAATAATAAACACAACAATGATATGAAATCAATCAAGAACAATTGAAGAACAATTGAATACTATAGATATATGTTTTCGGACAGAATGGTTTTACAAGAATTGGGTGGATTGTTAGGAATACAATCTTGATAACCTTACAATACATAATCCTATGCTATATATAGTTTACATTCGACAGTTAATTCTCGGCAAAAGGTATGTCGTTTTATCCAAACGTTGTGTCCTTTGTTGTTTGATCACATCCGTTTAAACCATGAGTTGTGTCTTTTGATTCTTCCACGTGTGCACTATGAAATTAACCGTCAAGATAATAATATACTTATGATAACTATAATAATAATAATCTATACTAATATCTAGCTTATACTTCCAATATGAATTAATAATAATACAGCTAGTTTTGGAAAATATAAAAGTACTCACCTTTGTTTTAAAACAAAGATCCCATCAACAAACTAGACTTTATCTCCATAGTGTTTAAAGCATTGTAATGGCTCTACAGCAGCTAAACAACTCGAAATAGAGGTATAAAACAGATTAACGACTTGCTACGCACATAAAATGAGGTATACAAGTATCATTAATGCAGGTATATGGGGCATGAAAAACGAGGAAAGTCAAGATCTGGTTTCGCCTTTGGTTGTTGTACAGATGGGTAAACGATCCGTTACCCTTTGAGTTTGGTTAATTAGTCATTAACCAGGGTTAAAAATCCAAGATACATATCTATCAGGTATCGTAATGGACTGTTATGAGTTTGGTAACGGTTCATTATGAAGTTGACTCACCCTTCCAAGCCTAACACTAGTGAGTTGTGATTGCCACCCATCAACATTGTGCAATAGACCGTTATGGATTCATAACGCTCTCTTACGGCCAACATTTGATGATTTTCATTTTAACCCGGAACATAAGTTTTGCTTGTTTACATTTTGGTCCCCTAACTTTTAAAATATTAATTTCAGCCTAGAAATTTGTCAGATGTTACACCTGTCTTCGTTTTCCATTATATTTGGGAATCATGGTATCGAATACACAGCGGAAGCGGTTTATATATTTAACGAAAACTGATTATATATACTCTATATATAATAGCCGATTAATATATATATATATATATTGTTAGTTAATTTTATTAATCCGATTAATAAAATATTCCCAATCAGGATCTCAGTTAAACGCGTATAAACAAATAAATTATTAAACAACCAGGGGGGTTAGTAATCAACCTTTGACAACTACACCGAATTGTAACACGCGGGTTACAACGAATCCTCACTAGTAGGAAGTTCACACCGTGCACGAACCAACCGGAAGCAACACTTGCAAGAAGAAGGTGGTGGTTTGTGGTGGTTGATCGCCGGACCAAGAAGAAAAAGAGGCGCACCTTTTTCTTCAAAGGGGGCGCCGCAAATTGGACAAGAGGAGGCAAGGGTTGATTGTTTTGATGAAAGGTGTGATTAGGGTTTACTCCTTAACCCTCCTTTTATAAAACAATAACTTACATCAAGCCCCCTTGCTAAATATCTTAATACTCCTTAATATTAATCTTATTAATATTAAGTCCCTCAAGTCCAAAACAATTATTATTTCATAAATAATAATCAATCTAATCATGAACTTATCTGATTCGTGTACCAACGTGTAACTCTTCGGATCGTACCGGTCGGGTTACATTGACCTCGACTTTTAATTACATCGGACATCCTATATATCCAACAATCTCCTACTTGGACAATTTTAATTAAATGAGTCATTGTGCGCAAAGTTGGACGCCTAGCTGCATCGCGTTGCACCCAACACAGTATGACACTTTACAGTCGTCAACTAGTTCTTTAAGTTCAAGTAACACTTTACTTAACCAAATACTATAGCCCTGATAATTCTATCAATAAGTCCCTTCTGTATAGAGATCCGTTGATCATAAGACATGGATCATTCATTCTTATATAGTGATCAACTATTCTCTATTCTCGTCTCTAATTCAAGTGGTCTAACGAACTACCTTAGTTCGAGCGTGGCCACGCGTTTATACCGGTTTGAGTTTTACGAGGGCGCCAGAATGTCTAGGCTTCTAATCCCATAGAAGTACAGAATTCCATCAGCATCATACAACTCCCACTTAATCTCGAATTTCTCCAACGCTACCCTTATAGCTACCCATGTTTCAGGATAGTGTAAGATAACATCAAAGATAGTCCTTGATCAATTAGTTTAATATGTGCCTTAGGAAAAAGGACAAATTGAACATATCAATATCAAAACATCTCATGACATAGATCCATGGAGATCGTTTTGAAGCGAGTTACATCCAATATTATTCCCTAATAATATCTGTGAATTATGATCCTCAAACCCTTGAGTTTTACATTCAAATTCATTCCCATGTAATTGATCGACTACGGACATTTAGAATACTCTTATTCAAGGATTTAAACATACGAATAAATGAACACAGTTAATAAATATTAAATTTGCATTTAACCCATTAAATCAAATAAACATTCAACATAACTGTCATAGTTCAAAATAAAACATCAATACTAATTACAGATCATGCCCATTGTCTAACAACTCTAAGCCCTATATTTCCAGCATGCTCCTCATGTCTAGCTTGAGGTAAAGGCTTAGTAAAGGGGTCAGCCAGATTTAGATCTGTATGAACTTTGTTATCACGACGTCTCCACGTTCTACTATTTCTCTAATATAGTGGAACCTCTGAGTATATGTCTTGCGGTCTGATGTGACCTTGGTTCCTTTGCAAGAGCAATGGCACCAGTGTTGTCACACAGTATCTCGATTGGTTTCTTTATGCTAGGCACAACATCGAGATCGGTAATGAACTTCTTCATCCAGGCAGCCTCCTTTGCAGCATCCGATGCAGCAATGTATTCTGATTCACAGGTGGATTGAGCAACCACACTTTGCTTAGAGCTCTTCCAAGTAATAGCCCCACCATTCAGAATGAAAACATATTCCGTTTGTGATCTTGAGTCATCACGATCAGTCTGGAAGCTTGCATCAGTATAACACTTAACTGACAGCTCCTCCTCCAGTCCTCCATATATTAAGAACATGTCCTTAGTCCTTCTCAGGTACTTAAGAATGTTCTTCACTGCAGCCCAGTGACTCTCTCCTGGATTCTGTTGATATCTACTCGTCATGCTAAGAGCATACGAGACATCAGGTCTAGTACATAACATGCATACATGATGGAACCAATCGCAGAAGCTGTGACACCCGGCAAATTCTGGTTAACAACGTTGTCTAGATGAATGTCTACCTTAGCGAGTCACGCGTATATTGTACTTAACTGGGTTAGTTAAGTCGGGTTATGGTTCGGGAACTATCGGTTTAGTCTAGAAGATCATTGGATGTTGGTCTAGAGGTTCATTAGATGTCAGTCCTTAACCAAGTGTACAAACGGTGACGATTTGTAGGATCGTCAAGGCATACGGAACATACAAGTCTTGAGTCCCGGGAATTGGTGAACGAGTGTGAATATGTGTATTTACAAGTGTTATGTGTTTACAATCATTATGTGACTTGTCGGTATGTGAATATGTGTTAACATATGTTAAAACGGGGTTTAACGCGCAAAACACACGGAACAAGCCCCTATAGGCGATTAGGATAGCCCAATCGCCTATAGGAGGGGCGAGTGGGGGACCTTAGGGCGAGTAGGGACTAATTGCATGACTGTTCATGCGATTAGGCCCCAATTGCATGGACTTACATGCGATTAGGCTCCCTAATCGCGTGTAAGGCTGCATAATCGCGTGTTACGGGCTGGACGACTAAAAACGACTATAAATACCATACTTGACCTCATAAACTTCATTATACAAACCCTAGTCGTCCCATAACCTGCCCCAACACACACACAACCTCTGGAACGCGATTTTTGATCAAAACACAAGGTTTCAAGCTTAATCCATCATTCTTTCACAAATCTAAGGTTTGGTTTCCATCCATGAATCTTTATAAACGTTTTTAATCAATCCCTAATGGTCCAGACCTGTTCTAAAACGAAAAAGCCTTCTGAAAATCGTTAATAAGTGTTGTTAATCGGATTTTAACTAGTATACATGTGTTATGTGTGTTTATGATTAGAAAGCTAGGGTTTTTATGATTCAAGATGAATGAATGACATGTTATTATGTTAGATCAGAATAATAATGATATTATGATGATAAAAATCTGAGTAACTGATTATTAGGGTGATAGTTACGCATGTTAGTGGTGATGTTGCATGCTATGTGAATGGTGTTTGGAATACGTGATTGCATGCAGGACTGATAATACGAGGCAAAACGAAGGATTTTGGTTTAAACATGTTTAGAATAGTTGTTGGGATGATATTGGATGGTTACACACGTTCTGGGTCTGATTTGGAGCGTTAAACGCGCGAAAAACCGGAACAGCAAGGTTACAGGCGATTAGCAACCTAATCGCCTATGTTAGAGGCGATTAGGAGGCCAATCGCCCATCTTTCATGCGATTAGGCCCCAATCGCTAGTTTTTACATGCAATCAGCCCTAAATGCTAGGTTTTACATGCAATCAGCCCTAAATGCTAGTTTTTACATGCAATCAGCCCTAAATGCTAGTTTTTACATGCAATCAGCCCTAAATGCTAGTAGTACATGCGATTAGCCTTCCTAAATGCCAGTTGACCAACCTAAATGCTAGTTGACTTTTCCTAATCGCGTGTACTGCTGCTGTAAGTATAAATTAGCATTCCGAGACCCGATTTGACATGTAGGAACATGCTAGGAACCCCGTAACATATCTAATAACTTGGTAACATATGTTTGAATGTAATTCGGTGATACGTGAACTATGTGCTATAACTTGTTCTGCGTTAACGTATGTTAAGTGTGTTTACATGATTGCATGTTTGAGAGCGTAAACATAACACGGGGAGTCTCGGGTCACCAATGGGATGTCGAGTCTTGTACTTTGCGTCAGTTAAACAGTCACGGTGTTTTCAAACGAACTTGGTTATGGTCTGGACATCTAGGGACTAATTAACATGCGGGTTATTAGTCTAAGTACTTGTAACTGTCATATGTTAGGTCGCCGCTTTACGGGACTAGCATAGCAGCTGAGTTTACTCGGGTTAAGGAGTAACGCAACTTAAGGTGAGTTTACGGCCCCTCTTTTAAACTGGTTTCATACTTTCGGGGGAGAAAACATGTGTTAAAACGATTATTCGGTAACTACTGTCATACTATGGGTTTCTATTGTGTACTACACGATCTTTGGAAGTCCCGGGGGGAACCATGAATGTGCGGGTTTGCACAACGGGGAAATGTGAATAGCGCTATTGGGAGTGACCAACCCCGCTCGTCGGCTTGGAGGGCCGGGCGAGTGCATATTGTCTCAAACAGGAACAACAGGAACAACTGGTTTACTTTTCGGGCACAACATCTGGTATGCGTGTTAGTAATGGTTTTCCAATCGTGGTAGTAACAAAACATACGCCTAGCTAGCGTACACTGGTTTTCGATTTGTTATAGTATGGACAGGTGGACTTGGTGCTTGGATTACAAAACCTGTAAACTCACCAGCATTTTTGTGCTGACGTAAACTTTTACATGTTTTCTCAGGTCGCTAAGGTAGCACTACTGGACTAGGGCGCACGCGTCTGCACGGCGTCTAGTTAGAGTCGCATGGTTTTCATATGTTGAACATTTGGTTTACTTTGAGATACTGTTTTGAATAAGCTTCCGCTGTAAACGGGGATTTTAAACTATGTTTTGAAATTGCATTATATTCATTTAGACTTGTTTATTGTGATCGTTGGTTTGGATCCTGGTTTGTCATGCGCCTCGCGGTAAAACTCCGCAAGTGGATTTTGAGGGTGTGACAGATTGGTATCAGAGCCAATGGTTATAGTGAACTAGGACTGCATGTAGAGTCTAGTCTATAGCCGAGTCGCACACACTAGACGATCACATGGTACTAAACATTAAGGTGGTTTACGTATGGTCTTGTCGGGGTGTCTCTAAATCATTTGGCCTTTCTACGTTACATCATCCGTTCTATCCTTAGGTCGGGTTACTTACTTTCTAGGCAGTGTAGTATATTGGAGTGAATCGTGTACTCTTGAGATTTGTCCAAGGCTCGGACATCTCCCTTTCATACTCCAATAGAAACACCTGCCATAAACTACCGTAGTATTACGGTGTATAGCTAAGAGTCTATGTTCGGTGATTTGAACTTTGAACTAGGAGAACACTTGGAGGACCATGTAGAGCGGTTTATCATTTTGGGTGCACACAAAATCATAAACCGAAATGCATGGAAGCCCTAGTGAGCTCTGGGTTTGAGGGGATAGTCCTGGATTGGATCTAGCTTTGATCTTGTGAACATTAGTGGTTATCTTTATCTGCGAAACTAAATTTTCTCGTTCTTTCTGCCAGAATCATGTTTGGAGTACGAGGAGGACGTGGAGGTGGTCGCAATGGTGGACGTGGTGGTGGACGCGGTGGTGCTGGTGGTCGTGGAGGTATTAACCTATCGCAGGCTGATCTGAACAACTTGCTCCAAGCTGCCTTTCAGTTAGGGCACAACGGTGGTGGTAAGTTGATTTATCCATTTTCTTTGCCTCATTGGTGAACCTTGTTTACATTCTTAGTGGTTTCTCATACGTTTCATTTCAGGTGGTCCTGTTAACCCACCCCCACCCATGTGTACCTACAAGATGTTCCGGGACTGTAAGCCCCAGGAATTCTCTGGCACTGAGGGTGCGGTGAGCTTGCTTAGGTGGCTGGAGAAAGTGGAGTCAGTGTTTCTTATGTGTAACTGTCTCCCAGAAGATCGGGTTAAGTATGCTGCTGCGTTATTCCAGGATGTTGCTCTGACCTGGTGGAATAACATCACCCAGAATATGGGTATTGGGGAGGCGTATGCTATGCCTTGGGAGAATTTTGTGCAGCTACTGAAGCGTGAGTACTGTCCGAGGGAAGAGGTGCAGAAGCTAGAGCACGAGGTGTGGAACCTCAAGATGTCTGGGTCTGAAATTGAGAAGTATACTGTGAGGCGTAACGAGTTGGCAGTGCTGTGTCCTGATCTGCATGTGCCAGAGTACAGGAAGATTGAACACTATGTGTCGGGGTTAGTACCGGAAATCGCAGGTTTAGTGGCTGCGGGAAATCATCCTACATACGCAGAGGTGGTCCGATCGGCTCATAGGATGACCAACTTAAAGGTGAATGAGGGTATTTTGCCTGCTAAGGGTTCGACTGTTAAGGCTCCAGAGAATAACAAGCGCAAGTGGGAAAATGACGGGAAGGGATCTGGGCCAGCACAGCAGAATAAGAGGTTCGACAATGGGGGTTCTTCTTCTTCTTCGGGTAACAAACAGGGTGGTTATGCGGGGAAACTGCCCAAATGTAACAAGTGTGGACGTCACCATCAAGGGAACTGCGACAGTAACCGTTGTCATCGCTGCCAGCGAACAGGGCATTATGCTAAAGATTGTCGGGTTACACTTCCATCGACCCAGGCCCCGACTAATAGCTCAGCTCCGACTACTCAAGGGACTACGGTAAGACAAGGATGTTACAATTGTGGTGAGACCGGGCATTACAAGAAGGATTGCCCAAAACTGAAGCAGGGTGGAAACAACGGTAATGGGAACAACGGGGGCGGCGGCAGAAATGCACGTGCCTTCGTCATTGGAGCCGCTGAGGCTAGACAGGATCCTGACACAGTCACCGGTACGTTCCTTCTCAATAATCGTTCTGTTAGTGTGTTATTTGATTCTGGTGCCGACAAGAGTTTTGTATCCATGGAAGTTAGTCGACTGCTAGATGTAGTACCCGTACCATTAGAGACTAAGTATATTATTGAGTTGGCTGACAGTAAAAAGATTGAAGCTACTAGTATCCTTCGGGAGTGTCAATTAGAGTTGTCGGGTTTATCGTTCCCCATCGACCTTATGCCGGTACCATTGGGTAGTTTCGACGTTGTTGTAGGCATGGATTGGTTGTCCCTGTATCGCGCGGAGATTGTCTGTTACGATAAGGTTATTCGGATTCCTCTCCCTGATGGAGAATTCCTTTCTGTTTACGGTATCAAGGGTGGTGTTCCGCTGAATATCATCTCTAGCATGAAAGCCCTTAAGTGTCTTCGAAAGGGTTATCCAGCCGTTTTGGCACTTTTATCTGTTTCCTCTGGTGATGAGAAGAAGATCGACGATATTCCAGTTGTACGCGAGTTTCCTGATGTTTTTCCCGATGATTTATCTGGTCTTCCTCCTCATCGTCAAGTCGAGTTCGGTATTGATCTTGTACCAGGGGCTGCTCCTATTGCTCGGGCCCCCTACCGTCTTGCACCTCCCGAGATGCAGGAATTGTCTAGTCAGTTACAGGAACTCTTGGACAAGGGTTTCATCAGGCCAAGTTCTTCCCCTTGGGGAGCCCCGATTCTATTTGTTAAGAAGAAGGATGGAAGTTTCCGATTGTGTGTGGACTACAGAGAACTGAACAAATTGACCGTCAAGAACCGTTATCCTCTTCCACGTATTGATGATCTATTCGACCAGCTTCAGGGTTCTAGTTATTATTCCAAGATTGACTTGAGGTCCGGTTATCACCAGTTGCGCGTAAGGGAAGCTGACGTTGCAAAGACTGCCTTTCGTACACGTTATGGCCATTTCGAATTCTTGGTCATGCCTTTCGGTCTCACGAACGCACCGGCGGTTTTCATGGATTTGATGAACCGCGTTTGCAAACCATATCTTGACAAGTTCGTCATTGTGTTTATTGATGACATTCTGATCTACTCCAAGAACAAGACCGAACACGAGGAATACCTGCGGTTAGTTTTGGAACTCTTGCGACGGGAACAACTTTACGCTAAGTTCTCAAAGGTGACTTTTGGTTACGCGAAGTTCAGTTCCTAGGACATGTGGTTAATGAACTAGGAATTCATGTCGATCCAGCTAAGATCGAAGCGATCAAGGACTGGGGAGCACCAAAGACGCCAACTGAGGTGCGGCAATTCCTAGGCCTTGCGGGCTACTATCGTCGTTTCATTCAGGGGTTCTCGAAGATCGCTCAACCCTCACCACTCTTACTCAGAAGGATAGGAAATTCGACTGGGGTGAACCACAAGAGTCAGCGTTTGAAGAACTGAAGTCTAAACTGTGTTCTGCTCCTATTTTGTCTTTACCTGAAGGCCCTGATGATTTTGTTGTTTACTGTGATGCTTCTATTCATGGTCTCGGTTGCGTGTTGATGCAACGCGAGAAGGTGATTGCGTATGCCTCTCGTCAACTCAAGGTACACGAGAAGAACTACACCACCCATGACTTGGAGTTGGGTGCCGTGGTTTTCGCGTTGAAAATTTGGAGACATTACTTGTACGGTACCAAATGCACCATCTACACCGATCACAAGAGTCTCCAACATATTTTCGACCAACAACATTTGAACATACGGCAGCGTCGTTGGATTGAACTTCTGAACGACTATGATTGTGCCATTAAGTACCATCCTGGCAAGGCGAATGTTGTAGCAGACGCCTTGAGCAGGAAGGAATCAACTAAACCTCGTCGCGTTCGGGCGTTGCAGCTCACCATTCATTCATCCCTACCTGATCAACTCCGTTCTGCCCAGTTAGAAGCTTTGAAGGAGGAAAACCTTAAAGCTGAAACTATGCACGGTGCCGACAAGCACCTCGAGCGAAGGCCTGATGGCCTGCACTATTTCGCAGAACGCATATGGGTTCATTTATTCGGGGGACTACGGGGGCTTGTCCTAGATGAGGCTCATAAGTCCCGGTATTGTATTCATCCTGGTTCGGATAAGATGTACCAAGATCTGAAGGTGCTTTACTGGTGGCCAAACATGAGGTCGGACATAGCCTCATACGTGAGCAAATGCTTGACCTGTGCTAAGGTCAAGGTGGAATACCAGAAACCGTCGGGTCTCTTGCAACAACCTGAAATTCCGGAATGGAAATGGGAACGGATTACCATGGATTTTGTCACGCAACTTCCTAAATCACCAAGCGGGAATGACAAGATATGGGTGATTGTCGATCGGTTGACGAAATCAGCCCATTTTCTTGCTATTAAGGAGACCGACACCATGGATCGTTTGGCTCGTCTTTATTTGAAGGAAGTTGTTTCTAAGCACGGGGTGCCAGTTTCTATTATCTCGGATCGTGACTCCCATTTTACTTCTCACTTCTGGAAGTCTTTGCACAAGGCTTTGGGTACCCAACTAGACATGAGTACGGCTTATCATCCACAGACTGACGGTCAGAGTGAGCGAACGATTCAAACTTTAGAAGACATGCTGCGGGCATGTGTGATCGATTTTGGCAAGGGTTGGGAAGCTCATTACCGTTAGTAGAATTCTCGTACAACAACAGTTATCACACGAGCATCAAGGCGGCTCCGTTCGAGGCACTGTACGGACGAAAATGCCGTTCTCCTCTTTGTTGGGCTGAAGTGGGTGAGAGTCAACTCACTGGGCCTGAACTAGTGTACGAAACTTCGGAAAAGATCGTACAGATTCGTAACCGGTTGGCAGCGGCATGGACAGGCAAAAGAGTTATGCCGATCAGCGTCGCAAACCATTGGAATTCCAAGTTAATGACAAAGTACTTCTAAAAGTCTCACCGTGGAAGGGCGTCATACGCTTTGGGAAGCATGGCAAACTCAACCCACGGTATGTCGGACCATTTACGATCCTGGAACGGATTGGACCGGTGGCATATCGTCTTGATTTACCGACGGAGCTCGGTAACGTACATAACGTCTTCCACGTGTCAAACTTGAAGAAGTGTCTGGCTGACGAGTCTCTCATCGTTCCACTGGAAGAGATCAAGGTTGATGATCGTCTTCGGATTGTGGAAGAACCTGTGGAGATTCTGGATTACAAGATTCGTAGCCTACGTCACAGCAAGATTCGTATCGTTAAGGTTCGGTGGAACTCGAACCGGGGACCAGAGTATACGTGGGAACGGGAGGATCAGATGAAGTCTAAATATCCTCATCTCTTTCCTAAGGAAGCGTTCGAGTCGAGATATGTCTCTTCTGCAGCTGAATGAATCTCGGGGCGAGATTCCTTTTAACGTGGGGATGATGTGACAACTCGGGTAAATCTCTCTTTTGGTTTCTATCTTTTGTTTGTTCCCTTCGTTATTTCTTTTGTTCTTTTGGTACTTGTGCAATTTTCGGGACGAAAATTCTTTTAACGTGGGGATGATGTGACACCCGGCAAATTCTGGTTAACAACGTTGTCTAGATGAATGTCTACCTTAGCGAGTCACGCGTATATTGTACTTAACTGGGTTAGTTAAGTCGGGTTATGGTTCGGGAACTATCGGTTAGTCTAGAAGATCATTGGATGTTGGTCTAGAGGTTCATTAGATGTCAGTCCTTAACCAAGTGTACAAACGGTGACGATTTGTAGGATCGTCAAGGCATACGGAACATACAAGTCTCGAGTCCTGGGAATTGGTGAACGAGTGTGAATATGTGTATTTACAAGTGTTATGTGCTTACAATCATTATGTGACTTGTCGGTATGTGAATATGTGTTAACATATGTTAAAACGGGGTTTAACGCGCAAAACACACGGAACAGGCCCCTATAGGCGATTAGGATAGCCCAATCGCCTATAGGAGGGGCGAGTGGGGGACCTTAGGGGCGAGTAGGGACTAATTGCATGACTGTTCATGCGATTAGGCCCCAATTGCATGGACTTACATGCGATTAGGCTCCCTAATCGCGTGTAAGGGCTGCATAATCGCGTGTTACGGGCTGGATGACTAAAAACGACTATAAATACCATACTTGACCTCATAAACTTCATTATACAAACCCTAGTCGTCCCATAACCTGCCCCAACACACACACAACCTCTGGAACGCGATTTTTGATCAAAACACGAGGTTTCAAGCTTAATCCATCATTCTTTCACAAATCTAAGGTTTGGTTTCCATCCATGAATCTTTATAAACGTTTTTAATCAATCCCTAATGGTCCAGACCTGTTCTAAAACGAAAAAGCCTTCTGAAAATCGTTAATAAGTGTTGTTAATCGGATTTTAACTAGTATACATGTGTTATGTGTGTTTATGATTAGAAAGCTAGGGTTTTTATGATTCAAGATGAATGAATGACATGTTATTATGTTAGATCAGAATAATAATGATATTATGATGATAAAAATCTGAGTAACTGATTATTAGGGTGATAGTTACGCATGTTAGTGGTGATGTTGCATGCTATGTGAATGGTGTTTGGAATACGTGATTGCATGCAGAACTGATAATACGAGGCAAAACGAAGGATTTTGGTTTAAACATGTTTAGAATAGTTGTTGGGATGATATTGGATGGTTACACACGTTCTGGGTCTGATTTGGAGAGTTAAACACGCGAAAAACTGGAACAGCAAGGTTACAGGCGATTAGCAACCCTAATCGCCTATGTTAGAGGCGATTAGGAGGCCAATCGCCCATCTTTCATGCGATTAGGCCCCAATCGCTAGTTTTTACATGCAATCAGCCCTAAATGCTAGTTTTTACATGCAATCAGCCCTAAATGCTAGTTTTTACATGCAATCAGCCCTAAATGCTAGTTTTTACATGCAATCAGCCCTAAATGCTAGTTTTTACATGCAATCAGCCCTAAATGCTAGTAGTACATGCGATTAGCCTTCCTAAATGCCAGTTGACCAAACTAAATGCTAGTTGACTTTTCCTAATCGCGTGTACTGCTGCTGTAAGTATAAATTAGCATTCCGAGACCCGATTTGACATCTAGGAACATGCTAGGAACCCCGTAACATATCTAATAACTTGGTAACATATGTTTGAATGTAATTCGGTGATACGTGAACTATGTGCTATAACTTGTTGTGCGTTAACGTATGTTAAGTGTGTTTACATGATTGCATGTTTGAGAGCGTAAACATAACACGGGGAGTCTCGGGTCACCAATGGGATGTCGAGTCTTGTACTTTGGGTCAGTTAAACAGTCACGGTGTTTTCAAACGAACTTGGTTATGGTCTGGACATCTAGGGACTAATTAACCTGCGGGTTATTAGTCTAAGTATTTGTAACTGTCATATGTTAGGTCGCCGCTTTACGGGACTAGCATAGCAGCTGAGTTTACTCGGGTTAAGGAGTAACGCAACTTAAATTGGTTTCATACTTTCGGGGGAGAAAACATGTGTTAAAACTATTATTCGGTAACTACTGTCATACTATGGGTTTCTATTGTGTACTACACGATCTTTGAAAGTCCCGGGGGGAACCATGAATGTGCGGGTTTGCATAACGGGAAATGTGAATAGCGCTATTGGGAGTGACCAACCCCGCTCGTCGGCTTGGAGGGCCGGGCGAGTGCATATTGTCTCAAACAGGAACAACAGGAACAACTGGTTTACTTTTCGGGCACAACATCTGGTATGCATGTTAGTAATGGTTTTCCAATCGTGGTAGTAACAAAACATACGCCTAGCTAGCGTACACTGGTTTTCGATTTGTTATAGTATGGACAGGTGGACTTGGTGCTTGGATTACAAAACCTGTAAACTCACCAGCATTTTTGTGCTGACGTAAACTTTTACATGTTTTCTCAGGTCGCTAAGGTAGCACTACTGGACTAGGGCGCACGCGTCTGCACGGCGTCTAGTTAGAGTCGCATGGTTTTCATATGTTGAACATTTGGTTACTTTGAGATACTGTTTTGAATAAGCTTCAGCTGTAAATGGGGATTTTAAACTATGTTTTGAAATTGCATTATATTCATTTAGACTTGTTTATTGTGATCATTGGTTTGGATCCTGGTTTGTCATGCGCCTCGCGGTAAAACTCCGCAAGTGGATTTTGAGGGTGTGACAGAAGCATATGGAACACCTTACATTTTCTTCTTTTCCTCTTCAGTATTTGCACACTGCTTGTTATCAAGAATGGTTCCTTATGCCATGGGCAAGAGCCCCCTTTTTGAGTCTTGCATTGAGAAGCGTCGTAAGACCTTATCAATATATGTACTTTGACTCAAACCCAATAACCGCTTTGATCTATCTCTATAAATCTTTATTCCCAGAATATAAGCGGCTTCACCAAGATCTTTCATTGCGAAACATTTACCCAACCAGGTCTTAACATCTTTAAGCATAGGGATATTGTTTCCAATGATTAGTATGTCATCTACATACAGTATAAGAAAAGTGATATAGCTCCCACTAGATTTCTTGTAAACACACGGTTCATCTTTGTTCTTGATAAAACCAAACTCTTTGATTTTTTTGATCAAAACGGAGATTCCAGCTGCGAGATTCTTGCTTTAATCCATAGATGGATTTATTCAGCTTGCACACCTTATTAGGATTCTTTGGATCGACAAAACCTTCAGGTTGAACCATATAGACATCTTCCAGTAAGTGTCCATTAAGGAACGTGGTTTTGACATCCATCTGCCATATCTCATAGTCATAATATGCAGCAATGGCAAGTAGAATTCTAATAGACTTAAGCATGGCTACTGGCAAGAAAGTTTCCTCATAATCAATTCCTTGAGTCTGAGTAAAACCTTTCGCTACAAGCCTTGCTTTGTAGGTTTGCACATTCTCATCCATGTCAATCTTCTTCTTGAAGATCCATTTGTTTCCCACAGTCCAACATTTGGTAGGAAGATCAACCAAATCCCACACTTGGTTATCATACATGGATTGCATCTCTGCATTCATGGCTTCTTGCCATTTCTTGGATTCTGAATCCAAGATTGCAGCTTTGTAAGTAGTAGGCTCAGCTTCATCAATCATGAAGATATCGTCATACCTTACCGGTGCACGACGATCCCTAATACTTTTCCGAACACTTGGTGTTTCTGTTGTTTCTTGAGTCCTCTCAGCCTCAACTTCAACAACTGGATCAGTTACATCTGGTTTTGTCTGAACAGCTGGTTCAATCACTTGTGATTCTCGAATTTCTTCAAGATCCACATGGTTATCTTTAATCGCTCGCGCCAGAAGCTCTTCCTCTAAGAAAGTGCCTCTGCGTTTGGTGAAAATCTTATTTTCAGTGGGGTGGTAGAACAGGTAACCGATCTTCTTGCCGTATCCAACGAAAACCACTTTTTCGCCTCTGGGATCTAGTTTATCCAAAGATTCTAGAGTGACATAAGCATTACATCCCCATACTTTAAGGTAGGATACATGAGGTTTCTTTCCATGCCATATCTCAGAGGGCGTTTTATCAACCTTTTTCGTTGGAGCTATATTCACAAGTCTTGCGGCAGTTTCCAAAGCATAACTCCAAAAGGATTTTGGAAGGTTTGTTCGACACATCATTGATCGAATCATATCTAATAGAGTTTGATTTCTCCGCTCAGACACACCATTATGTTGCGGTGTTCCAGGTGGAGTGAGTTGTGAAACTATTCCACAATCCTTTAGATGGTCGATGAATTCCTGACTAAGATATTCACCGCCTCGATCTGATCGAAGCATTTTAATAGTTCGATTTAGCTGATTTTCTACTTCGTTTTGGTACTCGTTGACTTTTCAAGAGTTTCATGTTTATGCTTCATAAGATAAACATAACCATATCTACTGAAATCATCAGTAAATGTAACAAAGTATCTTTCTCCATGTCTTGACATTGTTCTGAATGGACCATATACATCTGTATGTACAAGTCCTAACAGATCATTGGCTCTTTCTCCAACATTTGAAAAAGGTGCTTTTGTTAACTTTCCACTTAAGCATGATTCGCATTTTCCAAACGACTCCGAACCTTTGGAATCCAGGATTCCTGCGGTTTTGAGTTGTTTTAACACGATTCTCACTTATGTGACCAAGTCTACAATGCCACATATACGTATCATTAAAGTCCAACTTATTACGTTTATGGGAGATATTGCATAATATGTTATCGTTTTGGATTTCTATCTCATAGATCCTATTGTTAGGTTTTGCATCAAAGTAAAATACATCATTAAAATAAGCAGAAATAAATTTCACCATTAAAACGATAATCAAAACCTTGTCTACGCAAAGCATGAAATGAAACAATATTTCTAGTCACACTAGGAATGTAATAAACATTGTTCAAAACAAGTTCTAAACCAGAAGGAAGTAAAAGAACATATTCTCCAATTTCCTTCACTGCAACTCTTTGTCCATTGCCAACATGGACCTCCAAGTCACCTGGTTTCAGCTTTCTAATCTTTCTTAGTCCCTGCAAAACATTACAAATGTGGAAACCACATCCTGTGTCAAACACCCATTTTTTGCTAGAAAAAACAAAGATTTCAATAACATATATACCTGAGGACTCTCCTCCAGAAGCCTTGGCTTGCTTCAGTTCGGCTAAATACTTAGCACAGTTCTTTTCCAGTACCTAGTTTCATCACAATGAAAACATTTGGCATCTTTCAAAGGTTTCTTGTTGGCAACAGCTTTGCCCTTTCCCTTCCCTTTGCCTTGATAGCCTGTAACACCCCAACCGATGGCGGAATCATCGAGGTGCCACGTAGTGACGATTGTTCAAAGGCTCATGGTACTAAAATGTAAATATATGATTATTGAATATTGTTTTACAACATGTGAAATTAAATACAAGACAACAAAAATAAAGATAATTGATTGATTAAATCTAAGTCAAAAGTCCTATGTGAAGCGTCAAGCAGCTTATCCTGAAACATGCACGAAAATAATTTTGTCAACATATAATGTTAGTGAGTACTACTTAGTTTTGTACATATAGTATAAGTTTTGAACAGTTGTACAATTCATGTGTCTAGCATCACCAAGGCATTATGTAAACACGCAAGTAACCAAACAAGACAAAGATCAAATGTAACGTTTGTACATTGTAATTGATAATGAGCACCTCAACACGTGTGAGTCTAAAAGAGCACCATAACACAAAGTTATGTCTAAATGAGCACTGTAACATAAGTTACGTCTATGTGTAAAGAGCACCATAACATAAGTATGTCTAGATGTATGATTTTGTATGTAAGCTACGTTCATGTTCAAGCATAAGCACAAAGATAAACAAGACACGTATATGAATTGTAAATGAATAAAATGTATGTGTAAATGAATACGAAAGTTTTGTATACTTGTACATGAATCACCCCAAAAGTTGTAAAAGCGGAAAAAGGGGATAAGTAATACTCACCTTAGCAAGGTGGTAAATCTTGTGTAATTGAATAAGTATAATCCAACGTTGCCAAGTATCACCCTATGTATAATGTAACAAATAAGTCTAAGTCTATTTGGTCTATAAGTATTTGCTAGGGCTTCGAATTGGGGATAAGTATTCGTTTGATTAATAAATTAAACGTTTAATAAATAAAAGAAATTTGGTAAATAAATAAACAAAAGTCTTTTGTAATTTCAAATTGAAGATGGTCACAATATAAAGTTTTAAATATGAAAATAATTTTTATAAAGTTATTTTCTTGAAAATAGAATATTTAATCTAATTATTTCAAATTGTCAAAATATGACTTTAATATCTAAAACTATTAAAATCAAAGAATTTCTGAATTAAAAATTGTATTTCTGTTCTCAATGGATAGAAATAATTTATGTAAAATTTTGGTGCACAAATATTGTAAAATGAATTTATTATGAATTATTTATGATTAAAAACTAACAAAAATTGATTAAAAATATTAAACAAACGGTTTTTCAGAAATAAAAAATTATTTCTGAAATGTATATTGTTATGCAAGTTTAGGATAATTTTTTGTGGAATTTTATAAAATCGTTTAGATATTTTTATTGAATTTTATAATTTTAGTGAATAAACTTGTAATATTTTTATAATATTATTAAATAAATTATTTTTGAAAAACTAAAAATTGGATGATGAACTTTATCAGTGAAAAAACATAAAATAAATTTTGTAGAATTTATAAAATAGTTTTAGTATTTTTAAAACGATTTTAAAAAGAATGAGATAATATAGGTATAAAGGATAACCAAAAAAAATATATTTGATCATGATGGGACTCGAACCTGGGCCATAGGCCGGTTCAAGTCTTATCACAACTTGTCTCAACCAACTGATCTGTAGGTTAGTTTTTTGTGATAGGATTCCAAAACATTTTACATTTAACTCATATCTGAGATTCATGTTCTTCCCCAAATTAACCCATATCGAGCCCTAGATTATCTAATTAAACGAATCGACGATCAATAACCCCTGTAAAGTTGGGGTTATTGCTCGTCTATGGCCGATTAGCAAAACCCACAAAGAAAAACGCACTTACAATGACGAATTCGGGTATGTGGCTCCGTCAACTGAAAGGTCATCCCGAGCTAGTATGCTTCGAAAGGCGAATTAAAACAGAAATTGAGTGTGAGGGTTTGTTCATTGGTACTCTTAGGCTCTCTATGAACGTTCAATTTATAGTGCCATAGCGAAATTGGAAGGTCTTTAATCTTTGACCATGACTTGGTCAAAGTCGAGTAATTATCTCCATTATATAGTAAACATAGGATAATTGGCGCGTTAATGATGTGTTAGTTGTTTAGGCGAGATTAATTAGTCAAACGTTTCCATATTGTTTCAATTAAAAGGGGTCAAAGATGGAGTTGAAAAAATAATAATAATTAATGTGGATGATGGCTGGTGTGCGTAACAGCAGAGGAGGAAGAAAGGAAACAGATGCGAAACAATGCTTAAATACAATATAGATTGGGATTGTAACAAAGACTGAGGTGTAGCCCAAATGGTTGGACGTGAGAGTGTGTTGTGCTGCTGACCCGGGTTCGAGACCGGGCAGCAGCATGTATTTGTTTTTTTTTTTTTTTTAAAGGTAAAGAGGAGTGGGCTTGGGCCTGATCTGATTGGGCTTGGTAGTTGGGCCTGTGCAGTGGCTCCGAGAATAGTTAAGGGTTTTAATACAATGGTTTGGGTTTGGGCTAGATAGTGGTTTCAAATGAGTGTTAAATTTTATTATTACTAGGAATATTATTATTATTATTATTACTATTATTATTATTATTATTATACAAAAATAAAAAAAATGAGGGACGGATGTCACATAGCCCATCTTCTTGGTTTTAGGTTTCTTAATCTGACCCTCCCTGATCATCAGCACTGGTGCAGTTTTGCTAGGTATGTTTACCTCAGCAGTTTTAAGCATTTGATTCAGTTCTGCAAGTGTCTTCTCCATCCCATTCATATTATAATTCATAATGAACTAGTCATATGACCTAGGCAATGAGTTCAGGATGATATCCCCAGCTAACTCATCGCTCAAGGGGGATTTCAGACGAGCCAAGTGATCAACATATGCCTTCATTTTTAGCACATGAGTGCCAACTGGTGAACCCTCTTGCATGCGAGTGGTTATAAGTGATCGCATCACATCAAACCTCTCATGGCGAGCATTTTGTTGGAACATTTCCATCATATGGTGATTCATGTCGTATGCATCCATGTCCTCCATGGTCCTTTGAAGTTCAGGGATCATAGAGGCCAGCATCAGAAATGAGACTTTCAAAGAGTCATCAAAATGCTTAGCCCAGGTTTTATAAAGCTCACTCTTGGGATTTATGGGTTCATCAGGGACTGGTTCTTCAAGAACATACAATTTGTTCTCCGCTTTGAGAACAATTTTCAAGTTGCGGTGCCAGTCCATGAAGTTGGAGTGGTTTAGTTTGTCCTTCTCTAAGATGGACTTGAGAGAGAAATGGGAGGTGGAATTGTTTTTCAGTTGACATCTACAAAGTTCAAAATTAATGTATTAGTATTTCTTGTTTTAAGTATCCTAATTATTTTATGACCCAAAAAGCAAAATTAATTAGGATGAGATCCCGATTCATCAATACACAATGAACTGGCTTAGCACTGTCCACTGGCACGATTAGGTAGGTAAACAACGATTGTTAATTGTGTCCACTACACAACTCTCCGTTTTGGGGTTATCAATAAAAGCGATGTATTTTTAACCCCAACTATGCCCACTTGTCTAACAAGCGATGTTTGGTCCTTTACTATTAACTGTAACACCGGCCTATGTTACACAGGAACCGTGATGATTACCTTCACTCATGATCAACGCCCAGATGCAGGGTCAGCACTAACATTTGGGTTCGATATAGAATGGAGTGTTAACTCGTTAAGGGTGGCATGAAACATCATTTTAAAATTGGGATTTATTTTTAATATTTACCATAAATATATTGAATGACTCGTTAGCAGATGTGAGTCACACAACAGTTTAAAAAATCCAATTTTATATTGTTCGTGATAATTGAAACTCCTTTCAACACTCGACACGATATTGTTTTAAATACCTTATTTAAACTACGTTGGTTGTATTATCGCGAATGGACTTGTTTTAATATTAATAAAACTCTTTTTATTAAATATGCTTTTCGGTTTTTATAAAACTTGTTTTAATAAACCGTTGCCATGATTGTGAAAATTTTATTTACTTTGGGTTATCTAACTTATTTACAATAAATAAACCACAACCACAAAACATAATAATAAAATTAAACGAATCGAGCCCCTAATAGGTTGCCCGTTTCGTTTTAGCCAGAAACGAAACGAACTAGTCAAAAGGGTTTCAAAACTATTTTGATATAGCTCCCACTTGACCCGAGATCTCTATCTTCATGGAACCTGTTCGCCTTTTTATCTTCGTCTTGATCTTGGACTTGTAGGATTACAAATAAATTTGAAATACAAATAAAACAAATCTATTCTAATCCTATCTATTACATCGGATCCAATATCCATAATAAAATACAAATCAATAAAAAAAATAAGCATCACAAACACAACCATGACAAGGGTCAAAATACCTAGGGCTCGATTCACATCACAATCCATGAACAACAAAAAGCTTTTGATCTTTTGTCCAAAAAAAATAAATAAATAAATTTTGACAAATAAAACATAGATCAAAATTATAACTTTACCATCTATACGCGCGTAACCGTAGCTCTGATACCACTGTTTGGGAATCATGGTATCGAATACACAGCGGATGCGGTTTATATATTTAACGAAAACTGATTATATATACTATATATATATAATAGCCGATTAATATATATATATATATATATATATTGTTAGTTAATTTTATTAATCCGATTAATAAAATATTCCCAATCAGGATCTCAGTTAAACGCGTATAAACAAATAAATTATTAAACAACCATAGGGGGTTTTGTAATCAACCTTTGACGACTTCACCAGAATTGTAACACGCGGGTTACAACGAATCCTCGCTAGTAGGAAGTTCACACCGTGCACGAACCAACCGGGAAGCAACACTTGTAAGAAGAAGGTGGTGGTTTGTGGTGGTTGATCGCCGGACCAAGAAGAAAAAGAGGCGGCGCCTTTTTCTTGAAAGGGGGCGGCCGCAAATTGGATAAGAGGAGGCAAGGGTGATTGTTTTGATGAAAGGTGTGATTAGGGTTTACTCCTTAACCCTCCTTTTATAAAACAATAACTTACATCAAGCCCCATTGCTAAATATCTTAATACTCCTTAATATTAATCTTATTAATATTAAGTCCCTCAAGTCCAAAACAATTATTATTTCATAAATAACAATCAATCTAATCATGAACTTATCTGATTCGTGTACCAACGTGTAACTCTTCGGATCGTACCGGGTCGGGTTACATTGACCTTGACTTTTAATTACATCAGACATCCTATATATCCAACACATTAGACCAACACTATATTAATGTCTAGCAGTAGAACAACAAATGAACATGGTCATAGATTTCAATTCTGCAAAGAATGTACCTGCATCATTTGGTTCATCCAATAAAATGTGCGACTAAACTTTATATTTTGATGAGGGATGATATTTATAGTATTGGTCAAACCAGAGGCTTGATTTATTATTCACTTTTTTTTTACTTATGTAAATTTTGTAGTCTCATGTTTTTTTTACACGTAGCAGGCTGAATTTTCCTTCTCTTACTAGATATCAATGAATGCAACAATCAAGGAACCAACCTTTGCCATGGTATATGCATCAATACTCTTGGGAGTTACAATTGTATGTGTAACCCAGGATTCAATGGTGATGCATACATAAAAAACGGATGTCAACGCACTGATACTAAAGGTTCAAATTTGGTATCGCCAAAATACATGATTGGTAATTCTTCCACGCATATATACATATGTTTATGTCTTGTAAATCTTAACACGTTAATAAGAATTGCTACTTATTAAAATCTTTATCATGTTGATGCGCATATGTAGTAATGGTATCCGGGATTTTAGCAATATTATCTGGAATAGCAGGGATGTGCTTTGGTATAAGGAGGAGGAACCTAATAAGGCTCCGAGAAAAGTTCTTTGAACAAAATGGGGGCCTATTACTAAAACAAAAGATTAAATCACAACAACCTTACGAGGCAATGACTTATTTAGTACTAAACAACTTAGAAAAGCTACCAACAATTATTCTCAAGAGCAAATTATTGGTAAAGGTGCCTATGGTGTAGTGTACAAGGGAGTTTTATCAGATAAACGTGTAGTTGCAATAAAGAAGTCAAAACTGGTTGATGCGACCCAAGCGGAGCAATTCATTAATGAAGTCATGATCCTTACGCAAGTCATTCATCGAAATGTTGTAAAGCTTCTGGGTTGTTGCTTGGAGGAAGAAGTCCCTGTCCTAGTTTATGAATTCATCTCTAATAACACTCTTTTCCATCATATTCATAAAAAATTAAGTGGAATGGATTGGTTATCTTGGGAGAACAGATTGAGAGTAGCGTCAGAAGCCGCGAGTGCACTTGGGTATCTTCATTCAGAAATTACCATGCCAATCATACATAGAGATGTCAAGTCTACCAACATACTATTAGATGAGAATTATACAACAAAAATTTCTGATTTTGGTGCATCAAGGTTAGTGCCAGTAGATCACGAACAAGTAACTACTCTTATTCAAGGTACACTCGGGTATTTGGATCCAGAATACTTCAACTCTAGCCAACTAACTGAGAAAAGTGATGTGTATAGCTTTGGAGTAGTCCTTGCAGAACTCATAACCGGGAAAAAGCCCATTGGTGTTGATAGAACAAATGAAGAAAAGAATCTAGCTACATATTTTGTCAATTCGGTTTACAGGAAATCGCTTATTTGAATTTGTTGAACCTAGAATTTTGCGTGAAGGGACTCTTGAGCAGTTGCAAAAATTTGGTGAACTCGTAAAGAGATGTCTTAGTTTGGTAGGCCGTGATAGACCTACAATGAAAGAGGTGGCAGTGAAGCTAGACGGGTTGAGAAAGTTCACAACTCATCCTTGGGTTCAACGAGAAACATATTGTGATACTAGAAGGTTAGTCCAAGAAGCCGAGCAATCAGATCTTTATGATATCCCAATAATTTATGGTAATAACGAATGGGAATCATATTCGGGTATGACTGATATGGTGCTTGAAGAAAACGATACACGTTAGCTTTTTCGGTGCATCTTATAACATCAAGTGTGTGAGTACCGCCACCATGCTTACCAAAGCTTTTTAGGAACGTTTTGCATTATGTTCTCAATGGTGTTGTTATCTTGTTAATACTTATTTTTCTTGGTGTCATGTTATGAAGTCACTTGTGATCGTGTTAGTTTGCTTGCAAAGATATGAAATTCAAAGTCCGGACTCCTTGTAATAATTTGTTAAAATTTATTCCTTTAGCATTCGGAATAACAATGAATAAAACCTGAATAAATTGCTATCATATTTGCACTAATGTAAGGACATATATGATAGTTGGATATGCTGAAGTATGCGACCCAACAACAATTGATGGCTGGAAGTAAGAACTAATGAAGAGCAATCAGTCAAAAGAAAAAAAAAATAACAGAAGAAAGAAAAATAATTGTTATTTAAATTAAACAAAGAAATACTTGTTATTTAATTTAACCCATATTTTGTAGATTCCGAAGAAAAAATTATATTATGTATAATAACCCACATTTCTTATGTATTCAAGACAAAAATCGATCTTGTCTTAAAACAATAATGTGTTACTTCAAATAATAATTTTCTTTAAAGTTAGCTTTGAGTTCTGAATTTGGTCCCTTACAATGTGTTTTTATACTTTTGATCTCGTACTATCTCAATTGAGTTAATTGCCAATTTAGTCTCCGAGGTTTGTCAAAAATTGCCACTTTCATCCAAATCTTTTTTTTTTCGCATCTGTGTCCCTGTGGTTTCCATTTTTTTTGCCATTTTAATCCAACTCCCTAACTCTGTTAAAAAAAGTCAATTAAGTCAGAGGTATTTTGGTCATTTTACATGTGTATTTCTTTTCTTTTTGTCATTTTCATCCAAACCCTAATTTATATTAGTTTTTTTTTTCATGAAAAACACCTCCGCTTTCTGAATCTGAGTTTGTGATTTGAAAGAGGTTGAACTAAAGCCATTGAATTATCTTGTACACAATTTCTTCAAACAAAACAACAACAAAATTGAGAAAAAAAACACTTATTTCATAAAATTAGTACCTAATTGTTAAATAAACAACAGATTTGAATTAAACTATCCAACCCTCTAAATAAAATTAGTACTTTTCATAGAGGAATCATTTAGGTTGTGGATGTTCAAGCTGACAAGGACAAACCCATCAAGACACTCAAATCCATCCAAGCTGTACTCCATGATGCAGGAAAGAAAGATTGAGGATGAAAATATCAAACTTTACTTTGCTTAAGAACATGTGGAGGGGGTTATTTATAATGCCTCTGATTCTGATTGGTCTACGTGGCAGCTAAGTCAGCATGAAAAAATGAAGTGAAAAAGGGGTGTAGTGGTAGGGGGTTATTTATAATGCCCATGTTTCTGATTGGTTGTTTATTATTTTTTTAATCTTTTAACTCAGAATAATTAAAATAAAAGACAAATAAATATAAAAAAGTTACAAATAATATTAAAAACACAAAACTAATATTAATTAAATTCAAAAAAAAAAAAAATCCAATAGCAAATTAAAAAAAAACGCATCATAAAAAAAAACAAGCTAAACACACTAGAGGCAATATTTTGCAAGAATTTCTTGTCTATGAAGTTGTGCAAGGCGTAGGGCTTCTCTGTCGAGGTGGTCGATCGATTTGGACAAAAACTCAATGTCCTTTTCCCTTTGCCTCGCCTCTTGAATGTCGATGAACCTTTTATTCTCAGGCACTCTCTGGTGCATAGTTTCCAAACGTCTTTGGCCGAGGTTGTGAATATCTTGTAGTCGTCGATTTATTTCCTCAAAATCCTCTTTCAACTCACCACCTCCTGCCGAAGACGACTCCGCCTTGCCACCTTTTTTGATCTTCTACCGGGTGGTCTTGGATATCCTCTTCCTCCCCCTGCTCCTCATCCTCATCCTCCAAATGAATAGGATCATCTAAACTCACAAAGCGAGCATCGGATGACGGTGTATCTGGATCTCGCGACGAAGAGGTTTTGCTTCGTTTTGATGATCCTCCTCCTCCTCTCCTGATTTTGCGCCTATTACCGGAACCCGTAGGCGGTATATTAGCCCACTTAGGACTTTTTCTCAACATGTCCCAAATCCTCAAATACGGAAACGAGCCACGGGTTTCTCTCATCTCGTCCAACGCTCTTGCCAACAAACCCTCATCACCTTCCCCACTGCCCCTGTTATCCTTACAGCGTTGGTAAACCTCCGCAAACGAATGACATTTAGTATTTATATCCGTCCACTTTCCCGATATCGAGTCGTTCTCTCGATACTCACCTCTACCCATGGCGACAAAAAACAGCTCTCGAATTCTTATCCAAAAGAGTGGCTTGTCTTGATAGTTCGCTACAAAAAAAAAAATATTATACGATTAGAAATATATACGGTTAAATATATATAAATACAAAAAAATACTATATATATACGATTAATTATATATATAAACACAAAAAAAATACTAACCAACTTCGGTGCAAGCGTCTCGCGCGCCCCTCGTTGAAAACCCTCGGGTTCACGTGGTTGGTTGGGCTCGCCTTGAGTTTCAGGCACGACCTCGGGTTCCTGTTGAGAACCTTGGACATAGTTTAGGTTCATGTTTGGTGCAAACCCTTGAAAATATTGACCCGACATGCCTAGAAGTTGAGCGTATCCCATTGTGTTCGCGTCAAATGCGCCCCAATTAGGTGGCAGTTGAGTAGTGTTTGGGATCGTAGTGTTTGGCCTCGTAGTGTTTGGCCTTGTACCCGAGCGAGACGGGACCCCAAACGGTGTACCATATGGAAACATATTTGTGTGTTTTTTTAGTTTGAAGTTGTATTTGTGTTGTGCTTTATATTTGTTGTTGTGTGTGTATATATGAACCAAAAAAAAAAGTTACCGTTTATTTTTTTATCCGTTTGAAAGTCCCCCCCAACGTTCAACTTTGTGACCGTTTGAAAGTTTTTGTCCACATAGCCTCTTCTTATTCGCTGGAGCATATGATCAATCGGCGTTATATATATAACACGTGAAGTTGTTTTTGCAAAATAACGCCCCCCTCTCCCCCTAACGATGTGGGGGCGCTATTTAAAAAAAAAACCCTATAATGCTTTGACTACACAGGGTCCGGTATACGATATTGACGACGTCTTGACCGACTGGGTCACAGCCGTTGACCAAGGAAACAGGGTCGACACGGAAACTGAACACCCACCGCCATCTCTCCCTGGTTCTCTTCCCCCCTCTCTCTCCGACTCCTATCTCTCTCTTCGATCACTTTCTCTCATCTGAATCCTCTCCCTAACTTTTTTCTGCCTCTTGTATACGCGCATGTGTGTGAGAGTGAGAGTGGGCATGTGTGTGTATGTGGTGGGATGGGAGGTTGTGGTGGTGTGGACGGGTGGTTGTGGTGGACCGGTGGTTGTGGGGTGTTCTTGACAGAGAGAGACAGAGGGGGGGGGGGGGGGCTGGTAATTGGGGTTGTGTAAAAAGAAAAAAAAAACTAAATATATTTTATATGGTTTTTGAATGAAAATGACATTAACTCAAAGATAAATATAAAGTGACAATAATACCCCTTGTTTAACTGAGTTTTATAGATGGAGTTAGTCAAGTTAACTAAAATGGCAAAAAAATGAAACCATAGGGACACAGATGCAAAAAAAAAAAAAAAAAAAAGATTTGGATGAACGTGACAATTTTTAACAAACCTCAGGGACTAAATTGGTAATTAACTCATCTCAATTTTTGCTAGTCTCTATTGTTAGACAAATTTGACCCGTAATCGGACCATGATTCAACATCATAATGCTTCTCCATGTTACCCGCTATGCACGCGAACAACACCACAGCAAATAGAAAATGACAAGAATGAATTAAAATAATGAAATATGACTGATTGATTGAAAACTCAGAATACTAAAACCATTCCTTGACACCTTATTTAAACATACCAAATGTTGCCTATACATAGGACGCAACGACTGGGATTCGGTTCTTGAATAACCGTAGACGCCCTTACCCCAAGCAATGTACCTATTAAATAAACCTAATAAACTTAACAAATGATCCACATAAGTCTTATAGCCTACGACCCAATGAACAACAAATAAAACATTGTTTGTCCTAATATAAATATTAAATAAACAACTAACTGGCCCACTTTGTTTTTTTGATGATTATCGGGTTACATTATCCAACTTAATCAGAAAAACTTCTTCCATCCATGCCATAATTTAGTGTCATTGACAATGATCACCAATTCTTCATGGGACTCATCCTCGCATACTACACATGTTTCGAGTATCTTCTCTTTGTCTTGAGTATTTTCGACTTTCTTTCATCATATGTTCGACTTAATCAGAAAAACTTCTTCCATCTCACTTACCACCAAGTTTATTGTCAATCTTAGCCCGTTGAGGCACTTGCTATTTCTTGAGAATACCCAAATAGTGTTGTGCATACTATTTTGCCAACCTACTGCATTCCATATTGAAAGAAACCCTATGTTCCCTAAACCATTCATGGAATTTCACTATCTCAATGAAATAAATTCAACTTTCAAAAGTTATCTCCTCTTCTTGACTACCATCAACACTTTCTTTACGTGATTCCAAATCCTACCTCGTAGGTAGTGCTTCATGCACTTCATTAGGTAGTTCATAAACTGCCTCTAAATACATCATAAGTGCATTTTTTTCTTTCTTGTGAGACTTTATCATTTTCCTTCGCTAAACACAATGTACTTGCCTTGGAATTCCCATAGCCAACATATTCCTTTTGTAATTCCTTAGGGGTCGGGAACTTCCGGCAAAGTTGCCCAGCCTCACCTATCCCCACCTTGCCATGTCAAAATCAAACCCAACCTCACCTTGATTTTGGTGAAATACACCTTGCCGGTCTGTTATTTCTTGCCGACCGATGAAGTTTTTTAATGTAGCCAAGAGTGGCGGCGGTGTTACGGATCGGTAACAGTAGCTAAGTGAAGCTACCCGACGAGTACCCCGTCCTAAAACACGTAAACATATATGATTGTAACTTTTACTTTTCCTTTTGATAACAAGTGGTGTTGATTATATAAATGAGAACATAAGGTATAAACATATAAGATTTAATCATGTGTACCTGATATGCTTAACAGTTCAGGAACCTCAGTAATGAAAGACACCATCATCTTGACCGGGTTCCCTTTAGTGTGTACACTAATGATGGCTAATGATCACAAAGTGATCGAATGATAGAGAGGTGGGTGGCGGCTACATTGGGTTATGGTGTTATTAGACTCCAACCTAATACATCTAGTTATCTCTATATTTATGCAGACAATGGACACCCTAATTAGGTTTACTAAGGGTAATTCCGTCCATCAAAGAATCACCTATTATAAACTTAGGGATATTATAGTAATTAATCAATATAATATAAATGATAATGATGGCCACATAATCAATATAATAAACATAATTTATATTTATTCCAACATTCTCTCACTTGACCGAGTAATCATTTATTATGAGTATTGCATTAGTCTGCAGATTAATACTAATTTTAGCTATAAACCCAGAATGTAGCAGAGAAATACAGTCGGTGAGTTAATATTCAACTCAGGACCCCATTAATGTTGGGTCTGCTGACCTGGAGAAGAACATATGATTGGAAAGCCAAAATATACTACTCAGTTGATCCTAGAAATAAACAGCATTTACAAGATACTTCTCCTAAAAGACTGTTGACCCTAACATCTGCTGTACTCAACAACTGTTGGAAACAATTGCTGCTGCAAAGGACTGCTAGATAAACATCTGCTAGAGAACAACTGCTGACTAAAGTGCTGAAGACTAAAGGTCTGTCGGAGCCAACAACACTTAGGCTCCAACAGATGATACAAGACCATCAGAGTTTTCCTCAAAGGCAGTTTACCTTACAGTGTTTTACAATGTAACAGTAGTTTGTATTTAACAATGTACTGTTCTATTCATCACTCGAAACATTCTCTCAGACAAACAATCACAGAGTGATCAGGCTGAGGGGGAGTACTTGTAATATTGTAATTTTTCAATTAATGAAAGCATTCGATTAAAAACAATTATTCTCTTGTTTTGATTTATAGTTTATCATTCCGCTGCACTTTCCATTTATATTCACTTCGTTCATCACATCTTTTATATAAACAAATCAAAACAATCAAACTCAGATCCTAACAATTGGTATCAGAGCTTGGTCAATTAAATTCCATCTAACCAATCAATTTAATATAAACAGATCAGCTCACAATTATTGATATCATTTGTTTGTCGGATTGAAAACAGAGTAATAGTTTATTTTCGATTCAACCGTTTGTAAACAGACTTTGTTTTCGAAAAATCAGAGAATGGCTTCAATCAATCACGATCCACACAACACTGGCACGAACAACAAGCCACCGATGCTTGTCAGATCTGAATACAATATCTGGCAACGTCAGATGAGCCATGTTCTAGCTCAACAGAACACTGGATGTTGGAAGTCGGTTATCTTCGGACCACATGTTCCGATGGTGCCGAGTACCGAAGATCTCAAGGTTCAGGAGCCTAAGAAACTTGAAAACTACTCCGACCAGGATTTCCAAAAGATTGAGTTAGATGCCAAGGCCTTCAGTATTGTGGCCATAGCTCTACCAAATGATATCTATGTTGGGCTGTTACATTGTACCAGTGCAAAGGAGTTGTGGGATGCACTGAAAGAACAATTTGATGGGACTGAAGAGGTTATTGAAAACAACCGTGAAATGCTTAACCAACAATATGAAACATTCAGTCATGTTAAGGGAGAGTCATTAACTCAACAATTTGAGAGGTTTAACTATCTCATTAGTGAACTAAAACTGGTTGGTCTAACTTACCCTCATTCAACTTTGAACCATAAGTTTTTAAGATCAGTACCAGATAAATGGGACACTATTGCTATAGTTATGAGAAACTCAATTGGATTCAAGGACCTATCATTGACCCAGCTTCATGGTAAGCTCTTGACCTATGAGAGAGAGCTTAACCAGAAAAAGAAGCTCCAGGACTCTGGAAAAGTATCTGATGACTATGTATTTGGTAATACAGCACTTCTGGGTCATGATGAGGTGCCTGGTAATAGTAAGGATCAGAGTTATAATCATTTCATTGACATAACTTCAGGTTTTAACTCAGGTTTTAACTCTGATTCTTATTCTCCAAACTATGCTTTTACAGCAAGTGATGGTGATATCCAGGCATCTGATAACATATCCTTTAAGTATGATGACTTAAAATACTTTGACCCTGATGATTTGGAAGAAATGGACATTATGCACCAATTGGCCCTTCTCAGTGTAAGAACTAACAATTTTTACAAGAAAACTGGAAGAAGGTTTCCAGGGTTAACTGACAGGTCAAAAGTGGGGTTGGATAAATCAATGATAAAGTGTTATAAATGTCATAGACTTGGTCATTTTGCTAGGGAATTTAGGAGTCAACATGGTACACCTATGATTACCTATCCAAATCAAAGGCCATAGACCAACACTTATCAAAGTTCCAATAATACCCCTGGACCAAATATGCAAAACACTGCTCATTTTACACAGTCCTCAAACACTGTTCCTGTCTAGTATGTCCAAACCACTGTTCCTCAGATCCATTATGTGCAAACCCCTATTGCTTAGGCACATGTGCCAATGACTGCTGCTCCACCCTCTGCTCCTACAGAGACCAGTCAACAGAGTTTCTTCACACAAGGCTTTGTTGATTAGAGCAGTCTACCAGATGAGTTGACAGATGAAAATTTTGCACTAGTTGCCAAAGCTGAAAATGAACCAGAAAATTTCTGTTTCATGGCTATGGTAGAAGAAGTTGATTCTGAGGAGGTGGTAACTGAATCTGTTGTTATGACTGATGATATTGTTGTTGAGGCAGTTGCAAGTGAAAAATCTAAAGAAGAGGTTGTGAGTCTCTCAGATCCCTGGGGTGCATCTGATGATTGTAAGTGCAAGTGTGATTGTGCATTGATGGCTGCTGCTAAGGTATCTCCTCAAATCCTTCAAGATTTGTGTTCTGACAAATGTGTAATATCATTTGCTAACATTAAAGAGGTAAATGAAAATCTTAGAAAGAAAATTTTAGATGATGAAGTTAAATTTGAGAAAATTTCAAAAGAGTTAAAATCAAATTTGACTGAAAAAGAACCTGAAATAAGCAGCTTAAAACATGAAGCAACTATAACCAAAGACTAGCTCCAAACTATGATAACTAACTATCTTAGTTGCAAAAGTGAGCTTGAGGCCACCCAAGTTGAATGTAAAAAATGGGTGGAATCATGTAAAGGTTTTGAGATGCTCCTTAACAAACAAACCAAATGTCAGGTGAAGTTTGGGTTTAGTTTTGAAACCACTGCTCCAGCTTTTGAAAACACTGACAAAAGGGATCAAAAGTTAGTTGAGGTAGTACCAAGTAATTTGAAGGGTCAAGAGATTAAAATCACTGAACCTAATGGTAAGAAAATTGTTCTTGAAAAACCAGAAGGTTCCTCATCATTCACTGAACTTGAAAAATATGAATTTAAACCTACTTGGTCTGATGAGTGTGATACTCTTTAGAACTTCAAACTAGTTGAATTCAAAACTCCTAATGGGAAGACAGCACCACAGGGAAAGGTCATTCCCTTGAAAAACCTTCCAGCAGATGCTCAAACATCTGTTGAGAAGAAGGTTGAAAAAAGGAAAAAGAAAGAAAAGTCTGTCCACTTGTTCTATGATTTCTGTGAAAAGAAGAATCATGTTACTAAAAACTGTTTTCTTCTAAAAGCATATGACATCAACAAAGGAACAAGTGTGTGTGATTCCAAGGCCACATGCTCAATATGTGGTAAAAAGAATCACAAAACCAAAGAGTGTTTGTATCTCAAAAATTTTGATGTCAAAATACAATAGTACAAGGCTAAAACTCTTGCAAGTCAAGTGGTGAGTACTTCAAAAGGAAAGCCCAAACAGATTTTTGCACCAGTCCAAACATCTGTTACCAAAAGTCTTGAAATATCTGCTCCCAGGGATGTCCAAGTAACAGATGCTCCACCCACAAGCAAGTACCCAAGAGGATATGGACAACCAACATGTCATAGTCTGTCACATGTTTATGAAGAACCAAAAAGGCCTTCTAAACCAAGAGTGAACAGAAATCCCTATGGGTACTATCATCTGTCTGGAAATGATCAAACAACTATTGCACCAAGTGTTGACATTCAAGCACTGGCAAATGGTCAGCAACAGTTGTTGAACTTGATTCAAAAACTAGTTCAAACCACTGATCACCTTCGTAAGCTTGAGGCTGAAAAGTCTGTGGACCGATCCAAAGCCAACTTGGCTTTGGACACTCACCAAAACTAATTCATTACTGCTGTGCAGGGAGCTTCTACTTGCTTAGATAGTCTTTGGTATGTAGATAGTGGAGGCTCCAGGCACATGACAGAATGTAGAGCCCTTCTTCTGGACTTCTTAGCTCATGGAGGGGGTGATATATCCTTTGGTAATGATTCAAAAGGTAAGGTGTTGGGTTCAGGGACGGTTCAGGTTGGGAAACTCAAGTTTGAAAATGTCAATCTTATTGATAATCTTAAATTTAATCTTCTTAGTGTATCACAAATGAGTGACAAAGGGTATGGCTTATTCTTCACTAAGAAAACTTGTAAGATTATTGGGCCAGAAGTGGTGAAAAAGATTGACACCATCATTGCTGAGAGCAAAGCACAACTTGTTGCTCATAGGAGTGGCAATGTGTATGTAGTTGATATGTTGAAGGACAATCCTATGGCAAATGTCTGTCTGTTTTCTGCTGCCTCCACAAAGGAGACAAAATTGTTGCATAGGAGACTGGGTCATACCAACCTTCAAACTATCAACTCACTCTCCAAACAAAGCCTTGTCAGAGGTTTACCATCAAAAGAATTCAAATGTGATGAGCATTGTGTTTCCTACTTAAAAGGAAAACAACATAATAGCTATTACAAATCCATTGATGAGTCCAAACCAATTCAATGTCTACAACTGTTGCACATGGAATTGTTTGGCCCAATTAAAATCATGAGTCTAAGAAGAAAGAGATTCTGTCTTATCATAGTTGATGATTTTTCTAGGTTTACATGAACTTACTTTTTACACTCTAAGGATGAGACTGTAGGTATCTTGAAGGACTTTGTCACAAAAGTTTAAAAACAATATGACTTGCCAGTAAAAGTCTTTAGAAGTGACAATGGAACAGAGTTTAAAAATAAGGAGTTGGATGACTTCTGTGTGTCAAAAGGGATTGTGAGGCAGTACAACATCCCAAGAACACCAGAGCAAAATGGGGTGGTTGAGAGGAAAAATAGAACTCTCATTGAAGCTGCAAGAACCATGCTAGCAGATTCTGGTTTGCCACTGTTCTTCTGGGCAGAAGCTGTAAACACTGCTTGCTATGTTCAAAATAGAGTTTTGATCAACCCAAGACATCAAAAGACTGCTTATGAAATTTTGTTCAAAATCAAACCATTAATCTCATTTTTCAAAATCTTTGGTTGCCCATGTTTCATTTTAAATCTTAAAGATTCCATTTCAAAATTTGCAGCCAAAGTAGATTGTGGATATTTTCTGGTATATTCTTCTACTGCCAAGGCCTATAAAGTGTTTAACACAAGGACCAGGACAATAGAAGAAACTCTGAATGTAAAGTTCAATGAACTTTCATCCTTAAAAATCCCAGCAAATCCTGCTGAGTTGTTTGATTTAGATAAATTTAAATTTGAAGATATTACTGTCAAAACTAACAGTGTAGGTATTTCACAATCTCCACAACAAGATTACAGAACAGATGTTGTGATTCCAAATCACTATAAAGTCTATTATGCATTAGAGGAAGCAGCTGTTCAAAACACCTGTCAAAACTTTGTCACAGCTGAGTCAGCCACTGTTGGCCAGTCTTACCCTCAAACCACTGCTTCACGATTTTCATCCACTGCTCAATCATCTGTTGACAAAAGTCAAACATCTGTTGACAAAAGTCAGTCGAGTTTTACACCACTTGGACCCATTCCCTCACGTCCATTTCAAACATCGGTTGGCACTACAGAAGTGCAAACAGATGTTACACCAACAGAGTCACCAAACCTCTGTCCTTCACCTCAAAATGCCATCATACCATATCAGGGAGATCTAATCTACCTAAGAGCTCCTCCACCAGATCAAATCATTGGCAACATCAGAGAGGGTGTGCTCACAAGAAGCCAATCCTTAAATATCTGTCTTTTTGCAGGCTTTCTATCTCTCACACAACCTGTCAAGAACCAATAGGCACAAAAAGACAACAGTTGGGTAGAAGCCATGCAGGAAGAGCTCCTTCAGTTTAAAAGACAACAAGTATGGGAACTTGTACCACTGCCTAAGGATGTTTGTCCAATTGGCACAAAGTGGGTCTTCAAAAACAAAACTGATAATAGGGGTATAGTTGTCAAGAATAAAGCCAGGCTTGTGGTTCAAGGCTTCAGACAAGAAGAAGGGATAGACTATGATGAAACATTTGCTCCTGTAGCTAGGTTAGAAGCTATCAGACTCTTCCAAGCCTTTGCTGTCAACCACAACATCAAGGTGTATCAGATGTACATTCCTATATGGCAAAATTCAGGAGGAGGTCAATGTATGTCAACCACCCAGTTTTGAAGACACATTCCACCCTGATTATGTCTACAAGCTTAACAAAGCCTTGTATGGACTCAAGCAAGCACCTAGGGCCTGGTATGAAACTCTTTCCACCTTTCTCTTATCCATTGGTTTCACAAGAGGTAAAATTGATAAAACCTTATTTTTGAAATGGAGAGGGAAAGATTTAATGATTGTTCAAATATATGTGGATGACATCATTTTTGGATCCACGTGTAACAAAATGTGTGAAGAGTTTAGGGAACTCATGACAACAGAGTTTGAAATGAGTGCTATGGGTGAACTTCAGTGCTTCCTTGGTCTCCAAGTGAAGCAGCTGCAAAATGGAACATTCATTCATCAAAACAAATATGTGAAAAATTTATTAACTAGATTTGAGATGAATGACTGTAAGCCATGTAGTACACCCATGAGTACAGTCAAGCTACTCACTATTAATGACAAGGATGAACTGGTTGACCAGACACATTACATATGCATGATTGGGTCTTTACTATACTTAACTGCATCTAGGCCAGACAATATGTTTGCCACCTGTGTTTGTGCAAGATCTCAGGCGTCACCCAGAAAGTCAAACATTATTGATGTGAGGCTGATCAAATTGCTGCTGCAAGCTACATAGCCCAACTCATGTGGCTTCAAAATCAACTGCTGGATTGTGGGATAACTGCACTAAAGACTCCACTAATGTTGGACAATCAAGCTGCTGAAAATATCATCAAAAATCCAGTTTCTCACTCAACCACAAAGCACATAGACATCAGACATCATTTTGTCAGAGATAGCTATGAAAAAGGTTTGATTTCTCTGCACCATGTTCCAACAGAGGATCAGTTGGCAGATGTGTTAACAAAATCTTTAGACACATCTACCTTCACAAATATGATTTCTAAAAATTGGTGTGCTAAACATGGACTAAACAACAAAAATGTTTTAAATAAAAACATTAAATTGTTTCAGAAAATCAAAATTCATCCATAAAAATAGCATTTTGGTTGAAAAATCAGTTAAGGATAAAACAACCACTGTTTCATCCATTCTATCCACTGTTAGTTGAAAAATTTGTTCAAACATCTGATCGGATAAAACAACCATTGATTGGTTGAAAAATCTGTTTCAAGCCTCTGATCAGATAAAACAACTGTTTCTTTATATATATATATATATACATATATATATATATACATATATATACATATATCTATCTATAAAAAAACCAAGTGCTGTTAGCATCAGCACTTTGGTAAAACAGCAGCTGTTTGCATCAGACCTTTGGCAACAGCTATAAAAACCCTGTTTTACGACAATAGTCGTTACACTGTCTCATTGTATTTAAAATACTGAAACCGCCTTCTTCATCATCAAACCCTTACTCAATTTCCACTCATTCTCACACTCGGAATCCATTACAATGGATCTTCAAGCAAAAGCCACCCACAATTGTCTCCAATATTTGTAAAAACAGATGAAAACGTTCCATTCCATTCCACCATCGACATCATCTTAAACTCCAAATACCTGAGAATCCTAACCGCTGATGCTCCTATTCATCTCGATATCCTCCAAGAATTTTGGTTGAACGCTGAGTTTCTTCATCAAGTCAAAAAGCCTACATCCATTATCTCAAAAATTGGAGAGACAAGTATTGCCATTACCCCTGAACTGATATCCACAACCTTCTCACTCAATGATCTTTCAGGTAAAGACTCTTTCCCTAAGGCAGAGCTTCACACAGAGTTTCAGGAAAGAGGTTATGATGCACAAATGACTGGGTCAACACTTTTCAAAAATTTTTTCCCACCAGTCATGAAATTTTTCTTTCATACCCTCCTTCTCTGTGTCTTTGCTATGTCCACTTCCTTTAATGAAATGCCATTAAGGATTCAGTACTTGGGTTATGCTATGTTGTCAGACTCTGACTTCAATTTATCCCAAGGACTGTTTATGGACTTAGTATCAAATGTGAAAGCCATAAAGTCTGGGTCTAATAATGCTTTTCTGATTTACCCAAGAATTTTGAGTGTAATCCTTTAAAAGGTTTTACCAGAAAAAGATTTTAAAACGGGTGAGTCTGTTCAAATGAAGAGTCTAACTGATGAGACTTTCACAAGAATGCTGAGTTCAACTACCCAAGAAAAAGTGTCAAAAGTGTCAAAAGTTTCAAAAACACAAACAAAGATGACCAAGACAACAACTGTTGTCCAAACCTCTGTTATTGAGCCCACTGCTCCTGGTGATCATGGCACTACATCCAGTGCTGTGAAACCCACACCAGCCACCTCCAAAAGAAAACGCCCATCCACAAAAACAACCACTAAACCCAAAAGGGGGCTTCTGGAAGATGAGATACCAGAGGAAAACCCTATTGCAACAGAAAAGCAACAAGAAACCACTGTTGTTACTTCCTCACAACAGATGGATATATCTCAACCTGAACAAACTCCTCATGAATCCTCACAAAAGGATCATGTTGTAAGCCAAAGGGAAACACATCATGATACATATGAGTCACTTGGCCATATGTTCGCAAGCCCCTCTCCCAGGGCTAATTCTCTTTTCTCTTTTCACTCCTCCACCTTCACCAAAACATGTCCCTCAAACCATGCAACCTCTGTTTGAAGCTATTAATAAAACTCAGGAAAATCCCAGTTCCTCTCCTTCACCCATCAATGAAAGTATACCTCCACAAGTGACTGGGACCGAGGAAAATCAATCAGCCATCCCACAAGCAAAAGAGGAGGTTACACCCCTAGAGTTCAATGAAACTCTAGGTGAGTTTTCAAGTGAAGCAGCCACTACTGATGTAGAGACCATTGTCTCACAACAGGACAGTGGTTACATAGCTAAGACTTCCTTGAAGGCAACAACTGATGAGGCCACTATAGTGTCCCCAAAATCAGTTGGAAGTCCCCAGAACCAAGAAAAAGGGGCATCTGGTTCTCATCCTTTGGACTCACCTCATAGGACTGAACCAGTTACAACTACCACTGGTAGGAATCCAGATGATCCTATTAACTTAGGTGATGGGTTAAAATACCAAGAATTGACAACCAGAGTACAGTCCATTGAAACCTCTGTTGCTGATATCAAATCAGATATCAAGACAATATTGGGATCATTGGCTACTCTTACCAAGAGTCAACCATCCACAGCTGATATTGCTAGTGAGCTATGGAAATCTGTTTCTCCTATCATCATAGCTCATAGAAAACTAGCAGATCAGACTCATGAAACATATATGGCTGAGATCAGAACTATGGTGGATGCTAGGTACAAAGATACTCAAGCTGACATTAAAGCCATCAAAGATCATTTGCTGAAGACCACTGGCTCTGCCCCTACCACAATTCTCAGAGATGAAGATGATGATGACTTCACTGCTGATGATGCCAAAAAGGGGGAGAGTGGCAGAGATAGATTGCCAAAGCTAGATCCCTTTGGTTGTCCACCCTCACAAAAGGGAAAATCAAAGTCTGCCAACAAACCAGGGTCTACCCACACAACACCACAACACCACAACTGTGACATCCGTCACTTTTCCTTTTTATTTTGATATATAATAATAATAATAATAATAATAATAATAATAATGAGAAAAAAATAGATATATGTTAGTCCTTCTCAAACAACTAAACCAAGCTCAAACCCAATACTCATCTCCTTATTATTACACAGGCCCACAAGTCCAAGCCCATCTCCTTGTCCATCTCCCTTACCGGCCCACTAAGCCCACTCTGTTAAAAAAAAAAAGAGAGAAAAGAAACCTTGTTGGAGCCGGGACTCGAACCCGAGTCTAGCCGACCCAACCCTCTTACACCAACACACGTCGAACCAGCTGAGCTACGGCTCATTGTTGGTTTAATCCCAACTCGTAAATTATTTATCACGTTTCCTTGTCTGATTCCCTCTCCCAATCGCTACACATGAAACCGAGTAAATCAAGGCTTCTTTAACCTTGATTGAATCGTGATTGATTACTGTTAGTTGACCAACGATAATTAACGCGTTACATCAGCTCTTTAAGCCGTGATTTCAGCTCAGATTCAAGCCAAATTGACGCACGTTTGACCACTACGGGTCAAACTTCCATATAATCAATCGGACCTATACCACTATAAATTGAGCACATCATTTGAACCTAAAAGTGCCGATTTAGATTAACCCTCTATCTAATTCCCCTCTATAACTCGCTAAAACGACGAATCGATAATTGCTTGACTCCTCGTTTGACTACGAAAATCAGAAGCTTCGAGTTCGGTATGCTTCAATCTCCTTTTCTATTATATTTTTCGGCATGTTTAGATCACTAACCCTATGGTTAATTAGGGTATAATCGCGTATGAAAACTGATTAAGAAGTTAGGGTTTCATTCGAATGGGTATTGGGGAAGATGAACCAGAAACGTATTCATACTTATTTATAAATGAACGAAATCAGATACCAACTGATCAACAGATCAGTTGGTAGACGCGAGTGGTGATAAGACTCGGACCGGCCCTGATGCGGGTTCGATCCTCACACACAACAACATTTTTTTTATCCCTTATTATTTATATATTTAACATAATAATCTTTTAAATTAGTTTTAAAATACTAAAACAACTTTATAAATTCTACAAAATTTATTCTAAGTCTGATTTATGATGAAGTTTAATATCAAACTTTTAGTTTTTCAATAATAATTTATTTAATATATATTATAAATATTACAAGTTTATTCATTTATAATCGTAAAATTCAATAAAAATATCTAAACGATTTTATAAAATTCCACAAAAATTATACTAAACTTATATAGCAATAAACATTTCAGAATTACTTTTTATTTTAGAAAAACCGTCCATTTTATATTTTTAATCAATTTTTGTTAGTTTAAATCATAAATAAATCATAATAAATTCATTTTTCAATATTTTTGTACCAAAATTTTACACAAATTATTTCTATTCATTTGGAACAGAAATACAATTTTTAATTCAAGAATTCTTTAATTTTAATATTTATAGATATTAAAGTCATATTTTGATAATTTGAAATAAATAGATTAAATATTCTATTTTCAAGAAAATAATTTTATATAAATTATTTTCACACTTAAAACTTTATATTGTGACCATCTTTGATTAAAAATTTACAAAAAAGACTTTTGTTTATTTATTTATCAAATTTCTCTTATTTATTAAACGTTTAATTTATTAATCAAACGAATACTTATCCCCAATTCGAAGCCCTAGAAAATACTTATAGACTAGATAGACTTAGACTTATTTGTTATCTTATACATAGGGTGATACTTGACAAACGTTGGTTTACACTTATTCAATTCCAAGACTTACCACCGTGCTAAGGTGAGTATGACTTATCCCCTTTTTCGCTTTTACAACTTTTGGGGTGATTCATGCACAAGTATACAAAACTTTCATACTCATTTACACATACATTTTTTCCTTTACAATTCATATACGTGTCTTTTTATCTTTGTGCTTATGTTTGAACATGAACGTAGCTTACATACAAAATCATACATCTAGACATAACTTATGTTATGGTGCTCTTTACATACAGACATAACTTATGTTATGGTGCTCATTTAGACGTAACTTATGTTACGGTGCTCATTTAGACATAACTTATGTTATGGTGCTCTTTTAGACTCACACATGTTGAGATGCTCATTATCAATTTCATTGTACAAACTTTACATTTGATCTTTGTCTTGTTTGGTTACTTGCGTGTTTACATAATGCCTTGGTGATGCTAGATACATGAATTGTAATACCTTTTCAAACTTATACTATATGTACAAAGCTAAGTAGTACTCACCAACATCATATGTTGACAAAATTATTTTCGTGCATGTTTCAAGATAAGCTGCTTGACGCTTCACATAGGACTTTGGACTTAGATTAAATCAATCAATTATCTTTATTTTGTTGTCTTGTATTTAATTTCACATGTTGTAAAACAATATTCAATAATCATATATTTACATTTTAGTACCATGAGCTTTTGAACAATCGTCACTACGTGGCACCTCGATGATTCCGCCATCGGTTGGGGTGTTACAACAACAACAACAACAACAACAACAACCAACTGTTCAAACTTCTGTTGCTACTGAAACTGCCAAAACCTGCAAAGCAAAGGAAATTGATACCTCTGCTAATGAAGAAGCTGAAAAGGCTGCTGAGGAAAAGCAAAAGAGGGCTGACACTTTGGAAGTTAAAGCAGAATTTTTGGTACAATTGAAAAAGGAACAACAGCAAGAAGTTGAAGATGTGGGTTCCTCTAAACAGAAGAAAATGCTTGCCAAACATGTCAGAAAACCACCATCCAAACTTGCTGCTAAAACCTCTACTACCAAAACCACTGCTGCCACCAAAACAACTGATATCACCACAACATCTGAACCTATCACCACAACCACCAAGCCAACCACTGAACCTACTACCACAACCACCATCACACCACCTATAACCACTCCACAACCTAAATCCCAAACATCTGCTGGTTCTACAAAAGTGCCAACATATGTTAACACAATCACTGCTGCAACACCCCCATCACCAAAAATCTTGTACAGAAGGAAGAGAAAATCTATCTTTGTTGTACAGGATGAAAACATTCACACATCACCACCTACTACTTCAACCACACAATCTACAACCATATCTGCCATTCCACTTTCACCATTCTCACCACACACCTCACAATTTACATCCCATAGACCACCACCAACCATTACACCATTGGCTGTTCATTATCCCCTTGAACTTGATCTACTCATGGGGTAAATGCAATCCTTCTACAATACTGAACAACCATCTGAAAGATTTTTCCCATCTCTTCCAAATTTTCCTGTTCCCCTAAACATAGATCAATCAATCAATCAATCATACCCAGTATATCCCACGAATAGTAGAAACTATTGGTAGGGTCAGGGGAAGGTGAGATGTAGGCACACCTTACCTCTACCCATAAGGATAGAGAGGCTGCTTCCAGAGAGACCCCTGGTTCAAAAAGAGAAAACAGAAGACATGCAAGCATACAAGTAACGAGACAAGCACCACAGGGATATATCGCTATCGGCTAACGGGCCAACTGCAGTAATAAGCTAGTAAGATAGTGCATAAAAATATAATACATTGAACATCATACAAACATGTAAACGAGACTACAACCACATGTAAGTTTCACACTACTTAAGAGAACAGGATAAATAGGCACATGAATCAAAATAGGTTTAGAAAACCTATAGTTAAGGCCTCCTCATAATACCCGATTATGCTACCTAAGTGTCAAATCCTAAAAGTCAGTTACTTTAATCCTACTTCTCCACGAACTCCTTTCTTGGACCATGTCCTCAGAGAGGTGCAACTCTATGAGATCCTGTCTAATTCGCTCATCCCAGGTCAATTTAGGTCTGCCCCTATTCCTTCTCCCCTCTACAACGCATGCTTCCACTACTCTCACTGGCGCTGTTGTTCGTCTCCTCTTCACATGTCCAAACCATCTCAATCTCCCTTCCTTTATCTTGTCTGATATCCTAGCCACTCCAAAGCTCTCTCTAAAGACCTCGTTTCTAATCCGATCTATCCTCTCCCTTTAAGATACATATCTTAAATACAAGGCTGAACAGGCAGATGCTATCATCAAAGAGAAATGCAAATGGAAAGATGACAGGAGTGTTCAGGGCATCCATTCAGCAGAGCATAGCAAACTGAGAAGGATTGAAGATTTTTCTAAGACCCTGAGCAACTCCATGTCTACCATGCATCTCAGCAGTGACATGGAAAGGGAGGTTATGGAATCACTTCTTGAAAAAATCTTGTCAACCATGCCCTACAAAGCAAACAAGAAACAGTTTGCAGGCTGGACCACTCATGCTCTCAAAGAAGAACTCATAAGAATTGAGGACATGGCCAAGAATCCCCCAGCTAAGGTGTCTGCCCCTGATTTCAGTAAAGGCAGAGATCCAGCCAGAGCCTTGAAATTTAGAAGAATGAGACAAGAGATTGTGGCTATAGACTATGGGGAGATGAAGTCTGTTGCAAGATGGTCAGAGCTGAGGTTGGTTGAAATTTACAAGAAATTGGAAGAAAACAGGAAGAAAGAACCTAACTTGCCCAAAAAACCTGTCTACCCTGATGAACCTCTGATGAAGAAACCTCAACAGGCTTTTACATTAGAGAACCTACTTGATACTTCTGATCTATCTACTGCTGGAAGAAGACAATTCAAAAAGAAGAAAGAAATGTCTGAAGAAGATTAGAAGAAGTTTGCTGATACTTTTATAAAGGAGGGCCTCTTCAATCAAATACACTAATTCTCTGATCCCACCTCTGAAAAACTCAGAGAACTCATTGGGAGACCTCCATCACCAAGCTCATCGAGAATAAAAGTGCATCTCAGCAAATCCTCTGATTCAAAAATTCTAAAAATGGAAGGTCAACAAAGACACCCATGAATTGACTCTGCTCAGATCAGATGTAGAAGCTCAAAGACTTAGCATGGATGATGCACATGGCATGTGTGCAGATGACCTCCAAACACTGCTGAACCTTGAGCTTGAAAGAGATGTTGAAGACCTCTACTCATTGAACTTTGAGTTACAATTCAAAGGTCAAATTAGAGAAAGTCTGATGAGGAATAAAGATCAAGAATAAAGCCTAGTTTTGGCATCATTTTTTCTAGGGGGAGATTGTTGGGTCTGCTGACCTGGAGAAGAACAGATGATTGGAAAGCCAAAATATACTACTCAGTTGATCCTAGAAATAAACAGCATTTACAAGATACTTCTCCCAAAAGACTGTTGACCCTAACATCTGCTGCAAAGGACTGCTAGATAAAGAACTGCTAGAGAACAACTGCTGACTAAAGTGCTGAAGACTAAAGGTCTGTTGGAGCCAACACCACTTAGGATCCAATAGATGATACAAGACCATCAGAGTTTTCCTCAACAGCAGTTTACCTTATAGAGTTTTACAATGTAACAGTAGTCTGTGTTTAACAGATGTTTTATGTTGTTATTCTGTTAGAGGTCACTGTCTTAGGTGACGTCAGCTGAGATCCTCAGTGGTTTAGATTTGTCTATAAATAGAATAGTGCTTGTACTGTTCTATTCATCACTTGAAACATTCTCTCAGACAAACAATCACAGAGTGATCAGGCTGAGGGGAGTACTTGTAATATTGTAATCTTTCAATTAATGAAAGCATTCGATTAAAAACAATTATTCTCTTGTTTTGATTTATAGTTTATCATTCCGCTGCACTTTCCATTTATACTCGCTTCGTTCATCACATCTTTTATATAAACAAATCAAAACAATCAAACTCAGATCCTAACAATTAATCTACTACAACCAAATTTAAAACTTAAATTTAGGATCAATTACACTTATGCCCTTAATCGTTGATTTGTATAATTATTGTCTATATGTCATCATGCATGCTTAACATATTCTTTAGAGACATTACAAATTCAAACGGATGAGGAAAAATTAATCATTAGTCATAAGTCATTCATAGTACGATATGATATTGTACATGGTCATTAGTAAAACTCTTTTCTCTTATTTGGCCCTTAGTGAGACTTATGGTAATAGACCTTTAATTATTGGATCCATAAGCACATCATGAATAAATTCGATACAAAATTCTAATTTCCTCTATTTGTTCTCAAAAGTAAGTGAACAATAATTTCGTATCGAACTCTAATACAACTAATCTCAAACTGTTACTGTTTGAAAAATTAGGGTAGCTGACTTCACCACATTAAGTCTTCAATATAGTATTTAAATGGAGTTATTAAGTTATGAGTCAACTGATAAATTTACCAACAACATTCAATGACCATTTTGTTGTGATCAGCAACACATTATGTCATGAAACTTAGGTTGTTGTTCACCGTTCCTTATCACTCCTCCATGAGAAAGTTATGTTTGCTAACGTTATAATATATACCTCGAAATTGACACTTGATTTCCTTTGAATATAAAAAGTTAGAATAAGAGTAGTCAATTACTTTAGGTTCTCACTCCTTCTTTAGATTATAGTCTCTATTTTCTTAAATATATTGTAATGTTCCATTAGATGCTTTTCATCAATCTAGACAAGTCTAGTGTTAAGCAATACAAACAATATCAAAAACAAGTATAGACTTAAATTTACATAAGTCTTCTAATTAATGAAGCATAAGGTAATAATCTCATTTATACTAATATCCTCTAAAAGAGAACAATGTTGTATGTTACATACTTAAGGACCTTCTTAGAGTAAAACCTATTGGATGAAACTAATATCCTGTTGGGTTTATCTCGGTATATTTTGATTCCTATCACATAAGAGGAATCCCCGATATTCATCATGTCAAAATTATGCATGAACAAAGCTTTGACTTAGGTAACATATACTTGTCAAGAGAAACCTTATCTATGTAAGGACAAGTTTTCATTAGTTGCTCCTACTCATCTTGAGGTAGGTTCTTTAATCCACTTAGTTCTTGATGAAGATAATTTCATTATGATTCGAACGCATTTTATGCTTTCATCAACCCATACATAGATCTTATTGACTTACAGACGAAGTGTTCTTAACCTTCAGTTTAGATTTTTCAGGTTGCACTACTAGAAAAAGAACCCTTTCTTGACGCGCATTGTAAAAGGGTGTTTATGACACACAAAAGAGTGTCAAGGAAGAACATGTTATTAAATTTTTATGACATGCAAGCGCGTGTCATCTTTTAATGACACGCGTTAATGACACTCTTTTATGACACGCTTTTTTGACATGCATTTATGACACACCTTTATGACACTCATTTTGCGTGTCATGGTTTTTTTTTTTTTACCTAAGAGCACCTGGAGTGGGGCGGGGAAAGGGGATTGAGGGGGGGGGGGGGACACCGCCCCGGGTGGGCTTGGAAGAGGGGCAGGAAGGGGGAGGCGGGGAGAAGGGGCTTGGCGTGGGGGCACTTGCTTTTGCTTGTTATTGGCTGATTTTTTTTATTTAACTTTAACACACATAATAATAATAATAATAATAATAATAATAATAATAATAATAATAATAATAATAATAATAATAATAATAATAATAATAATAATAATATTCCTTCCCCCCCCCTCTTCCCCCCTCCACTCCCCACAATTTTCATCCCCTCCACGTGGGACCCAAAAGTGCCACATGACGTTTCATCCCCCTCTCCCCCCCCCACACCACACCACTCCTTATGGTCTAAATTTTTTTTTTCTACAAAATGACTAATATTCCTGGATTTATATTTATATTTATATTTATAATTACAAATACAATAATTTTTATAATAAAACTGCATATATTATATATACCACCAAAAAACACATTACAATCATTTGTCGAATCCTACCACAAGTATTAACGGTTACAAAAACATTGTGTCAATACATTACGTTAGTCGATCTAGACCTAAACATACGGATCACTTGAAAATGAAGGTCACGGCATAACTTGACCATTCTTCACGGATAAAATCAATATCCGCATCCGTGTAAACATCCACTCCTCCCCCAACCTGAGACACAATTAAATTAATAAGATTAAAGGTTAAGGTTCGTGATGGGTTTAGTTTCAAAAAAACAAGAGTGACTAGAATTTGACTCGATCAAGAGTGAGTAAGTTATAGTACATAAAAAGGAGATCAAATAGATAGATGACAATACTTAATAAATTTGAAGCTGTTTGTAGCAAATTAGCAATAGTGTAACGGTTACTCTAAATAAATATCAGTAACACATTCTAACCTCAAATATGTACATTATACTCTTAATAATACATGGACTATAATCAGTTCACATGTGATTTAATAGAAGAATCCATTTACCATACTCTAATTAGCGTTTCCCTTATAGCAAACAATTACATATGTGTTCTCTCTAGACATGGGTGACCGAAGACGGCCGGGCAAGGAGAACGAAACTTTTACTGGATCAAACGAAGATGGAGCAATAAAATACTACATCACCAACCTACCAGAGGGCTGTAGCGGAGCAGATTTAGAACGATTATTAAAGGATCATGCTGAAGTGTTGAAGGTTTACATAGCAAGAAAGAAAGATAAGATGGGGAGGAGATTTGGATTCGTGGCTGTTAAAGTGTCCAGAAATCAAGACGTCTTTGAAGATTTAATGCAGAACTTATGGCTTGGTTCGTTCAAATTGCGAGCCAATATAGCGATGTTTTCGGAACCTAAGGGAAGCATTTACCAGGAGGATAATTTTCCACCCTTAAAAGAAGCACCGGTTAATAAGAGCAATAAGATTGTAGCAGAACAGAATCCTACTGTCGAGGCACAAGGTTATTCTTTTAAAGAGAAGTTAACAGCTATGTTGCACGGGAACTGGTACGGGAACGAGAAACGGGTACGGGTACGGGAACGGGAAACGGCAAAACTCAAAAAATCAAGAAACGGGTACGGCACGGGTACAGAAATAAATACATAAAAAATAAATATATATTATAGATAATGTACCAAAAACCCCAAAATATATATATATATATATATATATATATATATATATATATAAACACTTCTTTAATAAATAAGTATGAAATTTTATATCTTCTAAAAATATCAATTCAGAATTTCAGATCTTATTCTTAGAAGGGAGCCCAAATTTAAAAAATAGCCCAATAACAGCCAAACAAATAGTCCAGTTTATAACATGCCTAAGAAACATCCATTCAAAATATTTGTCACTCCCATCATCTTCATCAGGAAACCCTAATTGTGATACAGCCGCCATATCCATCTTTTGTGTTTCTTCTTCAGATCAGTATTTGGTAACCATTAATTTCCACATATTCACTTCGTCTATCAACTATCAAGCCTCATCCAGACCAAAATCGATAAACTGGAAAGTGGAAACGTTATAGAAACGGTACCCAAATAAAGAAACGGCAGCAGAAACGTTGTTTGACTTCTCGAATCGGTCAAGAATCGGATTGGAAACGCTTCCCCCCGTCCCCGTACACGTTTCCGTACCGTGCAGGTTTCCGGGACGTGGTACGGCACCACCTTGCCGTTTCCGTGCATCAGAGGTTAACAGGCTTCAAAGAAGATAGGAAAGAAGAGAAAGTGGTGGTCATCCCTGATATTATGAATGAGTTTAGCGACATTCATGGTAAGGCTCTTGTTGTGTCTATGTTCGATGTAGAAGGTTTAAAGATGTTACCGATTATACTAAAAGACAATTGTCCGTATGATTTTAATATGCAATATTTGGGCGGCCTATCGGTTTTAATCACTTTTTCTTCTGAGGGAGACACGGAAGATGCTAGGGTAAAGCTTTTGGTTAAAACTGATCTCTTTCAGACGGTTGTGGTTTGGAAAGGACAATCCTTTCCGTTCGAACGGATTGCTTGGCTTAAAGTACAAGGGATACCTTTAAATGTTATGTGTAATGAGGCTTTGAATTGGATTGGGGCGTTGTTCGGAAAAGTTATTCATAAAGCAAATGTTAAACCGTGGGATAAAGATCTATCTTTTGATTACGTTGCCGTTCTTGTCGGAGAAGGAAGGAGGATTATGGAAGAGGTGGTGCTTCAATGTAGGCGGCGAAAATTCCGGTGTGGGTGATGGAGGAGATCGGTGATTGGATCCCAGATTTCTTGTTTAAAAAATCCGATGCTCACATTCATTCGGATTCCGATCCAAATTCCGGTAGTTATCCAATGCATGTTGAGGAAGAGAGAGTCAATGCAGAATTTTTGGAAAGTCCGAATTTATCTCCTTCTAATAATGAGGGGTCAAAGCAATTGAATGAAAATTTAATGTCTCAATCATTGCCTTTTGAGAAGGTCACTTTCAAACCTTTGGATAATTCTTTTCAATTTTCTAAAGATTTTCATCCTACTGTTGATGTGGACCAACATAATATGGCTGAAAAGTTATTGGGCCCTGATGCTAAAAACCTTATTTTGAAAAAGAAAAAGAAAGCCAATTGTTTGTACAAGCCCAAAATGGTTTCGGTTGATGAACGGCCCAATCCATCTAAGAGGTCCAGGCTGGATTTTGATCCAAATGGTCTTGATCCATTTGGTTTAGATGCTCTCTTGGGCCTTAATAGCTCTGTGGGTACGGAACAATTAATCAAAATCTGGGTTGTGGGGTTGAGGAGACCGAAATGCTCAAGGACAACAGGGACAATTTGAGGGAAGAAAATTCTTTGACTCAAGAGGATGTGGATAAAAGAATCGATTTAAACTCCCAACCGGAGAAGAGTATGGAATCAAGGAATGGAGGGAGTGGTGCAACCGAGTCCATAACCACTGATGGTGAAATTCAATCAGAGATGCAAGCTACTATTCTTATGGGTGACAAATTGGGAGTTAAATTAAATAATTTTGAAGATATGGTGCGCAACACAGTAGAAATTGAAGGCATACAAAAAGGTACCTCATGAATTTTTTGTCTATTAACGTTAAAGGGCTTGGGGAGAATGGGAAGCTTGTTTGGGTGAAAAGGTTAAAAGTTAGGAATGGTGTGTCCTTTATTGCCATTCAGGAAACTCAGTTGGTTAATGCCGATTCGGTTAACATAGATCGTTTGTGGGGTGGTAAAGGCTTTAGTTGTGATAAAATTGGTGCTAACGGAAGGTCCGGTGGTCTTATAAGTGTGTGGGATGAGAAGGTATTTGATAGAAAAGTGCCTATTTGTAATCAGAATTTTCTGTTCTCTAGTGGTTTTCTTGTTTCGGACAATTCCCCTATTAATATTGTGAACATTTATGGGCCTCATAAGGTTGTTCAAAAGCGGCAAATGTGGGATCAATTGATGAGTATTATGCAGAATTATTCGGGATTATGGGTTCTTTTAGGCGATTTTAATGTGGTACGTTTTCCTGAAGATCGTAAAAACTCTAAATTCAACCCGATAAGTGCTGGGGATTTCAACAGTAAGATTGATCAAGTGTTAGTTTGTCATAATTTCTTGAACAAATGGCCTCAAGCTACATTTCGGGCTTTACCAAGAGATAGATCCGATCATTGTCCGTTATTATTATCGTTGGTAGATACCAATTTTGGGCCTAAGCCCTTTCGTTGGTACAATTCGTGGCTTCAAAGAGAGGGGTGTGAGAAGATTATTACTGATATCTTGGATGGTAATCAATTTCATGGGAATCCTAATGTAGTGATCGCTACAAAATTTCAAAAAGTTCGAGAAGCTCTTAAAGAATGGTGGGTTGAGATTAGTAATAAGGATGGGGCGGAATTAGACGAAATGAGAGCCGCTATTGTGTCTTATGAGAAAAAATTGGAAGATAATGATTTGGAAGATGAGGAGGTGTGGATTTATGAAGAATGTAAAATGGGGGTGGATTCGATCGAGCACTATCGTTTTCTTGATGTTAAGCAAAAATCTCGGATCCGATGGGCAATACATGGAGACGAGAATTCTACTTTTTTCCACACGGTGGTGAATGGGCGTAAGGCTAAAAACAATATTCCCGGGATTATGGTGGACGGGAATTGGGTGTCGAAACCAACGCTTGTTAAAAAACATATTTTCCAATTTATTCGTTCTATGTTTTCTTCTAACTGTGCAGGTAGACCCTTTTTTGAGTGTGAAAATATAAAGGTTTTACCCAACAATGTTAGAGACGAACTCGTGGCGGTTTTCTCAAAAGAAGAAATTAAACGAGCGGTGTTTGATTGTGGTGGGGATCGTGCTCCGGGGCCAGACGGTTTTAATTTCAATTTTTTGAAGCATTTTTGGGCCTTTTTTGACGATGATTTCTTCAATTTATTTTCGCATTTCTATAGCTCGGGGCATATTAATCATGGGTATAGTGCGGCTTTTATTACTCTCATTCCAAAGATTAAAAATCCAACTGGGTTGTCGGATTACAGGCCCATTACTTTAATTGGTATAATGTCCAAAGTGATTTCCAAAGTTTTGGCAAATAGGATCAAGAAGGTGATGAACTTTATCATTTCGGATTCGCAAAGTGGCTTCTTATCTGAACGGTTTATTTTAGATGGTCCACTTGTTATTAATGAAATTTTATCATGGATTAAAAAGAGGGGCGACAAGGCTTTTGTGTTCAAGATAGATTTCCAAAAGGCCTACGATAATGTGGATTGGTTATTCTTGATTTCTATTATGAAGAAAATGGGTTTCCCGGATCTTTGCTATTTATGGATAGAAGGTGTCTTGAAATCGGCCCGCTCTTCGGTTCTAGTGAATGGCTCCCCTACTTTCATTTTTCAGTGTGAAAAAGGCTTGAGGCAAGGTGACCCTCTATCCCCTTTTCTTTTTCTCATTGTTATGGAAGCTTTCACTTGCTTGATTAATAAGGCCGTCACCGTTGGTTGCTTTGATTGTATTAAGCTTGGTAATAATGGTCCATTATTTTCTCATTTGCTTTATGCGGATGACGCACTTATCATTGGCAATTGGTCCGTTCATAATTTTCAAAGTATGCTTCGTCTTCTTCGTATCTTTCACATGTGTTCAGGCTTAAAAATTAATCTTCAAAAATCGAGTATTTTTGGGATTAATAGCTCGAATTCCGAGGTTAGTTCTTTGGCGGAATTGTGTGGTTGTAGGCTTGGTTCGTTTCCTTTCGAGTGTCTCGGTATTAAAGTGGGAGCTAATATGCATCGGATATGGAATTGGGATTTGGTGATTGATAAATGCAAATCTTGGCTTAAATTGTGGAAGGCGAAATGTCTATCGATTGGGGGCCGGCTCATTCTTATTAAATCGGTGTTATCTAATTTGCCAATTTATTACTTCTCTCTTTATAAAGCGCCGATTAAAGTTATTGAAGTTTTGGAGAGCATAATGAAGCGTTTTTTTGTGGGCGGGAGATGAAAATGTTCAAAAGATCCATTGGGTTGCGTGGGATATTGTTACTATGCCAAAGAAAGATGGCGGTTTGGGCGTCTCAAAATTAGCCGATGTTAATGTCGCTATGTTGGTGAAATGGGTGTGGAGGTACAAGGTTGAACCACTTTGTTTATGGCGAAGGATTATTGATTTTTGTCATGGCCGCAATAAAAGATGGGAGATTCTCCCTTGTAATAGTTCTTTGTCCGGAGGGTGGAAAGCGCTTGTTTCTAGTTTGAATAAATTACATGTTCAATCTAAGAAGATTAATGCTCAGTTTAAAGGAATTGTTGGATTAAAAAAAAAACATTATTATCCCATCTCCCATATTCTAAAGTTTTCATCCGTCATTATCTCCTCTAGCTAGTTTCGAGTTTTCCAAGGCATTATTACTAAGTGTTTGCACGCTCAATAAAACGCACGAATTCATTATGCACCTAAGGTAAGTTTACATAGCCCCCTTTTTTTTTCAGTTTTACATTTTGGGGTTAGGTCTCAGTCGACACAAGGTTTGATTGTATAAAAGACGCATTGTTACATGTCGGACTCATATTCTATCATTACTCATTATTATACTTCAACAATGATTGCTATACAACATATTGTTTTCAACTATATGCAAAACCTATGTATTCTCACCAACTATTTATAGTTGACCCCCCCCCCCATATTTCCAACTCAACATGTTTCAGGTTTTACTTGCTATTGGAAGTTGTACAAGTCTCGGATCACATAGGAGCTTTGGACCTAGTTTATGTAAATCAAATTTATGTATTTATTAAATTGTATGACAAATTGTAAATTGTTTAGTAATATTCAACTTCCATTTATTACCATGAGCTATTGAACAATCGTCAATACGTGACATCCCGATGTTTCCGCTATCGGTTGGGGTGTTACAGATTGGTATCAGAGCCATGGTTATAGGGAATTAGGTTATTAGAAAAAAAAATAATCTAGTCTATAACCATAGGATTTTAGCCAGTACTTGCTCCTTTTACTTGCAACCTTACTTGTTTATATTCTCTATCTCCCTCCTACTTCTTATCCCTACTTTAGTCCCTACAAGAAGATTGTTCTCCATCACAAGATCTACTCTTAGACTAATAGGACAAATCCTCAGGTTTAGCCTGAACCACCTTGAAGATCTCGTCGAAGTTCTAGATTTTAATAACGAACACGTGCAATCTGGAAGGGTGAACGCTTGTATTCTGAGTTTTCTGTCTAGGACTGGCATTGCGCATAAATCCCAATCAGACGAGGGACCCGGATGCCTACCTGGGAATTCTCGGGATGAGTGTTCACTTATAGGCTAAAGCATGTCTTCACTATGTTATTAGAATCTAGAAGTTTTGATAAGTCAACGTTTTCGTTTATTCGTTTTAATTAATGAATAAATGATTACACTCACTTTCCTTAAACTAAGCTCTAAAATCTCAAAATTTTACAGCTTAAATCAATCTCATTTCATAACCATCTATGGATTTCACAATCACACTTCACCTTACCATCTTAGCCACTTTTTAAATATTCAACACCCTACCCAAATCATATTATTTCATTTCTCCACATGTTACTTATTTTTTTAAAAACTATAACCTCATACCTTAGCACAAACTAAAGATTTCTAAATCTTGTTGTATTTTCATTATCTAGTAACTTTACAATGTACATATTTTTGTCAAAAGATGTCCTCGAACTTAAATTCAATTGTTTATTTATTGACGTAACAAACAATTTTCTATATAATGCTTTAAACTATTAAAAATCACTTAATCGAACCTTGATCTTCAAAACCTAATGTCATGTTTGAAATCTCCAACTAACGGGAATATTTTAATCAAAGCCCACTTAGCTTGTACTATTTAACAACTTTTGCTTTATGTATAAAACCAATTTTGAAAATAAGATTTTTTTTATCCATAGGAATAATATCTAGTCTCTAAATTCTCCATCGACACTCACTCATTTTCAACTTGTTCAATTTTTTACAATATTTGGCATATACCACAATCAAGTTTTCTTATACACTTGATTATAACCTTTGATCCAAACCCCAAAATTTACACTTCTACATAATCTCCTTACTATAAAATAAACTCTTTATCAACTATCTTCACATTCACTATCTCTCACAACCTTGATTCTGCTTCAAGATTTTTCATCATCCTCTCAAGAACTAAATTCATATCCTTCACCTTCTCACACACGAGCTAGTTACCAATGATAACCAAACTATTGAAACTTGATTGTGTGTTGCATCAAACATAATCCTTAATTATACATGAGGATTCGACTATCTACCATATTTGAACATTTGAAACTAGAACTCATGGAATATAAACTATTTTCTATAGACACACCTAGAGACATTAACCTTGTCTAGGGCAACTCTATTACAACTCGTATGCTATACTTGATACTTGATTGCTTACATGTACATATTATCAATTTGCAATTCATGTGTGTAATAATTGGTACACTTAATCAAACAACTGATAGAGGATGAAGTACTTGCTCAACAGTTAGTAGAATACCAAATAACCTACTCAACGATTGGTAGAGGTCATCATGCCTGCTCAACAGTCGGTAGAGGCCCTACAACATGCTCAACGACTGGTAAAGGCTATCGCACCTGCTCAACAATCGGTAGAGGTTCTTACTCACTGACTGGTAGAGGTCTTTTTCCTGCTCAACAGTTGGACTTATTTTTGGATACATTGTAAACGATTCAATCACAAGGCTATTTTGCATTACTTACATGTGTGTTTAGAGTCATAGAAGGACACAAAACCCTAATGTAAGGTAAATTGGTGATTGCGGTCCGGAACGTAATCATGAATTTACAGGTACATTAAGGTAGTGTGAAATTCTATTTAGGTTTTGGGAGATACCCCCGTATGTTTTCGAAGTATCAGAGGTGTGATGGGTTAGCTGCGGTACACCCTATATATAAACACTAATGATACGTGGAAAGGGATACTGTAGGGTCAGACCAATAACAAACCCTAGTTATTTAGTAGTCCATCTAGCATTTATGGTTATCTTATACATTCCTTAAACTCTTACCCTACTCTGAACCATAGTCACCCTAACTATCCTCAACACTATTCAAATGTTTCTTCTTAAAATAAACTTCGGACGAAGTTCCTAAAAGTAGGGGAGACTGTAACATCACACAAATTTTCTTTATATATATATATATATATATATATATATAGAACTCCATCGCTTATTCATCCGATTCATGTTTACAGTATCTTTACCATCCATTTTGTTAAAAAAAATTTTATTTAAATAATGACTTATAATCAATATTAAATTGGATTGTATTAAAAATTCTGATTTAAAAACGTTAAAAAAAATGTTTGCCTGTGCCAGGATTCGAACCCGAGTCCCTGGCGGGCTAAATCTTAATCACACCACACAAACCACTACACCATTTGGTGTTTTGTGATGTTAATTAAAACCAATTAAACTTAAACCCTTTCAAGGTCCCTTAGTCAAACCTGAAAAGTCAAACGTAGTCTCATAGACAAGTCAAGTCAAAGTGTTAGTAAATATGGTCTCCTAGTCAAGTCAAAGTGTTAGTAAATATGGTCTTCTAGTCAAGTCAAAGTTGTTCCTAAATTCTAGCCTAGTCAAAGTAGCCCCTAATTACAACTCCAAATTTTACACTATAAATACACTAGCCTAACATTCAACTCTTTGTACCATTCAAAAAAAAAAACATTATTATCCCATCTCCCATATACTAAAGTTTTCATCCGTCATTATCTCCTCTAGCTAGTTTCGAGTTTTCCAAGGCATTATTACTAAGTGTTTGCACGCTCAATAAAACGCACGAACTCATTATGCACCTAAGGTGAGTTTACATAGCCCCTTTTTTTTTCTGTTTTACATTTTTGGGTGAAACATGTTTAAACATTTTATACATTATCAGTTACTCATTCTTACATTGTTGAAACTTGTGATTCAATTACACTATCATTTACACATTCTGTCATTTGACTGTAACAAAAAGACACAGTACAATCATTAACATTGATCAAGCCGCCTGTTTAGATATAGCGCTATAGGTCTGACAAACCCATCCCCCCCGCATAAATTCAGGGATGATCGATGACACTTACACTTTTACTAACTTGCGAGTTAGGTCTCAGTCGACACAAGGTTTGATTGTACAAAAGACGCATTGTTACATGTCGGACTCATATTCTATCATTACTCATTATTATACTTCAACAATGATTGCTATACAACATATTGTTTTCAACTATATGCAAAACCTATGTATTCTCACCAACTATTTATAGTTGACCCCCCCCCCCCCCCCATATTTCCAACTCAACATGTTTCAGGTTTTACTTGCTATTGGAAGTTGTACAAGCCTTGGACCACATAGGAGCTTTGGACCTAGTTTATGTAAATCAAATTTATGTATTTATTAAATTGTATGACAAATTGTAAATTGTTTAGTAATATTCAACTTCCATTTATTACCATGAGCTATTGAACAATCGTCAATACGTGACATCCCGATGTTTCCGCCATCGGTTGGGGTGTTACAGATTGGTATCAGAGCCATGTTATATAGATAGGGTTTTGTTTTAAGTTGGGTTAGGTTAAGTGGATGGTACCCGCGCATACGAATCTGTAATGCTTCGGCACTCGTTTAAATTAGACAACTTGCTTAAGCGTTAAAATAGATATGTTGCTGGATTTTTTTATATAAACTGACTAAAATCGAATATTTGGACTATATATTTGTTATATATGTATTTATAGTCGCATTTAAAATTTATAAGGAAACGTGTCGGTTAACTAGTATGTTATTACTTACAAACGCGTTATTTGGCGAATTTAAATAATTAAATTTATTAATGAATAAGAATGTATTTCTCGTTAACGCTACATATATTGTCGTCGATAAGTTAACATTGTTATACGAAATATAATGTTCTAACATTATTTATTATTATTTATTTTTTTTTTATAAAATAGCTGAGCGTTATAGTCTCCCCTACTTTTGGAAACTTCATCCCGAAGTTATTAAGAATACGGGGTTGAGAGTGATTGAGTAGTAATTAGGGCAACTGTAGTTTGGAAACTTTGGGTTAAGGCACGACATGAATTTATAGGTAATAGAATAAACTACTTCGAATAATTTGGATAGGAGGATTGATATGTGTGAGTTTTAAGGGTTGGATTAGATTGATCTGAAATAGTAAGGAGAATGAGAATCTAGCAAAACACTAAACTTAAGTTTTAGGAACCCAAAAAGGAATGCATGAGTAGATTGATTATTAAGGTTAGATGGGCCATTCATTAACTAGGGTTTATAATTGGATTCCTACCGAAAACCTCGATAGAATTTCACACTACCTTAACGTACCTGTAAATTCATGATTACGTTCCGGACCGCAATCACCAATTTACCTTACATTAGGGTTTTGTATCATTCTATGACTCTAAACACACATGTAAGTAATGCAAAATAACATTGTGATTGAATTTGTGTATCAATGAGTCTAATAAATCTTTGTATTAAATTACATGTATGATGTATCCAAAAATTGAGTCCAACTGTTGAGCAGGAAAAAGACCTCTACCAGTCAGTGAGTAGGAACCTCTACCGATTGTTGAGCAGGTGCGATAGCCTCTACCAGTCGTTGAGCAGGTTATTAGAACCTCTACCGACTGTTGAGCAGGCATGATGACCTCTACCAATCATTGAGCAGGTTATTAGGTACTTTACTAACTGTTGAGCAAGTAATTCATCCTCTACCAGTTGTTTGATTAAGTGTAACAATTGTTTTTGATATAACACATAAGTTGCAAGTTGATAATATATACATGTAAGTAAGTTTGTAAATGCATCAAGTATCAAGTATAGCATGCGAGTTGTAATAAAGTTGTCCTAGACAAGATTAGTGACTCTAGGTGTGTTTATAGCAAATAGTTTATATTCCATGCTTTCAAGTATCATGAATAATCAAATGTTCAAGTAGATAATCAAATCCTCATGTATAACTAAGAATCAAGTTTGATGCAACAAACAATCAAGTTTTCAACAGTGTGGTTATCATGGAGATCAAGTTCATGTTCGAGGAGGTAAAGGATGTGAATTTGGATTTTGAGAGATGATGAGAACTCAAAGTAACATCAAGGTTGTGAAAAATGGTGAGTGTGTAGATGGTTGATAAAGGGTTTAATTTATAGGGTTTCAAAAAGACGCAAGTAGTAAGGTGATCATGCAGAATAATCGTGGGGTTTGAATAAATAGTTAGATACAAGCGTATGAGGAAACATGATTTTGGTATTTGCCAAAAATTTGTAATGGTTCGAACAAGTTTAAAGTAAGTAGGTGTCAATGAAAAAATTGTAGAGTAAATTTTTGTTCCTGTGGATGGAAAGATTTTATTTTCAAAATTTGGTTTTGTATGTAAAGCAAAAATCATTAAATAGTACAACTAAATTGATCTAGATCAAAATATTTCGATGAGTCATAGGTTTTAAACACGATGTCGGATTTCAAAAATCAAGAATTTGCTCAGACGTTTTGTATAATAAGCTTCGAGTAATACATAAAAGAAGTCATTCTTAATAGATTAAAACATTTTTATCGTAAATCATTTGTTATGCCAATAAATTGTTCAATAAAAATTTGAAATTTAGCAAATAAGTTTGTGGAAATAAAAGACTCTTTTAAAAAAATATATTTATTTGTTATAGTTTGTGAAATTCCCAAGTGATGAAAGTTTGACAAAATTCAGTACTCTTTAGCTTTGGTGCTACAGTATCTCCTATACACAGATTATAAGGTTACAGTTTAAACAAGGATTTTAAAATCTCGAATGTGATGAAATTTTATGGTTGATGGTATCTTTAAAATATACATATATATATATATATACACATAAATAAAAATGTAAGGGGAGGGA